>OY776677.1:146934322-147534322 GCA_963675555.1 Leptura quadrifasciata
ATCATATTTAGCTTGTGCCATAATTCTAACAGCTTTTTTTTGTAATTTAAAGTTTTTTATTGTATGACTTGATCCACCCCATAGAATTACTCCATACTTCATTATGCTGTGAAAAATAGCAAAGTAAGCAATTCTTAAGCAGTTCAATGTAGTTTTGTGACTAAGTTGTCTTATTATATATATGCCGGTCGATAGTCGTTTAGATAGCTGCTCAATGTGTGGCTGAAAATTTAAAGTAGTGTCTAAGTACACTCCAAGTAGTTTTACTGGTTCGTTGTTGGTAATACTTTTTTTTGTTGAAAAATTTAAAGTGTTAGTCTTATCCTCATTTATGGTGAGATAATTACTTTCCGACCAGTCTACTATCAAATTATTCGATTCTGTGATGTTTTGGTGTAGATTTTGTGATAATTCGTTGCTAAGTAGAAATGTGGCATCATCAGCATACAGTATTGGAACCACTTCGGAAGCTAAGTTGAAAGACATATCGTTAATATAAATAATAAATAACACTGGGCCAAGAACAGATCCCTGTGGCACCTCGTAATCGACTTTAGAGAATTGTGGTACGTTACCATTAAACTTGATATATTGTTGACAGCCACCAAGGTAAGATTTTAATAAATTTAAGGCGTTTCCTCTTATACCATAGTATTCTAATTTTTGCACAAGTACCTCGTGGTTCACAGTATCAAAAGCCTTAGACATGTCATAAAATTTAGCAGTGCAAAATTTGCGTTCTTCAAAAGATTCTATAACAATTTCATACATTTCACAGATTGCATCAATAGTAGACCTTGCCGGTCTGTACCCAAATTGGGCATCAGTTAGTAATTTGTTCTTCTCAAAAAATTCCAAGAGTCTGTTTTATAGAATAATTTCAAATATCTTAGAGATAATAGGAATTAATTGATGTAGGCCTATAGCTATCAGTATTATTAAAGTTACCTTTTTTATATACAGGAGTAACTTGTGATTTTTTGAAAATATCAGGATAAATTCCACATTCAATACATAAGTTTATTAAGTGAGCAATAGGCTTAGCAAGAACATCACTAACTAATTTCAGAACTTCACTATTGAGATTAAATACATCTTTAGCTTTGCTGTTCTTTAGTTCAGATATAACTTTTTTAATTTCCAAGTCACGCACTGGAAACAGATAAAAAGATTTGTTTAGTTCCGGCACTTTATTTAAAAATTCTGTGAATTTAGTTTCATCAACTTTATCAAATTTACACATTAAATCGCTTATGACCTCTAGGAAATAATCCGAAAATTCATTTGCTGTCAGATTTGATGTTTCGATTTTTTTTTATTTTCTCTGTTATTATTAATTATTTCCCAAGCAGCTTTTTGTTTATTACAGGACATGAGAATTTTTTCATTATTTGCCCTTAACTTAGCTTGCTTAATTTCATCTTTGTAATTCTTTTTTAATATATTATACACTTGCATATCATTTTTTTAGTTAGTTGAACAAGCAACTATGTGAACTGCATCTAATGTATTTTTTAATTGCAGTATGTTACTATCACAGACGAAATTATTGTTTTTAAAGCTGGACTTTTTTATTAACTTCTCTTCAAAACATTGATTGTACAAAGAAGATATTGTTTGAACAAGAAAGTTAGCACAATCATTGGGATTTTTTTTCTCATAAAAGCAATTCCAATTTATGTCTATTACACATTCAACAAACTTTCCTTTCCTATTTTCTGTCATTGGTCTACACAAAATATATTCATTTTTTTTGGCAGATATATTTATATCAAAAAGAATTCCTTTGTGATCTGACATATGAGGTTGAACTATTTTCAAAGCTATATCACAGCCCAAATTCGTAAACAGATTATCTATTTTAGTAGCACTAGTATTAGTTATTCTAGTATTCTCAAAAATTTTTTCTTCCAAATTATAAGACAAAAATATATTTTTACATTCATTTACAACCATATTGTCCAGAATGTTAAAATTTAAGTTGAAATCTCCAACAACAACTATTTGTTTATTTGTAGGTATAGTCTCCATTACATTATCAAGAGCACTAAAATAGATATCCGTCTCTCCCATGGGTGACCTATATGTACATAATAAATAAATATTTTCTTTAATTCACTCTATTATGGCAAACTCAGCATGAACCTCTACACAAAATTTATTAACTTCCCTACTTTTTATGGAGAGCTCGTCCCTAACAAAAAAACATACACCACCATGACTAGCTACTTTTCTACAATAATATCAAGCAAGTTTATAATTAGGTATGATAACATTTTGAACTGTTGTCTGTTGATATTCGTTTATTATTAAATGTTTTGGCAATTAATCGACAATTTTCTCTATTTAACATTTCGTTTTTTTAAATTTTTTTAAAACTCATTTCCACACCACCTTCCGGTAGATTTATTGGCATGTTTTATTAATGTGATTTCCCTAGTAGGCCTAATCTACAACATAATCTATATTTGTTTTGTTTTTAGTTTGTTAATAATATTTAATGTCTTTTATTTGGGTCCTGTGGATTGAACGTCTTCATCATCTTTGTAGATTGACTTGAAATATCACGTTAAAAGTGATTAATTGTAACCCACTTTCATAAAATACTTGATATTTCGGACATTTGTCAAAACATTAAAAATTGTTAAATATTCGCGACACTGCAACTTCATACAAAATCATGAAAAAATTTTTTTTATAAAAAAATTGTCAAGAACATTGCCATCTACAGAACTCATAATAACTACATTTCCGTAGGATCAACAGGAAACGAGTTATTTAAAAAAACTGCTTTTACCCCCTTTTATGATAATATGGCAGCTAAAACACCTCTTCTGAGGTAAAAAATTCCGATTCTTTATGAGAACCCTATCTCCTCTTTTAAACTAAATTTTACTTTTTAGAATGCATTAAGAATGAGAATACGACTTTCCTATAGTATCGATGGGAATCCCATCCAGGATCAGACGGAGGTGAACAATTTCCCGATGGACATCTGGGATTGACGGAGAAAAATTGGCGGATATCGTGTGAATTTTCTCATATTGTTAAATATTTATAAATATACAAGTCTATTTTTTATCGTAGACTTCTGTATAAGTCAAATTTAATATTTTCTATATTTAGATTTAGTTATTTTTTAGTGAGACTACACACCTGTACATATTTTAATATTGAGTACTTAATTATTATTAATCGTTTTTTTTTTAAATAATTATTATTATGGTCATTGAACTGGTGACAGCAAAAAGTGCATATCGAGTAACATATCGCGGATTTTTTATATATTTTTTTCTTACGTGTCTGGAGAATTTGCTTTAATTTTTTACCAAAAGTGTAGTGGCTATGGAAGCAACTACTATGTTATGCAGGATATTTTTTAATTGGTCTAGGAAAATGAAGACCTAAAATAGAATTTATTACATACAACTTGTTTTTCAAATAGAGCGTGGTTTTGGCAAATAGTTATGGGGGATGACAATGGTGGATGTTGAAATGGGTCGATCTGACACAGAATTAGGCGTAAATGGAAATAGAAATGGCAGGTCATTCATTTGATTACTGTCGTGTTTGTATTGATTGACTTTTAGCACAGTATAATAATAATAATAATAATCATTTATTGGTGTCAACATGCACAAAGCATTTACACAAGTCATACAATAAGGTATACAAGTCAAATATGGTAAATAAATAACATTAAAAATTGACATATTAAAGTAGTAAAAGTTAATTAAAACCCAGTGGAGAAAAAGTAACGAACAATTAATAACACAATACTATAAAACTACAAAACTACATGGCTAAATCGATCTAGATAAAGCAGCCCAATCAACAAAATTGTTTCTGAGAAACTCATCAAGACTGTAAAAGGCTTTATTTTTTAAATGTTGCTTTAAGTTTTGTTTGAAAGAGATTAAATTTAGATTTTTTACTAGATCTGGTAGGACATTAAAGAGTTTTATTCCATAGTAACTACGGCTATCTCGAGTTTTTACCAGTCTAGAGAAATTAGGTAGAATTTTATCATTATTTCTGGTTGAATAATCATGTACTTCTTTGTGTTTTGTGTATTGGAATTCTTGCTTTTTTATATACAAAAGGCATTCCATAATGAACACACATGGGAAAGTAAGTATACCTAATTTTATGAAATATTCTCGACAACACTCCCTGTAGCCAATCTGTGCAATTATTCAAATGCATTTTCTTTGAATTGAAAATATTTTATAAGCATGAGCTGAGTGACCCCAGTTTATGATTACATAACTCATTTTAGAATGAAAACATCCATAGTAGGCAGTTATTAAAGTTTTTTGTGACACTGTTTTGGATAAACGTCGAAGGAGAAAGATACTTTTAGGGAGTTTATTTGAAAGATATATAATATGTTCCTCCCAAGTCAGTTTGGAATCCAAGTAGACGCCTAGGAATTTAACAGGATCGGATTTTTTATGTTCGTGCTCGTTGCGGAGAGTGAAAAGTAAGGATTGAGTTTTGTCGTCATTAACAAGCAATAAATTTGAATGAAACCAAGTAGTTATCTTTGACTGTGTGTCGGCTACCTTAATATGTATTTAAGGTCATGATTTGTCTTGATTGATAACTGTGGTGTCATCAGCAAATAATATGGAATAAACGTCTGAGTTGAAATTTGGCAGATCGTTTATGTAAATTAGAAAGAGTGTTGGACCCAACACAGAGCCTTGAGGTACACCATGTTTACAAATTTGTTGAGCTGACTGGTTTTGGTTATAATATACATATTGACATCTTTCTGTGAGGTAAAATTTTATTAGCTCAATACTATTTTTATCGAAATTATATACTGTCAGTTTCTTTAATAAAATGTGGTGGGACACACAGTCGAAGGCTTTTGTTAGGTCGAAAAGAGAAGCCTGAGTGTAAAATTTGTTTTCGAATGCATCTAGGACATTTTGGGTGAGACTATTTATAGCTAGAGATGTAGACAGATTGGTTCTAAAGCCATACTGACTTGGGCTGTACATTGCATTTACTTCAAAATATATATTTATCTGATTTTTTAAAACACATTCAAATATTTTTGCGAATAGCGGAACAAGTGAAATAGGTCTATAGTTCGTCGGATCATCACTAAACCCTTTCTTAAAAACTGGAATTACTTTTGCAATTTTCAAACATTGAGGAAAGCAACTGTTTTTTATGCACAAATTTATTAGTTTTGTTAGAGGGATCAGAATGAGATTTATTAAACTTTTAATGATTTTAACTGTGAAATTAATTAAACTTCATTATATGTCACTTCTTTAAAAGTGAAATTGTTTAATAGGTTTATCTCATTCATATAATTCAACGGATTTATGTCAGTTTTAGCGAGGTCCTTTATAATATTTTCTGAGATATTCACGAAAAAGTCATTAAAATCATTGGCATTTATATTTACATTGTCGGGACGATTTGTCATTGGACTATTGTTTTTGATTATATTCCACATAGCTGTCTGCAGATTTTTTGAATTTTTAATGTAATCACCATTCATGTTACGTTTTGCATTACAAATTTCTTGGCGATATCTTGTTTTAAAGTTTTTTAATTTGGTATTTGACACTAATTTAATATTTCTTTGGTTTAGTTCACATAACAGTTGTAATGTCTCTCTCATTTTTTTCAGTTCATCATTAAACCAGTCATCTTTATAATCACTTTTAAAGCTGTTAATGGATTATACATTGATTATATGTGTTAGTTTATCTTAATGTCGGTACCTTGACGTCTCAAGCGACTTTTCACCAACTACGGACTACTTTTTTACTAATTGCGACATCAAAATTAGTGCAAATGCTAGTCGCATAGGAGCTTAATTTTATAATTACGAATCGACATTAGGGCAAATATACTTATCTAGAAAACCTACTACTTTGATCTGGAACATTTACTGTAATTGGTTTGACTTCAGAAAGTTGCTTAATTTGATATGTTTTAAGTCACTTCTAAAGTTGATTAGATGCTGGTAACTAAGTTAAACTCGTTAACTTTTAGGTAGCTACCCTCAACCTAATTTATCTGATAAGAAAATTTAATGGCTTACAAAATTACTTGTGTATTTTCATCATAGCTCGCAGGTATCAACGACAAAAGTGTGAAAACATGAATTTTCAATTGTTTTTGAAGACTTACCTTACTCCAAAATCTTGAAAAAGATTTTTTTGTCTGTAAATAAGAGTTACAATACAATCGGTTCGTGAAATTTCATTCGATAGCAAACTGCCCACATCTCAGACTCGAGTCATGCCACTGTACTCTCCCTCTACCATGATCCACAGTCCTTGGTTTGCTATCTTACGCATTTCATAAATTTTATCGTATCGCCAGGGTGTTTAGTAACCGGGAAATCCTGGAAAATCTAAAATTATGCGGATTCTTTTGGTGTATATGCCAGCAGGTGCAGATGCTTTCAATGTCATGCTTATTATCAACATTTAGAAAATATTTTGTTGAGGAAGCTACGAAACAGCTTATTTTTACGATTTGATATTGTTTTGAAAAGGATATACTGGAATTTCATAGGAACCTACCGAAATTATGTGAAAAATTATTTAAATATTTACATTAGGATTCCTTGGACACCCTTCTTGAGAATATTTTTTCTCAAAATGTACACATCACGCCCATTAATGTCAATAGTAGAATCAGAATCGTACAATATAGTCTGTTAATATAAGATACAATAGACACAGATAAATAACATTGGGGTTAATGACAATGAGACCAAAATTAAAAGCTAAGACCACAAGACAAAATAACATGACATTTCTCCGTGGACATATGCAAACGTTCCTCATTTTTTACTGTTTCCTTGTTTTGCACTAGAGGCCAATACTCGTATGATAATATAGTAATTTTTCACTGGTAGCCTATTGTATTGTGTGCATTATGGGTTATAATAAAAATTTCTCTACCTAATGGTCGATTTGATGTAGTTTTCTAAACTTTCACTTTAACTATTAAAGTGCATCGACATGTTTCATAATTTCAATATTAAATAAAATTATGTCATAATAAAATTAATTTAACTGGCTATAAATTTAAATATCCTTTATTTCCAACCTAAATACGAAATCTGATTGATCATGTCAAAGAATGTTCCTTTATAGACATTTTGTTACTTTTGATTTTCGATTTCTTCGGTGCAATTCATGGTGGGCATGTAACGCATTTCTTGCTCTTTCCACCGCTGAATCGTGAGGTTTTCTAGAAGCCACCTTACAGTCTGCACTTTTCTTGCAAATGCAAGACATCTTGATCAAAGGCATGCACACTTGAGAGCCAGATGATAACGTTTGGAAATTTACTTGCACATTTCAACATCTTGCAGATAATCGGTTCTGCTCAATTTTTCTTGCAACTTAGGTGCAAGTCCGGTGGATAATTTAACGTTTCCCATATTTCCAATATAGACAAAAGGTTACTAGAATATTACTTCATGCCGCTTGGCCAGATTAAGAGGTTATAGACGATAAAAGTGTCGAAAGCGTATTCATATGGTTATTCTCGGTGACTAAAATGAGCAGAATAAGTTGAGTTAACATATTGTTATTTACTTTATTTGATACTACAATTTATATTTATAGGTTTGACAAATCTTACGTAATATTATTGCAATTGCAGAAATTGCTAGCTGTAAAATGTACCGTCAAGAAACATTGCCTGTTAGATTTTTCTTGCAAGAAAATTGCAGACTGTAAAGCGGCTTTTGCTATTGCTATTCCTTACATTCTACAGTGAAACATAAAACTTTATTTCAAAATGATGTAAAGATTTGGTGAAACGTCAGAAAATGCGCTATTTTGTATTCTCCTACCGCGTCAAATTATACAATTAGATCCGATTTCACAGTGTGCACTAGTTGTCAACCTTCTTCTTTGGATTTCTACATCTTGCTTCGTCCCACACTGTGCCACCAAATCAATCTACAGATTGTCAAGTTAAAGTTATGAGAAACTTTTTTAAAATGTTCGTTTCTTTTAATCATTTACGAAAAATCGCCTCGAGTAGTGGTAGAAGCGCCTCCAGAACACGTATTTTTCAAAAACAGATGGTTATAAATGAATCATTCAAGAATTTTTAACGCGGTACGGAACGAAACTTAAAAATATTGTGAATGTTGTTAGTTGCGCTACCCTTATCGGCTTCTTTGTCGGTCCTGCTTATCGACTTCTTGATTTTCTTCCAAGAGATTTTATGACTAGTCAAATATTTAATTAAATCGTCGTTGATCAATGGTCAACTGTTAAATGGCCATACTGATGTATATATTATCGATAATAATGTTGACCTAATTTGCTGCCACCAGTCTACTGTCCCAGATGAAAATTTCCGCCGTTTAATTGCTGTTTTGTTTTAAACAAATTTATTTATTTGCAGCAACTAATCAAACGATTATTGAGATTTTTATGGTACTTTTTTTACCTTATCGTTTATAGTTTTGAAATATGTGATCTTCTCCTTATATATCATGCATTGGTTAAGTTTTATTTAATGCTTGATTTGTTATACCATGTTATTTGCGTCCATACTATTAGATTAATAAATTGTAAATAATGTACTTTGTTTTTATTTTTCCTTAATTTTTAGTTGCGCCTGAAGCAATAATATATTGTAGAGGATTTATGGTAAGTAAATTTTCACATACGACCGTCATATAACTAGTCATGACAAACTAATTAAGTAAAAACAAATCTAGTCAGTATTCTTTAATAAAAATAAATTTGTATCTTCCACTATATAGAAGTCGTGTGGTTTGGGTCTTGCTAGGTCTCGAATTCGTTTTGTTGGTTGGTATTTCAGAGCCTTGGAACCAGCCTTAGAATGTGAGCTTTCTGAATGAAATCGTACTTTGCTTCTGGGAGAAAATGGTGTTTTTGGTTTTGCCAAATCTGTTGTTCTTTTAGAAGCTAAAATAAAATTTTAATATCAAAATAATTCATGTATTTTAAAAATTATTATAATTTGGCAAAGTTGGTCATAGTGCACCGTAAAACAGAAAAAGTAGCTTGCTTCTTGAATAAAAAATTTTTAAGGTGCAACAACATGGGACCTTCACAACATGATAGATTAGGTCCTTGGCCAATTGCATTTTTTGGGGGGTCGAACTTTTTTTATTACGAAAAATGCCATAAATTTACCAAATTTAGTTTTTCATACCTCTCTCGAGATACCTCCGGAACCAGTTGAGATAATTATATATATATTTTTTTAATAATTGATAAAGAAAATGTGAGCGAAAGTCACTGATTTGATTCGTCTTTATGGAAAATCAAATTTTTCTGTAAAACTAGGTACAACTTAAAACATAATATTTTTAGTCGCAAACCTCTATAAAATCCTTATTTTACTATAAGGAACGTAACCAGACTGCAACCAACAGCTACTCTCCGGGTTATGTGCTCCGCCGAGCGCTGAATTACAAGTTACAAGTGTAATAATTGCATATTACTGCGAAAGAATTTTGTCATATCATCTGTGTATGAAATAAAGCTTATACCTCAAGGAAGTTTTTTTTTACAAAAAACCTGAGTTCTCTACAACTTATAGTTTTCAAAATTTTATTATTTAAAGATATGAACCTTTCGATTCTAGATGCACCCACCGTGGCGTACAAGTGTGTGGACTATTCAATACAAGTAATCTTATATCACCCGTTGGAAACAAACTTTTCTTTGTGTAATGCAAATGAGTAATATTTATTCTTATTGAGATTTTACATATTATTTATTGCTTAACAATGTTTATTTTGTGGACAAACTTTGAAGGAAAATGGAAAATTAGTGACACAAAATCCTAGATTGCAAGGATTAAAAACAATTATACCTACATTAGTTTGCAAAATCTTTAAAATGTTTCCCAATTCAGTGAAATTGAAAATGCGTCGTCGTCTTCGTTAAGATCCAATAAAGAGAAATTTAATATTCGGACAATGTGGTTAATATATAATAAATTAGGAAAGAAAGGCAAACAGCATCTGTGCAGACAGATATAGTCGGGTGTATATTTACTGGGCAGTCAAAAAACGAAACAAAAGCTTTACGACCTCATTAAAATACCATTACTCTTTGTACTATCTTGCCTGCAAATTTAATCGGTTTTATAGGTTTTTTAATATACGTCAGCTTGTTCGATAAGACCATGCCGAATGGTTCACCAGCGTAAATAGTTAGCTCGTAAAATTTTTGTTGCGTTTTTTGGCTACCCAGTAAATATTCACTACCCGACTATAAGTAATTAATGCACATTTTTAGTTTATTAGGTTGTTGAAGTGTATTTTAATCTCTTATTTGAATAGATCATTTTACATAATATAGTACGATTTTTCTCTGGAGAGTCCAGTTGATATATCTCTTAGATTTGCGCGGAGCCGACGTTTTCATTTATTAATAAACATAGAACTTGTTTAAAAAAAGAGAGAAATCGAGTTACGTCTGCAGAAAAAAATCCCACCATGACTACGTATTTTATATATTTATAGTGATGAATTCTTTACTGAAAATACTGAATAATATTATTTGACATCACGCATCACTATTTAAGCAAAAAAATTGTTTGCCTTGTGACTTTTTTAAATTAAAACGCATCTTTTAATGACATTGATATCTTCTAATTTGCTAAATTCTTTTTAATAATAATGTATAGCGCTATTACTAAAATTTTTATTCTTATTTAGGGACTGGGAAAAACACGTACTCTAAAATCAAGTTCCTAATGTGTTGCTAAAATTTGTATCATGGTATTGTAAAATAAATAATTATCTCGTTGTTTTAATTCCAATATTAAGTTTTAATGTATAAATATATGGATTTTAAATAGTGTGGAACGTAAATAATGATAAGTAAAACCTTCTAAGTGCTTATGAAAATAAAATTTATATTAAAGATAAGTCAAAAGTAATATTTTACGTATGCTCCCACAACAAGATAAGATAATTTTATTTGTTTTTAAAAGTTTATACAGAATATAACATACAATGTACAGACTTTAGTAAACTAGTCACCACAGAACATTCAACATAAAATTAATAAAATAGGTATAGAGGTGAGCAAAATCAACAATTAAGGAACCCATCTATGTCATAAAATGTTTTGTCACACACAAATTTAAATATTTTATTCATAAATGACATGTTGCTGTCATTGTTGATACACTGACTAATTTTGTTAAAACATTTGGTACCAATATGTTTCGGCGAATTTTCTCCCAGTGCAAGTCTGGAATATGGCGGATACAAATTATACTTGTTTCTCGTGTCATACACATGAATATCACTATTTCTAAAGAAATCGGATTCATTTTTTTTATGTTCATTATTAACTGGTAGATATATAAACTAGGCAAGGTAAGTATTTGCAAATCTTTAAATAGTGGTTTACAACTGGTTAAGGGGTGGATCTTACACATGGTTCTTAAAACCCTTTTTGATATTGAAATGCCCTATTAAAATATGAGGAATTTCTCCAAAAAATGAGTCCATACTGTAGTTGAGACTGAACCAATCCATAATAGAGAGTTTTTAGGATGTTTACGGAGACGGCTTCTCATAGATCCTTATAATATAGCAGACAGTGCTCAATTTCGTGCAAACCATATTTATATGCGCTTCCCACGTAAGCTTTCGATCCAAGGTGACACCTAGGAACTTGGTAGTTGTTATACTCGGGATGAATTTATTTAAAATTTTAAGGTACAGATCATAGTTAGTCACAATATTTTTTGGCAGAAAACGTATATAGCATGTTTTATTTATATTTAAATTTAGTCTGTAGTTGCTACAGTAATGACTTATTTCCTGTGATGCATTGTTACTATTTATGACAATCTGTTCAAAGGAGTTATGGGACATTAGCATATTTGTATCATCTGCATATAGAAGAAGTTGATTTGAAGTGATACATGTGTTGGGTATATCGTTAGTAAAAATTACAAAAACAGAGGTCCCAGAATCGAGCCTTGAGGCACTCCCGGGTTTATATTTCTAGTTTTGGAGTAAACGCCATCTACAACAGTAGCTTGCGTGCGATTTTGTAGATATGAGGCTGCCCAGGGTGTTCCTCTTACTCCAATGCCCTCTAATTTTGTAAGTAACAAACTATGATCTATAGTATCAAATTCACGAAGCATAGAACAGTAGTAAAAATTTATTTTGACAGATTCAAAACATTTTTTATAATAATAAAAAAAGTTGGACCTGCCAAAAGGCCATTTCAGATGGCCAAGGGCCTACTACTCTATTTTTCTGTGAAGGTCCCATGTGGTTGTACCTTAAAAAATTTTTTCAATCATATTTGTTGCTTTTTCAGTCGACTATCAGTATAAAATATCAGAAAGTTTATAATTTTCTAGTATTTTTGACCATCTTTGTCAAATTATAACGGTTATATTTTGCTAGGATATTTCACTGTTACACAGGGGCGGTCACTTCAACTTTTACATACTAAACTTTTATATATACTAGAAAAAATTATTATCATTTATTGTTAAAGGGACTTCTATAATACATTTATTCAATAAAATGGAGTATTTTCTATTGTTTTCAATTTTAGTTTTGGTGATATACAGTATGCTGCACTTAAAAGTGTAACACCTTTATTATAATTTTTTTCTTTGTTTTCCAATTTGGAACAAATCTTACTCAAATATAGAGCAAAGTAAGAAGTAGTAGAAGTACTTATGGTTAAAAAAAAATCCGCCCCCTACAAATGCAAAGTCACCTGTAATACCAAGATAAACGAAAAAATAGTTTATAAAAAAACTGAAAAAACACGCTTTAATAGCAAACCGACGTAAAATAATGTTTAAATATTAAGATTTTGTTCAACAGTGATAGAAAGTCCACTAACTCATATAATTAAATGATTTTTAATAAGTTTAAAATAAGAATGAAGTGATTGACAAAAAAAAATATTTTATTGTAAAAAACGGGTGCTTGACATCAATTGTTATAAATATTTTATTGGTAGCTATTGATAAAAGTAGAATTATAAAAATATAATGAAAAGCACCCAACGCTTTTTACAATAAAATGAAATTTTTTTGTTAATCACTTCATTCTTATTTTACATTAAAACTCATGTAATTATATCGAGTTAGTGGACTTTCTATCGCTGTTGAACAAAATCTTAATATTTAAACATTTTTTACTTTTTAGTTCGGTTTGCTATTATAGCGTGTCTTTTAGTTTTTTAAACTATATAATTTCTTTTTCGTCAATCTTCTCTTTTTGTGTTGTAGTTTAATTTTTCATTGTTGTTCCCACGACTAATGGACAATTAAGTGGTCAACCCTCCCAGAGGTCCGATAAAAGAGTAAGGCTCTTATGCAACAGGGTGTGCCCGGTTCCCTGAGGATGACGCTAGCGACATGACATTTTTAGTTACCCTCTTGCCATTCATCCCTCGGTACGTTTCTCGCCAATATATTGAATTGGGTGAATTTTAGAATTAGTATCATGAACACCGATACATATAGAAACCAGCCGATACCCGCCTGCTTTTCGAAACCGCTGAGTATCCGCTAGTAGTACATAATTAATATTACATCATAATGTATGTATTAAAGTTGGAACTAGCGTTTAACAAGGGCATATACAACGGCAAATACGTTACAGATAATTCCGAAGTTACGTATTTGTACTCTGGTATGCAATAAACTGTACCGCGGTTGCTTACCTCTGGTCGAACGCTGGGTGTTGATGCTTATGTATATAATAATACGAGAAACGTCCAAAACTCATACCCTTTTTGCGTTCTGCGATATTAGCTTAAGCGAGAGTGGATAGTTGCGTAGCTGTTTGCAGTGAATTACCAGTGCTCACTTAGAGGCACAACGCATGCGCGCAGAAGGTTGTGCAAACGTGTACACCTATGTGCGCGTCGTTCTTATGCTAACCGCTGAGACAGTTTGGGCGAGAATCACGATCAAAAATTCCGTTATAAACAAACATTCAGGTGAAGCTAATAAAATATATATTAATAATGGCGCATCCGGCAAAATCTCGAAAATAGATTAGTCATTTTTTAAATTTTTTATTTTATCCTGATGATCCTGTGGTGTCCTTAGGACAAAGTTGTCAAATTATTGTATTGTCATTGGTCCTTGATAAGTGTGCAAAGTTTTAGTTTAATCTGATGTTTTGAAGCGGGTGAGAATCTCGTTCAAAGATTCCGTTACAAACAAACAAACATACAGGCGAAGCTAATAAAAGCGTGTTAAAAATGAAAGAAATCATATTAAGCATTTTTTATCGAAAAAATATATTTGTGAAAGTTGCTCAGAATTATCTTAAACCATTTGTCCAAAATTTAACAAAAATAAAAAATAATAATTTTATTTAAAATAATGTCAGTCCAAAAACCAAAAACATCATTTTAAATAACTTACAGATTATTTGACAAACACCTGACAGCTTGCGTTTAATTTAATTTTTTAATTTTTTTTTAATTTTATTTTTACACCATCCAACAGTACTTAAACCAATTAACGGATGGGAACATACAAAAATAATTATTATAAATATACAGATAGAGAATAAATAATCACGAAATGTCCAAACAGCATTGGCAACAAGTAAATAAAAATAAACACAATTCACAATACGATTAATTCAATAAATACACTTTTTTTAAAGACCTGTAATTACAATTGAATATATCCAGACTGTCCTGCAGGTTATTGCAGTTTTCACACATAAAGAAAAGGGGGAAAAATTTTAACATGTTTGACCGCGGAGTACTCAGATAAACCAGCGACGGGTCTCGACTCTAGGAATATGGAAGTTAAGTTGCTCTAAAAGTTGGGGACAATCAATTTTGTTATTTATTAATTTATTTAGAAAAATCAAGGACTGCGTTTTTCTACGGTCTTGCAAACTCAATACAGAAAATCTGTTTAATAAGTTCTGCTGAGGTATTCCAACATGAGGGTACTGGCTATCCATTTTAAAAGATAAAAACTTTAAAAAACGCCGTTGAATATTCTCCAAGCTTTCAGCGTGAACGTTATAACCTGGTTGCCATATTATAGCAGCATACTCAAGTTTAGATTTCACAAATGCATTAAAAAGTAGCATTAATACCTGTATGTCGGTGAAACCTTGAGGGTTCCTTATAACAAAACCTAGATTTCTGTAGCCAATCTTAGTAATTTCATTTACATGCAGGGTGAATGATAATTTGTTATCAAATGTAACCCCTAGATCTTTAATCGAGTCCAACCGATTTAAGGTGACATTGTCCAAGATATAATTGAAACAAATAGGTCAAATTTTTCGAGAGAAAGTTACAATATTGCACTTTGCAGCATTCAGGGGGAGATTATTTGATACACACCATTCATCTAATTTACTAAGGTTATTTTGCAATTTTAGACAATCAGAAATATTATTTATTGAGCAGAATATTTTTATGTCGTCAGCGTGCAATAAAAAGTGTACATCAAGATTCTCCACAATATCATTGATGAATATTACGAAGAGAAGTGGACCAAGAATCGAGCCTTGAGGCACTCCTGAAGATACAGAAAACTCCTTCGACATTCAACACACTTTTATAAGCAAGGAAACACATTACAATTATATTTTTGGACATTACTTTAAACAATATCTTAATATTTTTTAAATTTTGATGAAATTTTAGACTCAGATTCTGAACAACTCTCAATAATAAAAAATTTCGATAAGAAATGATTTTTTTCCGTTAATTTGCTTTTGGGCACAACCACCGATTCCTTAGAACATCTGCTATTTTATGGCAGTATCTACCATTATGGTTCCATTTGAAAAAATTAATTTTTGGTAAAAAACTTATTCAGGCTAAATTTGATGGCTCACAAAATACACATTCCCAAATGTTTATGCTCGATTTGAGTTTTCTGACATCACACCACACCGGTCCATTACAAGCAATTTTTTTTCGTCATGGCACTCTAGATGTACCAACAAATTTCGAGTCATTTTTTTTCATGGAGTCGAAATATCGCCTACGGGGCATCACTGTACTCAGAATTTTTCAAGGATTCCAAAAATATAATAATATACAGGGTGTTCCGAAAATCAAAAATTGGGGTCATTTTCGGTGAGACCGGAAGTGGAAAAAAACAACAGTTATATCACAAAGTGCTTTCTTGGTCATATAATATATCTACCAAATTCCATTCTGATATTCTTAAAAACAAAAAAAAAAAAGAGGGGTCTACCATGAGCCGTTGACACCCAGTATATGAAATAATCATTTTACTACCTAAGAAAATATTTCGAATCCGTTGGAAAATTCTTAGAAATGTCTAGCTGTTATGTTGGTAGTGTTTGTTTATTTGTTTTCATTTTATTGAATGGGATAATTCAAATTAAAAATAAGAATATTGTACAAATTATCTTTAAATAATCTAATATCCATTGTATTATATAGCAGAGAAAGTAGTTCGATAGTAACATTTCTTGGACTATCGACTATTTCTTTACTAATTCCAACGTCAGAGCTAGTGCAAATAGTTGGATAGTAACTTAATTTCCACAATTATTGAGAATCAACTTCGAAGCAACGTTGCTTGGACCTCGCAAACTGCGTTCATTTGGGACATTTTCCAGCGTTAATTTGACGTCGGAAAGTTACCTAATTAGATGTAGTGCGTTCTTATTTCCCAACGTTAATTAGACGTTAGCAACTGATTAAATAAGACTGGTCTTCTTTTAGGTAACATACCAACGTCGGTTGGACGTTGGTAACTAACTAAGGCGAATGTTTTTTTGGCCATAGGTAGATCCTACTTTGTTCTATATCTGAGTAAAGTTTGGCTCAAATCGGAAAAAATAAAAGCGTTTTACCCCTAAAAGCGACATGCTGTATTATAAAGCATTATTATTATTTTAGCAATCACTAAGTAGTCAATTTATAGCAAAATAGTAATTTCTTAAATTTAAATTAAAAAAATAGGAATACGGTCGTCTAAACATGGTAATTTATTCTAGAGTTGAATGGAGATAGTATGCCATGTAAATTCTCAGAAGAGGGGGGGGGGTATGCCTCTGAGAATTGCCCCGTAACCGCGCCTGCTGTTACCAGGTTTTTACAATGAATAATATGAAGTGAATTTTCACAATATTTGAATAATGCCAGGTGTCCAAAGAGTCGTACTCCCATATTCCTTTTCTTTATTGTTAAAGGCATTGGTTTCAAATATTGAAACTGCGTAATTGTATTGAATGCCAAATTTTACAGGTATTTTGATATTTTTTGATGTCCAAATGCCATCTTTTTTTGAAATAGAAACCACGATTTTCTTCACAATATTGTATTACAGAATTTTCTCTATTCTTCCGTTTCTAGCAATCAGTCGAAACTTTGACTGATTGGCATTACCTGTTTAATTTAAAATTTAATGCCATGGGATTGGTAAACATTCTGTATAAGTAACTGAGTAAAAACAAATATTCTAGTCAATATTCTTTAATAAAAATAAGCTAATATCTGGTACTTCATAGTAGTTACGAGCTTTGGGTCTTGCTAAATCTCGAATTCGTTGTGTTGGTCTATATTTCAGAGCTTTCAAACTAACCCTTGACTCACCTGAGCTTTCTGAATAGAAACTGCGTGCTTTACTTGCATGGGACGTTGACGTTTTTGGTTTTGCCAAATCTTTTATTCTTTGTGAGGCTAAAATAAAATTTGAGAGTCAAAATGGTATAACCATTATAGCTGGTGAAAGTTTGTCATAAATTACCATAAAGTGTTTCCTGATATAGACAACATACTAACACCTACACGTAGAATTATTATAATGGACTAGAAATAGAAAAGTGAGAGATGGTATGGCAATTCCAGGATGTACTATGCTTTTGTGGTATTTCTGACATACTGCCTGTTATAATGGTTGTATCGTATAAAGTTATTCAGGTAAAATGTGTAGCAATAATTTTGATTATATTTGAGGGTTTTACAGTATGGGGATCACTACTAGACGTATAGGGGAAACCTATACACTTATGCACATGTGCAATACGGGTGAGAATGTCATCTAATGAAGTGTGATTGGAGTGGGGCGATCCAATGGGTTGTACTCTGACGCTGCTGTTATTATTAGCCTGTTAAAATGGATATTTATTCAACAGAAGAGAGCACAGATAATTAAAAAGTACTATGGTGGGCACTCCCACTTACTTTGACAAAGATACTTTTGTTTATTTTGATTATCTGTTGACCACTATAATTAATTTCAACGAATTAACATTTTGGGATGACACGTGCTAATTTGTAAATTCCTTATTTGACGACAGGTCACCTTCCGTTCCAGATACATTTACATTACTAACTGCAGCAGACCGACCAGCTGTCATTCCTATGATCCTATGCCCCGTCATTCATCAGCGCTTGATTATAACCCATATTGCACATGTACATAAGTGCATAGGATTTCCTTATATGCCTAGTAGTGATCCCCGTACTGCATATATTGGAGTCTGATATAATATAGATTTAGGTCATCAGGTACTGAAATCAACAACAGGTAACGATGGTTATTTTTACGTTAATAACAATACCCGGTAGTTTTCGTGTCCCTTGGACCTGTACTCAGAAAAAAGTTTGGCTTGCAAAAGTTTTTTGATTTTAACAGCTTGGTATGGCAGAGTAATAACTTATCGCCATGCTGGAAAAATGGCGTAGAAATGCCTTACCTTACTTTCAATGCCTCCTGGGATGAATATTGTTAATAATCGTTTCGTATAAATGTGAGAAAGGTTTCCGTCTTAACGTGTGGTTATAGGAAAGTCTGCTATAGCAAATAGTACTTTTTAGAAGAAATAATTTAAAAAGTCTTTATATTATATATAGTAATGGTACAACACTTCACTGTAGATAGTAGGAGTCAAAATATTAACATTTAGCCAATAATGCCTTAATGAAATGTTTATAGGTAAAAAGATACAGGGTGCTAGAGTTAAAATTAATCTTTTTATTTTCCTTTGTAATTTAATAAAACCGGACGAGTGGAGTGGAACGTGTATTTATGAGAGAAGGGAGAGAAGTGGGAGCGCTAGTCTCCTCCACCGGCATCCCGCTGCACGGGTGCTGAATTGCCGCGCTTGTTTTTATAAATGTATCACGCGCTCGTGCAGGCGCTAATGAAGTTAGAGTTTTGGAGTAAAAAAATCTTGAAAGGGAATTGATTGCCCTTGAAAATGACCCGGGTCTGAAGTCCCCAACCCTTTCCCTTGACCTTCTACAGGGCAAAAACTTTGCGGCCCCCCCTCTCCCCTCCTAACCATCCGATCGCAATCTGGCCGCGCTCAAATCAAAGAGAAAAAATTCCACATTCGATGGCGGGAAGAAAATCTCCCCCACCCCTTTCCTTCCTGGCGAAAAATGACTTTTTCTAAAAACAATAACAGTTCATTGGTAATTTCGCAACCATTTGTTTATTTATGGCGAAAATTGAAAATACATGAGCGGAACTCAAAGTAGACACATTAGTACACAATCTTACGTTTGCTGTGCGATTTGCGGAAAAAATTGCGGAAGTTACAGAAGTTTTAATTTCATTTACGTTTACCCTTCACCCTCCCCCCCTAATCAACCTAGCGGATTGAAATTTGGACACAGTACTTAGGTCCTGAGTGCCTATCGGGGCAAGAGAAAAAGTCCCCAAGCCACTTTCTTCTCGGAAAAAAAACGCGAAAACGGCTCTCGGTACGTTCCCGCCACAGCGAAAAATCCGTATACAAATCCGACCTTCAGATCGCAATATCTCGAGAACCGCTGGACCGATTTCGATGAGTAAAAATTCAGTTAGCGCGCTTTCGCGAGCCCTTTATTTTATCCGTTTTATACTTTTTCGATCCGAATTAAACTAAGTGAGCTATGTCCTAAAAACTGATTTTCCCTATCTTTACATGTAAATTTTCCCCCTCCACCGTTTCGAAAACCAGATCGATCCCACTATTGATGTTTTTGTTAAGTTTACTGCTTAACAGATAAATGTTATGATTGACTAACTTTCGTGAGATATGCGACAAGCGACGCCCATGCATTTTCCCATAGCTATGAGATGGCGGCAGCTTCCGTCCATTTTTACCACTAGAGCCTATTGTTGAAGTTGTGGGTCTAAATCATATGTGTGCTATGCTCAAATTTTAGGGCTGTTATGATTTTCGTTGAGTTGTTTGAAAAGTTGTATGCATCGATAGGAAAAATTCAAAACAATGAATCCATGAATGTAATAACTGTAATATGTAAGCTTGTAAAAACTTTACTGGATTATTGTATACCTCTTCGTTTCTGTATATTTAATAATTACTGAATTTATGAACCACGCAAACAACTGGCCTATACATCAACAGCGCACACTGTTATTTATTATCAGTTTAAATGGTAGCTTCCATTTTGACTTATACACTCTCAGTTAACTCTTAGTCGTAGACGATGAGCCTTTGGATCGAGAGTCAACTCACCTGTATCTGATTAGCCGTCTCATCGCTTGTCGACGTATCCTCTGTGGTCAGCCAACAAGAATTGTTCCAATGGTCCTCAAAATTTTCACTCTCAAATACATGAAGAGCAGTGAGAAGGAGAGTAAGTATGGTTACGGAGATGCTGAGTAGAACCATTCCGCAAAATATACATAAATAGATTATGTCGACTTGACCTATAAAATGAATTTAATTTTAATCCTTTGAGGGATAATGTATTACTTTTATTCTCGGAGAGATTCTATTCATTTTTACTCGACCATGGCAAAGCCAAAAGAAGGATTAGGCGTTTCACACTACCTTTGTGAGTCTAAATGGCTCGAGAGATTTTCAAAAAATTGTAAGTTAATTTGATAAAAAAAAACAATATGGCGGATATAGGCATGCATCTTTAAATTTTAAGATGGTTTTTTCTCTTTGTTGCGCTCAGGGTTTTTGTAATATATTCTTCCAGTTAGTAAAAATGACACTAATATACTCAGAAAAGGTTAAAATAAGATATAAGTTGAATATCAATAAGCATTTTACCTCAGAACCTAATGGATGATACAAGACTTTTTATCCTTAGAAAAGCTGTAGTGTCCTTGGAGGAAAAAATAAAATAAAAACTACAACCGCTGGATCTGACAAAAAAATCGTACCTAGAGACAGTTTTTCATAACATTTAACGAAAAAGTGGTATAATACAAAGGCAGGAGCTTATACACTGATTAATTTTTTTAAAAAACTCCTATAGAATGAATAATTTTTAAGAAAACTTAAATATGGTGCTTGATTGTAAATCGAGAGATGAAGATGTCTTTTACTTTCCGCTCTCATCACTCTGAGCGGCAGTAAAAGTATTTTACCGCTGCTCACGAGTGGCACTAAAAACATTTGAAAAAAATAACAGTACTTATTGTTTAATTCATATCGGAGTTTGAAAAAAAAATAGCATGTTTTATGAGGAGTAAAGTTACACAGATTAGAAAAATACCATTTTGATGAGATTTTCCGTCCCGAACAATTTTTACCTCACAGTTTGTGATTCGATTAAAAAAATATTTCTAGGCTCTGCCTGCAGTCGCGCCTGATACTCTTTGTATAATTCTTTTTAGTGCAGTCAAAATAGCACAGAAAATCAATGTACAGGAACTTTTTCCATAAGCAATTTTGTGGTAGGATCCTGTTGGGGAGGTGCTCAAGACTACCCAAAAAAATTTTGTACTTCAAAGACTTTGTGCCCCAATTAAAATTTGAAATTTTTTTTGCCAGGTCGTAAAGAAAATTTTAATACCTTTATTTTTAATTTAATCATGGGGGAGTGGACAGGGGCGGAGGGTGGATAATTAGAGGAGGGGTGTAATTAGAGTGAGTGGTTGGAGGTAATTAGCGTGTTGAGGGATCAAGAACAGGTATTCCTTCAAGGTCAACAGATTTCGTTACGTGGGTGGTCCCTTCAAGTCAAGTGGTGGTGGATCCAGAGCTGGAATTTCTCCAAGGTCTAGTGACGTAATCAGATGATCATGAGGTAAGTGAAAAAGCGGGATCGAGGTAAAAGGGTCAACGTCGAACAAGGTTAAGTGGTGGGAGGTAATTTATATATAATGTTGCGAGGTTGCGTATGAGTGGCGGGGTAAATTTGAGGTCTATCCACCTGTTTGTCTGTCTGTCCGGCCGTCCGTCTGTACGTCGCCCAGGACCCCGTGTTTATAGCTTCATCATGATGTTGGGTATCAAATTAATCGTCTCGATGTATAGAATAATGATTTTTCAAAATTCAATTTGAAGTGTAGAACTCTATTTACCAGATCAAAATACACCAGAATCGACAATAAAATAACAACTTCCGGTTTTTATTTCAGGTGCGATGTTGGGTGTCAAATTAAACGTCTCGATGATGTATAAAATAACAATTTATTAAAGTTTTCATTCTAAGGTTAAGAAATAGTATTTGAAGTAAGATATTTCACTATAACAATGAAAACTATGGTATCATATCTGATTCTGTCGTTCGACCTTAAAGAAATTCCGATTCGGAGTCCCCTCAGCACTTAACGGACCGCCACTTACCCCATGATCATCTGATTACGTCACTGGACCTTGGAGAAATTCCAGCTCTGGGCCCACCACCACTTGACTTGAAAGGACCACCCACTTAACGGAATCTGTTGACCTTGAAGGAATACCTGTTCTTGATCCCTCAACACGCTAATTACACCCCACCTCTAATTATCCACCCTCCGCCCCTGTCTACTCCCCCCCATGACGTCACAAAAAATTGGTGTGTGAATGCCAGCTCAGATATAAACACCCTACTAACTGATTTATCTACAATTGTAGGTCGAAGTTACAATTGTAGGTCGAAGTTACAATTGTAGATCGAAGTTACAATTGAAGATCGAAGCTACAATCGTTTAGTTAAAATTGCAACGATCAAAGTGAGTTTTGGTTGAAACTTGTGAAAATTATTATTGACCCCTCTACGCCTTTGTAAGTTATAGATTGGAAAAGATATATTTTGCAACTTTAATTATCAATAATTCGAAATCGCCGCAAATTTGAGCTGAGTAAACCGAACCTAATAATATTCACAATGTTACTTATCGAAAAACGAAGATCCTAAACTTTCTGGACATACTCGGAACCAAAAACATTAATTCGCCCAGTCCACAAACTACACTTGGTCATTCGGTCAGTGTTCTGTTGCATGAGATTGCGGCAATCTGTAATTGCATGCATTTTACGTGTGACGGTATTGACAAATGACGCGAGAAAATTTCCGGCAAACATATTTATGTGTCCGGAACCGTTTCCTAAGGGATCTACGTCACTAGGCATGTGGCGCCTAACTGTAGGTTTTTATTGATTTTCTTCAAATAACTTGGGTTTTGTTCACGATTTTGCAACATATAAATATTTATTACTTGAAATGAGGAACACATTACTATGTATTTTACCGCTATTTTACACTATATTTACAAAGTGTTGTGAGTTTCGACCTTACGTCATTATCAAACAATGATTCAAAATATAATCTATTTTGAATCATTATTTGATAATGACGTAAGGTCGAAACTGCAGTCACAACACTTTGTAAATATAGTGGTAAAATACATAGTAGTGCGTTCCTCATTTCAGTGAATAAATTACCACATAGTAAAGGCTTCATCCATCAATTTATTATTTGCTTTTCTTTAATTCACAATGCGTGCACAATGTTTTTAGACTATGGAAACAGAATAAATAAACTATAAAATAAAGAAAATCTACTAATAGCATATTCATATCTTCTCTGCCCATTAGAGACACAGTCCTCATCTACCGCTGGTCACGGATATACCACCTCTCTCCTGAATGTTACCAGTTATGAACCTCCCCCCTTTGCTACGCCACTGGATATGCTCCTCTACTGAATTCTAAGATACTAGTAATTAAAACAAATATATATAGTTCGTACACTTTATTAAACACAGCTCCAGAGATTATTCTGTTCTATTGCATAAAATTCGCTATATTTGGGTATGGCCAATTCCATTATCCTTCGGGATGGCAAATAACACAGAGCTCTTCGGCTAACACTTGGGTATGCATGTACAGAGTTACTACTACTGATTGCGTCGCCCACTTTAGGAACTACTGATTTGGGTTTTGCCAATTTTTTTATTCTTTTGGAAGCTAAAATTAAATTTAAAACATAAAAACTTGTTTATTTGTACGAACATTTGGGCGTTAATTTTTTGCACTAATTGGGTATTTGTTTTAGAGCGTTCACACTGTATAGTTTTTTAGGTAAGTATAATGCCCACAGACAGACAGACAGACACTCAGACAGGCCGAAGGAATTGAAACATTAATTTTTGTAATCTGCAGAATATCTGGAGCATGAACATTTAAAAAAATTTTATGGGTGTTTTTCGAGATAATAAAGCGAAACAAAGAAATATTGCTAGAGGTTGTCATTGCTGCTTGCCGTCTCTTAAATATACATTGAAATCAACAAATTGCGATAAAAACTGGACAATATACCGGGTGATACAGGAGACATGTGACATTTGTTTTTAAAATGACAGTTAATAGCTATTTCATTGTATTAAGATGGGCATCCAAGAGAGATAGAGAAATCCTGTAAGAAAATATTTATTATTTTTGGCCTTAACTTTTTTTTTATACATATACAGTGTGACCCATTTCAAACCTTAACACCTTCATAAAAGTTGTATTTATTAATCGATTTTGACCGGGTTTTTTTTAAAGATACAACACCAAAAACTGCACTTTTGGACAAAACGTCATATTTTATTTTTTTAAATCATGGCCTATCGCGATTTCTCTAGGAGCTAAAATTTAAGAAACCGTATACATCCCAGTATTCAGCTCCCTTCTAAATGTGTATTTACCAAATTTCATAAAAAATACGATTTAATAACATTTTTGCAGATAAATTTAAAAATGGAAATATTAGTATTTATTATTGCAGACATAGTAAGTCATGGAATAAACATCAAAAACAGACAACAAAGTTATTTAATAATATCTGATTAATTAAAATTAATACGATTCATAACAGTGACGTACGGTAATCCCCCATTATATTTAATTTGAGGTTCAATTTTCGTGAATGATTAACAGTCTTTTACCCTTTTAACCACTTTAGCGATTTCAGAAAATAATTTTTTTGAGCTTTATCATGAAACCGGTAGATAATGAGTATCAAATAATCCTTTCTTTTTAAAGAAAGTTCTGCTGATTTGTTGTTCTATACTTGCAAGCGAAGTTATTATTTTCTTTGTTATGCTTTAAGTTGGCCATGAAAAGGCAATTCTAGAAACAATAAAAAAATATTGCTAACTGTCATTTAAGGTGTGAATAAGTTTTGTGTGCTAAATATTTGTAAAAATAAGGAATATTTGTTATGGAACAAATAAATTTGAGACGCAAAATTGAAATAGTTCGTCTGGTTGATAATAATGCTCGTCTATAAGAGAAGCAGCTGATGAATTTAATGTTAGACATCCCAATGGCCAAATATAAATAAAGTTTTCAATGATACAGGCGCCGTATGAAAACATATTATCAGAGGCAGAAATCACGAACATTTTGTAGGTAGACATAATGATCAAATTTTGTAATATTTTCGTAATATTCCTAATTCCAGCTTAAGAAGTGCCAGTCTAGATTTAAATATTCCAAAAGAAACTATTAGAAGACTTTTGAAGCCATACAAACCAAAGTTTTGAATACTTTAGAGCCCGGAGATGAAGATAGAAGACTGAAATTTTGTTTATGGGCTCAAAGAGAATATCTCAATAATTCTAATTTCATTAAAGAGATATTATATACCGACGAAGCCACTTTCACCACCAACGTTACGATTTCATCCCAAAATTCTCGCTACTGATCAGTAGAAAATCCATACTGGGTTATCAATTGTAAAAGACAATATTCACTGAAAGTAAATATTTGGTGCGGGATACTCCATAATAAAATTATTGGTCCGTTCTTCTTTGAAGGAAATTCAAGTAGATTCCAATTTTTGGACTTTTTGAGGAATGAATTTTCGGAAGCACTAGACAGTTTATCTATTCGCGACCGAGTTAATTTAAAATTTCAATGATAGTGAGACAGTGGTTAAATAATCATTTTCGAAACCAGTGGATAGGCTCCAACTGCCCTCTAATTGAATTTCCACCTAGGTCACCGGATATAACACCAATGGACTTTTTTCTTTGGGGTACTATTAAGGAAAAGGTATATAAAATGCAACCTCAGACAATTGAAGACCTCCGAGCTAGAATAAGGAACGCATGTCTAGAAATTACCCCTACGAGTGTCTAATAATATTAAAAAAATATATAAAAATGTATTATATTGAACGGTGGTTTGGTGGAAGCTTAAAAAATTTAGATGTTTCTTTACAATTTTTATTTATTACATTTATTGTTAATATATTTTTTAGTGTTTCCTTGTTACAACTGAACAACTGAAATTATTGAGTAAAAATTCATATCACTACAACTGTCATAGTTCGACTTAGGTAGTCTTATAGTTTTTTTTACCAATATATGTATTAAAAAAAGTTATGACCAAAAATAATGAATATTTGCATGTTATCGGATTTCTCTCTATTGGATATGCGCACCTTAAGTGTAGGCAGGCATGAACCTTGGCAAATATTGACTTGTATGCCGTGATGTAGAAAGACCTCTGGTACGCAACTTTGTGTCTTATATTTTTTTGGGCATAATAACTAGCTGAACTAATTTTTCTTTAAAAAAATCTCTAAACAATCCACGATATCGTAAAAATCAAGATAGGAACCGCATTTTTTATTTGATTTTGCAGTAGGTAATAACAACGTTCAATACAATGTAATACTTTTCGATACTAGTTTTAATAAAGAAAGCAAAATAGAATATAGGTACAGAAATCGTATTGGACAAAAATAAAAGATAAACAAGTGTTTTTTAAAACATAATATTTTTAGTCGCAAATTCCTCTATAAAATCATTATTTTAATATAAGGAACGTAACCAGACTGCAACCAACAGCTACTCTCGGGGCTATGTGCCCCGCCGAGCACTGAATTACAAGTTACAAGCCTGGCGCGTTAAGTGTAATAATTGCATATTACCATCAAAACGCTAATGCTTCGATTGCGACAAACACCAGCCGAAAGACTGATCCTACTTAAAGCAGCTCTCGTGCCTCTAAAAGCACATTTAAACTAAGTGTTTTTTAAGTAGGCGAAATAAAAAAATTGGATCCTATCTTGGTTTTTGTGATATCGTGGGTTGTTTAGAGATTTTTTTAAATAAGAAAATCCAGTTAGTCTGTATTAGTCAATTATCTTTTTCAGCTAAAGGGTAAAGAAAAATAATTATAATGACGATGATTATTTTCCCGTGATCAGCATATATGCATTTTGCCGGTGATGTAGAAAAAAAATTATTTTCACCCCTTCCGGAGGTGTTCGTTAGCCATTAGAGGTGTTGGAGAGGGTAGGAAGAAATGTTGACTATCACCACCGTGCTCAGCATCCTCGAAAACGGGCGTTACATATATTTTGCCGGTGATATAAAAAATACACGATTTTCACCCCTTTCTGAGGTGTTTATTAGCCGTTGGAGGGGTTGACGGGAGTCGGAAGAAATATTCAGTATCTTCAGCATCCTCGAAAAAGGGGGTACGCTAAGTTTCAACGGTGGAAAAGATGTGATAAGCGTTAACCCATTTTGGGGGTGGTTTTTGGCCGTTTGAGGGGTTGCTCAACCCCAAAGAGAAATTCTACCAGCACCATATCGTGTTCAGCATCCTCGAAAAGGGGGGAGGTACTTTCGTTGCGCAACAAAATATGTACAAGTTCGGTTCGACTCACACACTCCACTACAGGTGGGCACTATTATTACATCAAAGTGACGGACAACGTGTAGTCTATTTAACGAGGTTCCAAACATCAAAAGTTTGTAGGATCTTTTGGGGGGTTGAAACTACCCTGCTCGCAACACCGAAGTCACTCACGAGTTTTTGAGAGCGAGAATCACGATGGTGGTGTTATTTTTCACCCTACCCATACCCCTTTTTCTATAAACTATATGCGTAGCCCCCGGGGGTTGCTTAGGTGAACTGTCGTTGAGTAATAGTTAGTTTCCCTAATATTCCTTTAAAACTCCGGTCCAATGAATCAACGCATGCCTAGGACCGATAGCATGGAAGAGGGGGTGGTTTTTAGACGTTGGGGGTAGTTTTGATAGGTAGAGTGAAAAAAATACCACCATCGTGATTACCGCCCGCGAAACCCCCTGAGAGGCCCGTTTTCCCGTTTTTCAAGAGATTTCGGTTTTGCGAGCTGCTTAGGTCAACTTTAGTAATGGTTAGTTTCCCTGATATTCCCATAAAAACCCCGATCCGACGAATCCCCGCATGCCTAGGACCGACAGCATGGAAGAGGAGGTGGTTTAAGAACGTTGGGGGTAGTTGCGGGAGGGTAGGGTGAAAAATAGCACCTGTGTCATGATCTCTGCCTTCGAAACCCATAAAAAACTTATCGAGTCCGTATTTTCTTATTTTTTAGAGATTTTGCTAAGACGGGTGGGGGTAGGTTCAATCCTCGGGGGTCGGTCGGGGGAAATAAGGGTGGTTTTTCCTTGATAGGGGTAGTACTGTAGTACGCAAGGACTTCAAAACTCGAAACCTTCATCATCGTTTTTCTCACCCTTGAAAGCAAGGGAAGAAAATGTATTGCAAAAGATTCTACAAGCTTTTAATGTTTTGTCCTTTTTTGTACTGTTGTGAGCAGAAAAAAATAGGACAACTTTTTTTTTCTAATGTAAATCTGTCTCTATTTGAATATGTAATGAGTAGCCGAAATAAAACATATAACTTTTAATTTATTTTTTATTTTAATGCTGTAGTTATTGCTATAGTAAATGATGGATGGTTAATGAGACAAATTGCACTGCGTTATAACATTAACAAAAATTTGGTGTGTAACATTTTAAGAAAGTGGAGAATAAACGGTACGATTAGTAGAAATCCTGGATCAAAGGATAAAGGATATCCTACTTAACAAGAAACTAACTATTAATATTTCGTTATTGCACCATTTCTATTTATACCTTCTATAAGTCTGTTTGGCATAGAATTAAATAACCTTACACAATAATTATTAGTAATAATATTTTCCCATGCATTATTTACTATTTCCAGTAATTCTTCGGCATCCCGTGGTCTCATTTCCTTTTTGGGATACTTCTTAGGAGTAGTCTCCATACTTCTTCCACAGGGTTAAGATCTGAACTATGACTGGGCCAGTGAAGAACATTGATGTTGTTATCTTGAAACCAGTTAGTTACAGTATGAGCAGTATGAACGGAACAATTGTCTTGTTGAAATATGAACTCATTAGGAAATAATTGTGACGCAGAAGGGAGCATAATATTGTCTAAAATCTTAATATACGTTTCACTATTAAATCGTTCCTCAATATGCCATAAAACATCAGGACCACGTGCCGATATCCAAGCCCACATATATACGGAAAATCTACGACTTTTATCATTGTAAGATATGTATTTCTCATCGAATCGAGTATTCGGAGGCCGGTAAACACGAATACGACCGCTGTGTGTTGACTGGAAAGTTTTTTCGTCTCTAAAGATTACATTGTTCCAAAAATTTACATGCGCTAAAAATTCAAGCGCAAATCCTACTCGAGCTTCTTTATGTTCAGCTTTAAGTAAGTATTTCTGTGCTGCTGCATGACAGCGTAGCTCCGATTCTTTTACTCGCCGGCGACCAGTACTACTCGATCCAGGAAAATTCGTTTCTTCAGCAGCCTGAATAACTGAGTAAAATGGATTTTCTACTAATGCATTTACCAATTACAAATCTTGTTGTTGAGTTGATATCCTTCGTCGCCCTGATCCAGGATTTCTACTAATCGTACCGTTTATTCTCCACTTTCTTAAAATGTTACACACCGAATTGTTGTCAATATTATAACGCAGTGCAATTTGTTTCATTGACTATCCATCTTCTGCTTTAGCAATAACTCCAGATTTAATTAAATCTCTTATATGAGGCATATTAGTTTTTTGCACACTTGCAATAAATTATGACAACTAACTGACAATGTCACAAAAATTAAAGTTAGATGTACACAACTGGATTTTAGCAAAATACCGTTATAAGACTTGTCCTATTTTTTTTGCTCACGACCGTACCTCGTTAAATTAACAGTAGTCCTAGGTCTAATTGGTCATGAAGAAGGTTAGAATTAGGGTTATTAGGTTGTTTTTAAATTCTAATTGTCACTAAAATATCTTTAATTTTTTAGATTTCGTTGAATAATATAAATATTCCAGCTTATCTACTAAAGGAAAATTATAATGGTATTTAAAAAATGGTTTGAAAAGCGATTTTAATTGTTTATTATATCTAATATAAAATGTTTCTTTGATCGATATAACCGCTGCAAGAAAGCTTATAGACTGGTTTTTGTTTTTGTTTTTTTGCTTTGTATATTAGACATTTTTTTACTACTCCTTCTGCCACCCCTTAGTGATGTGAAATGTCTATAATTAAAACGAACAATTAATCGGAAATTAATCACGTGCCTCTACAAGCCAGTATTTGGAATAAGTACATCACACTAATTCAAGAATAAAATATATTAAACTCAGTCTAAGTAAAGTAGTTACATGTTACTATTGTTATTATAATAACTATTTTTACAGAATTTAGATAGGCATATTCATCTAAATCTCAATCAGTAAAAAAGTGATCTAGTTAATATTCTTTAGTAAGTACATCTCGCTGACATTTTCGTTGATCTCTTCTACGGCAGTGACATTATTAGTTTCGAAATATTTTGGTTTGGCTAATTCTAATATTCTTTCTGTTGGTGTGTATCTCAGAGCACGTCGACTCACGCTTGAATGCGAGCCGATGGAACCAAACTTTATTATTTCGCATACTCTAGGTTTTACCGTTCTTGGTTTGGCCAATTTTTTAATTCTGTTGGTAGCTAAAATTAAATTAAATATAATAGGAGGATCATTTTCGTTATTACTAATTCACATGAGAATATTTAACGTTTTGATGTCAGATGTATAATTCTTTAGTGGGGCCAAAAGTTAACTCAAGATCAGGTACACTGCGTTCCTAATCATCAGAATGATTTCAAACAAGTAAAATAATATATGTTGGTTATTCCTTAACGCAGCTGGCGATTTTTAATATAGGCGCAGTTTGCAAGATGATTTAAGAATTTCTTGCAAGAAGCTTATTGCATACGTTGATTATTGTAAGGTACATCATTTGGAAAATCCTTTGCATATTGAGCACTTTAAAATTTTCAAACACAGGATTATTCATAAGCCAGCTATATAGTCACACAAAAAAAGAAGTTTGTGTAATAATTATAGTGTTTCTAAATTGCTTGATATAGAGAATACTGAGGTTAAATGCATGGGCGTCTCCTGCATCTGACGACATCCGAGGATATCCATAAATTTCTCTAAATCTTGTGCAGAAGTTTTAACACCTATAGCTTTAATTTGCGCTCTTAGATGATTTGATATATATTTACCGAATATCAGCATCCTCCGGTCCCCCCGTCTAAAGTTGAATATGAAACCGTTTTTGTTTGTTGTCTATTTTTGAAAGAAGATGTTATTATTGTTAATCCTTATTGATTAATTTCGTCAGTTGAGAGGGAATTCACCCCATCCCACTGTTGTTAAGTCGATAGAAACTTTTATATTATTATTGTTAGTATTTATTATTATTAGTATAATTACTATACAGGGCGGATTAATAGTGCGATATTTCGAGTTCTACGATAGCTAGAAATTTTTTTGAAAAATTGCAAGTAAACTTGATAAAAAAGTCTATAACTGGAAATTATTTTCGAACACACAGGGCGAGCTAAGATGAAATTACTGGACCAAGTGCCTTTTTTTGAAATGGAATGCTAAGTATATCAGTACATTTTTTGAAGCCTCTTTCTAGGCTCTATTCATTCCTATATTTGCATTGAATGTCCCAATCACTTGGATGTAATGAATTTTTCTGTTGAAATAATGCAATCTGCAGATGGATATTAAAAAAATCACCACAGTCACAATTATGGGTTTTAAGAAAAACTTATGTGAATATTAGTTACGAGACATCTAATTAATGTTTTTGAATCATTTTCATTTCCTAAAAATGTATAGGGTGGCCAAAAATTATTTTTCAATTAAGAACATTTTAAATTATATTTTCTCAATTTTTCCAAATGGAACACCCTGTATATTTTCGACGATGTGGTGTAGAAATGAAAAACAAACATTTTTTGTAAGTACCTAGGGCTAGTTGCAACCAATTTCGTTTTATTGAGCAATAATTATAAAATTCAAAAACAAACTTAAAAAAAGATGTTTCTTCAAATAACTCAGTAGAAAAAATTGTAATAAATGTTTCACATGTTGCCCATTTTAATTGGCACATATCTCTATGCGCTTTTGAAATCAGGTTCCCACTGTTCCTAAAACTGCCGGTGTGGTAGATGTAAAGGCAGTTATTATTCTTTTCTTCATCTTTTGTACTGTTGTTGGTGTGTCTCTATAAACAATTTCCTTCACGTATTTCCATAACAAGAAATCCATTTTTGTAAGATCTGGGGATCTAGCAGGCCATTTAGTGGGTCCATTTCTTCCAATCCATTATTAGGGAAGGAATATGATATGAATGCAACTTATTTGTTTTTAAGATTTGACTCACAGACCGTTTACTTATTCTTTTAATGAGCTCACTTCTCTTTAACTAACATGGGGATTTTCAACCGTTGCCAGCACCACAGAAAACTCATTTTCTTCGTTCACAACACGTTTTATTCTTTCACTTTTTTTATATTCGACATTTCCAGAAATCTATCGAGAAAGTTTTGGAAGCTGCTAACATCAGGAATTCTTCTTTCAGGATAACGTTGGTAATAAATTCGATTGGCAAGTAAACAATTTCTTATCTGACTCGCCCAAAACAAAAGTCACGTCTGCAAGTTCCGCTTTATTAAAATTCATATTGTAAAATTCCATATATTTTAAAGTCCATACAAATTGTAACGACCGATAAGTGTGATATGGTTAAGGTGCCCGTCGGGAAAAATTTCGCTGATACATACTCTCTCCAAACTTCGTGTATGGCTTCATTGGACCTAGTCTGACAGCATTTTCCTCTATCATTTTTTTTGTTTTTGGGGCGTTTTCCCGCTAGATTTTCCGAAACATGTCATTTTGACGGCATATAAAAAATGTATAGATACTGTTATTTTTTAAAGTAGAATAGCTTAAAAACGTGAATTGAAACGTGAAAAAATAATTGTCTGACAATAAATGTGGGTCATTGGGCGTGTTCGCTATCTCGAACATGTCGGAAAAACGACTATAGGAAAATTTATTAATAACCAGCTGATTTTCGCTGTATTAATTTATTAAATACCAAAACAAGTTTTCGTATTGTCTGACGAAAATTATTTTCCGATTTCCCAGTCTGACGCGTCAAAGTTGTCGGTTTCAGGACAGCAAAAAATTTATTCATAACCTTCAGACATTGGAAAATTATATGCAGAAAATAGGTATTTAATTTGTGGTATAAGTGTCTGACAAATACAGTGGGGCATAACGAGAGTCTGACGAAAAAACCTAATTTTCCAATAGTAGCTGTCGAAGTTAGGGCGATAAAAAAATGAAATTTCGTTTAGTCGAGAAAACGGTTAAGAAAGAGACGGTATTTCAACTTACTTGTTTTATAGTCTTTATTTTGGATTTTTTTAACTCTTTTAGATTATCTGAATTCGACTTACCGAAGTTTTAAGTTCGATAATATTGAAAAATACATAAAACTTTTTGTAGAAAAAAGTAGCGAAAAATTGTCTTTTAGTACGTTTAAAATCGCTATATCTCGGTAATACTAATCCGAAAATTTTCATCCAGGGCCCAAATTAAAGGTCTTGAAACAAGCTATAAGATAACACTTTACAATATTAGTTATATCAAAGACATTTTATAAATGAAAAAACAATTAATCCATTTTCGGTAAATATATAAATTCAATTTAAGTGTGCAATTATCCATAAAAAATATATGAAGTATGCAGGGAATAAATAAAATTATAAAAATTATATACCACGTGCATCAGATAAACCGTTACAATTCTCTACTACTACACATGTACTATACTACTACTATAGAATACAATACGGAGTGTAGAAAGACGTTCCGTACTCCTATTCTATTATAAAGCCTGCATACTAAACAGATGTACACAGGTGAACTTGTATAAAACGATATATTTTCAAGCGCGAAGTTCAAGCAATTTTTTTATGATTTTTGACACTGTAAAAATGATTTTTCAGTGATTAGTATGAGATAATCATGACAATTTGAAGGAAATTACAACATTAAAAAATTGTATTTTCCAGGCATCAGACTGAAAAACAGGAAAACACCTTTTGTCAGACAGTTAAAAAATTGGATTTGATTTATTTTTATTAAGCTATATTGAAAAAATCAGCTTGTTATTTATCAATATATACATATGAATGTAACATTCAAGCGTAGCTTGACAACCACATAGAAAAACCTTTTATTTAACATTTCCAGCTAAAAGGCTTTATTTTGCCGTCAGACAATTTTTTAATCGTATTATAAATTTTATTTAAAAATCAAAAAAATTTGTAAAAAATGTTATGTATAAATTTTTTGCTGTCATGAAACCGACAACTTTGACGCGTCAGACTGGGAAATCGGAAAATAATTTTCGTCAGACAATACGAAAACTTGTTTTTGTATGTTTTAATAAATTAATACAGAGAAAATCAGCTGGTTATTAATAAATTTTCCTATAGTCGTTTTTCCGACATGTTCGAGATAGCGAACACGCCCAATGACCCACATTTATTGTCAGACAATTATATTTTCACGCTTCAATTCACGTTTTTAAGCTATTCTACTTGGAAAAATAACAGTATCTATACATTTTTTATAGGCCGTCAAAATGACATATTTCGGAAAATCTAGCGGGATAACGCCCCAAAAACAAAAAAAAATGATAGAGGAAAATGCTGTCAGACTAGATTCTATGAAGCCATACACGAAGTTTGGAGAGAGTATGTATCAGCGAAATTTTTCCCGACGGGCACCTTAACCAATAAATGCTCCTTTGTTCACGACAATTTGTACCAAACTGAGGTTTTATTGCTTGTCAAATAACGAAAACAGCAAAAAATTTACAAAAAACATTACAGTAAAGGTACGGTTAAATGCTATTTACTCATTTCAGTGGATTGGAAGAAATGGTCCCACTATATGGCCTCATTTCAAAATTGCATAAAGACGTGTGTCAATCAAAATGGGCAACACGTCGAACACCTATTATAAATTTTTCTAATGAATTATTTGAGGGAACCTCTTTTTTAAAGTTAATGCTTAAATTTGACACTTATTAATTTATAAAACAAAAATGGTTGCAATTAGCCATAGGGAAGTATTTACAAAAATGTTAGTTTTTCATTTCTACATCACATCGTCGAAAAATATACAGGGCGTTCCATTTGAAAAAATTGAGAAATTTTAATTTGAAATATTCTTAATTGAAAAATAATTTTTGGCCACCCTGTACTTTTTAGGAAATAAAAATGATTCAAGAACATTAATTAGATGTCTCGTAACTGGTATTCACATAAGTTTTTTTTAAAACCCATAATTGTAACTGTGGTGATTTTTTAAATATCCATCTGCAGATTGCATTATTTCAACAAAAAAATTCATTACAACCAAGTGGTTGGGAATTCAATGCCAATATAGGAGTGAATAGAAAGAGGCTTCAAAAAATGTACTGATTCCATTTAAAAAAAGGCACTTGGTCCTGTAATTTCGACTTGGCTCGCCCTTTATGTTCGAAAATAATTTCCGGTTATATACTTTTTTATCTAGTTTATTTGCAATTTTTTAAAAAATTTCTAGCTATCGTAGAACTCGAGATATCGAGGTCCGAAGCACTATTGCCCCACCCTGTATTTACAAGAAAACTCTTGTAAGGTACCTATCTTTCAGTAGAGATTAATTTAGTATTGTCGCTAGTCCTTAAGAAGTATAATTTAATTGTGTTTAATACCATTTTCATGATATCACTGTTTCAAAATACATCTCCTTACAGCCCTTTAAACAGAGGTTGTGATTTCTCATTAAAACAGTAGTTTTTATTATTTTATATAAAATTAAAAGTACTTGCATCAGTGGGCCACTTAGTTCACCTTCAATAAAATGTTAAGAATGTAAATATCTCTAAACATAATTCAATTAATGTAGGTTTTAGGCAAACAAAAATGGCAAGCAAACTAATGGTTGCTATCAATATTTCAAAATGGCTTATGTTGGAAAACAAAAACCTACAATGTTTTTGTTCTTTGAACGGTCACTAAGAGGGGATCAATGCAAGTACAAATTCAAAAGTTCGACATCGAATTTTAACCTCAGTGATGTAATGAAAAAAATTCACTAACTTTGTATATTACGCAAGTATCGTATTAGGCATATTGGAAATACCTGAGACAGCAACTTTGAATGAACTGCAACGAAGTAATATGCCACTATTTAGGCATCATTGAACGGCCAATTATTTTGATTTATCGACATCAAAAATATTCACTTGATTTTGTTCAGTTAATTTTTTAATGATATGAATTTTAATATTTGCTCGGTTGAAACTGAACAAAGTTAAGTCATTGAGTTAAAGGTTTAAAAATGGTTCTCGTTTAGAGGTAGGGTTACAAAATAACTTCGCAATAACCGTTTTAAATAAATTTTGATAAGAAATGGTTGGCATTACGTTATTTAACAAAGAGGACCTTCTTTGTGTAATTTTGATCAGAGAACCACATTCTTTTTTTTAACGCCTTATTTAGATTAACGTCCTGGCGGAGTTTAGCATTTTTTGCTATTCCACCACTCAATCAGGACACATACACACAGACAATTATACAACGGCCATTCCCTATGACATTACCATCTGTCGCAGCTGAGACTCGAACTCAGGAGCGGCACAACAACTGACTGAGTTGTCTTTCACATACCCTCATCGTCTAGTCCACTGGTACCAACTGGGTAACACATGAAAACACCACTAAACATCCATACCCTAGCCAGGATTTGAACCCGGGATTCCTTGGTTGTAAGAGTTGAGCACCTGAGCCGGTTCCATTACCAAAATTAGAAAAGAATGGAACAAAAATATTTTTACTTTACGCCTCTGGTTGAGTTTCATTTTGGGTAGTACCATAAAATAACAACCCTTATTAATGTTAAATAACACACCAAATTTTATTGCTGCAGCACAAAAGGTTCCTGAAATATTAAACAGAAACCTACTTTAGGGGACTATCTAGCTCCCTTAGGAATCATTTCCGGACACATGTCTATAGGAACTTTTTTATATTTTGACAAGTACTATCTTTGTTCAAAGTTAGAGATAGGAAATTCCTAACACTCTATATCTCATATGGAGGGGTTTCACCCGAGTCGCTCAATCCCCTGCGCGCCTCTTTACTAATAATATTTTTTTTAACTTCTAGTAATATTTTAAGAAAATGAAAGTATAGACATTTGTAAACAACCAGGGTAAATTTCAAGTCAAAAGGTTGGAAAATGGTAAAACGCAAGAATTAAAATATCTTCATAGAAAGAAAAAAATCTCAAATTGTTTGCTTTTTCATATACATTGAATGGATTCCGCCGTTGGCTCCTTGTGATTCAGAGCTGGGACGAGTACAGCTAAAATGTACTTGAATACAGAAAACTGAGTACAAGTACTAAAGTAATTGAGAAAGTACTCGACTACAAGTATTTAAGTACAGTCTTTACGGTACCAAGTATAGTGCAGTCATTGAAGCGAAAAATAGGGTCTTACCTCCGAAATATTTTACTACGAACCGATTTACATGAAATTTTGGAATTAGGCTTATCTTACCCTTAACTTCAAAAGTGATATTGACCCGACCTCCGTTTTTTATTTTTAAGGGGTGAAAACAACCCCTTAATGAAAAAATTGACATTGAGCCATTTTATCGCTAGAAAACTTATTTAATAATAAGGAGTGAAATCGTAAAGTGTTCTCTAACACAATTATCTCATGTTTAACCCATTTTTAACCCCTAAAAAACTTTACAACCCCTGCAAACGACCCCTAAATTGAAAAAAATTACAAGAAATACTTTTGTATAACTTAAAAAGATTTAAATATAGAGTAAATATTGTTTTACGTTCTCTACCTTAATTATCATATTTTTAACCCCTTTTCAGCCCTTAAAAACAACCCCTCAATTAAAAACTGTATAAAAAAATTTCTTTTGATGAACTCAAAATGATTTAAATGTTGTTCCACGTTCTCGAAAATGACTATCATATGTTTAGCTTTTCAACCCTTAAAACTACCCCTAAATTAAAACATTGAAAATATATGTTTATACAATTAAAAATAATTTAATTATAGAGTAAGTAATCAGACACTTTTTATTGAATAAAATATAAACTTACAAGTTATCTGGAAATGTACTAGATTAAATTAGTAATTAATTATAAAAAAAATCTGCAACAAGAGCATTACTATACATAAAAAAACTATTACACCAATCGTTCATGACTCAATATCGGAGTTGCTGTCGTAATCAAGATCTTCTTCTGGGTCAATTGGAGGGCTACTCTAGTTATCTCCACTGCATGTTCCACAAGTTACATTGCAAAACAGCCCGACTCTTCGGCATCCGCAAGTGGCTCCGCGACCTTTTTTGAAGTTGCAAAAAATCATTTTAAGTAAATCTTGCGGTGCAAGTGGATCTGCAGTTTTTATTGGATTGGATTTTATTGGATATACATATATGAACGTTTGTATGTATTCGTGCGTATGTTTCCGATATATATATATATATATATATATATATGCCATATATGGATATATTATATATAAGACAATAGTTTTGGGTTCATATTATTCTTTACTTTCACTCTGCTCCAAATTTTTGTGCTCCGAAATTTTCATTTTACTAAATAGAAAAAAAAAAAGTTTAGTTTTTGGACCATAACTCCTTCAATTTTAAAGCTATCACAACTTTAAAAAAACCATTTTAAAGGTAATTGAAAGAGCTACAACATGTAGTGTAAAACCCTTAATTTTGAAACGGTGAAGGGTCAAAGGGCTCGAGAGAGACTGTGATTGCGCTACCGCGCGCTCTTTAAACAGTCATATCTCCGTCAATTTTGGTCTGACAGAAAAAAAAAAACAACAAAATTTTTGTCAAAAAAAGACCTACATTTTTTATCATTACAGTTTTTTACGTATCTTTCATTATTTTTGAAATATTTTGAAAAAAGGTGTTTTTTTTAAATGAAAAAAATTTTTTTTCCTTAAAATCGTGATTTTTTTGAAAAGTATGCATTCCAAAGCAGCCAAACGACTGGAATCCAATAAACTCTTCATATTAAAGTTAAATCTAGACGGAATACGATTAATTTTAATTTTGGTGAAAATGGCACTTATGAAACACATCGATTTAAAAAAATATATTAGATGTCCCTCTTTTTTTCATTACAACTCACTCACTTTACGTGCAAAAGACTTTTAACACTACTCAGTTTAAAGATTATTTTAAGCACTATAAAAAAGTTTCTCATTGTCATATGGATAAAATGTATCCGTTGTCCGCTAGATGGCATTGAATATATCGATTAAAGTTCAGACAAAAAAAAGGCTTTTATCTTCAATATCTCGCTTAATATTGCACTTAGAACACTCTTTAAAAAATCAGTTTGTTCATTTTCTTACCTTCTACAATTTTGTTTATTATAAAATTATCGTTAAAACGCATATTTTTTGAGATTTGCAAAAAACCGTTGAAGAACGTGGGAAAATTCCGCCAATAACTTGAAAAGTATTGAGTTTTGAAAAAACTTCATAGAACACTTTTTGCTTAGAATTGGGTCTTCTATCGATTTTGACCAAAAAAATCTCCACTAACGAGAAGGGGTGGCAACCACCCCCAGGGTAAGAACGGAGGTCGGGTCAATAAAACTTTTGGAGTTAAGGGTAAGATAAGCCTAATTCCAAAATTTCATGTAAATCGGTTCGTAATAAAATATATCTGAGGTATAAAGCTTCAATGACTGGACTAGTACTAAGTACAATAATTCGATTGAGTAGTAAAAAGTGTTACCTTTAAACCTTTATAGAAAAAAAAATACAAGTATATTGTATAGTATTTAGTATCAGTATAACTATAATTGTTTATACAGGGTGTTCCGAAACTCCCGCCTTCCCCTTTAGGTGCTAATTCTCCATGCAAAAATAGCAAGAAAAGTTCCTATAAACATAATAATAATAATAATAATAAGTCTTTATTTAGCACTTGGCTAGTAAATACAGATGCTTATATCTAACAACAATAATAAATTGCACTATTATCTATTACTTAAATTATTGAACACTTCACGCTTAAATACATTTATATTTGATGAAACCTTGATTGCCTCTGGAAGAGCATTAAAGAGACGAACCCCTTCGAAAAACAAAGATTTTTGTAAGGACGTCAGTTTAACTATGTCAATATTGTAATTTTGCTTAGAACGTAAATTATATTTGTGAAAATTTAGTCTTTTAACGAGAAATTCATTTAAGTATGTAGGTAATTGTTTATGTTCTATTTTATAGATTAGTATTAAGTTCGCCCTTTTAATACTCTCCCAAATTGTCAACCACCCTAATGTTTGCAACATGTCTTCTATCAGGGTATATTTATTACAATTTAATATAATACGCATTGCTTTATTCTGTTGTATCTGTAACCGTTGTATATCATTTTTAGTACAGGATATTAACAAAGAACTACAATAATTAAAATGAGGTAATATAATGGTATTATAAATTAACATTTTAGACCATTGTGATAAACAACTAGCGATACGATTAAAAAAGCCAACTTTTTTACCCAATTTTTTACAGAGATAATCTATGTGCGACGAGAAATTGAGTTGGGGGTCCAAATAGACACCCAAGTATTTAATTTCGGACACATAGCCGATCACCTCGCCATTTATATCGAGACTTAAATCTAATTCCATGAATTTTCTACAATTAGCCTTTGAGCCTAACACCATACACTTTGTTTTTGATGTATTTAATTTTAATTTATTTTGGCAAAGCCAGTCATACAAAATTCGAAGTTCATCATTCAGACTACCAACAATTTCTCTGAAATCTTTTCCTGCAACACAAATTAGGGTATCGTCTGCGAACAGATTGACAAACGATTTTTTTAAAGCTATATAAATATCATTCACATAAATGATAAACAAAAGAGGACCGAGTACGCTCCCCTGAGGAACGCCCCTAGTAATTTTAATTCTACTTGACACGTTACCCCCTACTTTTGTCATCTGATACCTGTTCGTTAAATAATTCTCAATCCAGTCTAAAGCACTACTATTTACACCATAAAACTGCAACTTTTTAATAAGAATATCCCGATCGATTGTTTCAAATGCCCTTTGCAAGTCTACAAATACACTAAGCACCACTTTCTCTTCATTCATGTCCCTTCTCCATGTTGAACACACATACTGCAGGGCTGACTCACAGGAATGGTTAGCTCTAAACCCAGATTGTCCAGCAAATAGTAATTGATTAACCTCAAAATAGTTCCTTAGCTGTTCACATACGATTATCTCAATTATTTTATCGACAACTGGAAGTAAATTGATTGGCCTGAATTCTGTGGGAATTTTAGGCTTGGTTACTTTTGGAATAGGCACTATCACTTTAAATTCATTTGGGACTTTTCCAGTTGTTAGTGATGTATTTATGAGATGCAATAGGGCATATCCAATTACACAAAACAATTCCTTAACCACTTTTATATTTAGCCAATTATCACTGGTACTTTTATTTTTCAGTTCATAAACAATTTTTTTAAGCTGTCCTAGTGTAATGTTTTCAAATCTAAGTAAGTGGGATTGTTCGTCTGATTTATTTTCATCAATTTTGAAGTCCCAATTTCTTTTTTCGATACCCTCTGATATCTCCTGTATACTATCTGAATAGAACTCGTTAAAATTTTCTTCTGCCGTTCAGGTATACTTCCCATAATTAATATCTGTGAAAGTAACTTGTTTTTTGTTTCCTATCATCTCTTTTAATGTTCTCCACATGTTTCTGCTGTCTCCTTTACATCTATCTATATTTTGATCATAATATTTAGTTTTTTCACTGCGTATTGTTGAAGCCAACTTATTTCGTAACCTTCTATAGTCCTCCCAGTCCATGTGTCCGGAAATGCTTCCTAAGGGAGCTACGGCCCTCTAAGGATGGCGCAAAAATAGTCGTTTTTACTAATTGTCTCGGAAGTGATTTGGGACAACTCTTTGAAACTTAGTTAACTATTTTGGATTATTAAAGGTTATTGTTTTACAGTATTAGCTAAAATTAATTAATAACGAGGGGTCGGTGTTCTTTGTTTCTACATATTTATTTTTCCATTTGATATGCTTAGTATTTTAATCCCTGATTATGATTCCCTGGTTAATTCTGCAAAAAAGGTCCTCTTTACAATTAGCCATATGGCAAGCCGAAATATTAAATTTAGCCGAAAGCATTTAGCCGAAATGCTAAATGCGCATTATTTATTGTTCAAAATAGGCGCATGTCATTCAGTAACAGAAATGACAAAGTACACCTCCATGTGATTATCTGTTATGGTATTATTTCCTAAAGAAACTATTTTCAATTATTTGGTAAAGTGGTAAAAGAAACATTGTGCAAAAGTTTAATGAATATTTATTTAAAAAACAACCTCAATTAAGAATATTATTATTACAAAATGTGCTCAAAATGCTTTCCTTCCTGCTCAATGCAGGTCTCATCACGGCGAACAATACTATTTGTGGCTCTTTGTGTCATTTCCCTGGTAATAGTGTCAAATTCCGCAATTACGTCGGCTCGCATGTCGTCCTCACTAATTGTCTCATTAAAATGAACCAAATTTTTTATATGACCCCATACAAAATAATCCATCGGATTAAAATCCGGCGATCGAGGAGGCCAACTTATTGGGCCACTTCTTCCTTCCAGCGCTCATGAAAAACTCGGTTCAAATGACGCCTTGCTACCCTACTAAAGAGCGCCGGAGCCCCATCGTACATAAAAATCAGATTCAAGCGAGAAAGCAGCAGGATTTCATCCAGTAAACCGGGTAGTTGTCTCCGGAGAAATCGTACATAATTCGGTCCATTAAGTCGTGCGGGAAGAAACATGGGACCAATCTGCAAAATTGGTGGTAGGTAAATATTATTTTCAAGTTTTACTTAACCTATTAGGTACCCAATGAAAATGTAAATGTACTTACCATTAGATTCCCTATTTGACCCGTTCCAACATTAATTGAAAATCGGTATTGAAAATGTGTCTCTCAAATTAAATGATGATTTTCTTGGGCCCAGTAAACAAAATTCCTTGAATTAAATACTCCCTTTGGGATAAATGTCGCTTCATCAGTCCGCAATATCTGATTAAGAAATGAAGGATTGACCAAATGATTTTCCAAAAAATCTGTGAATTAAAAAAAAATAGTCGGTTTAAGTGGTAGAATACTTTAAATTGCAAATTTATCACATTTGTTTAAAATTTGTTTTTTATTTCATGTAGATATTGCATACAAAATTCAGCTTACTTGTACAGACGATCATTCGAGGTTCATGGTCTCGCGGCAAGAGTTGCTCAACCCGCCGATAACGATAACAATGTTGATGTTCGATGAATTCGGGTTCGATGAATACTTGTTCTTGTAGTCCCCAGTAGTCTAGCAGCTCGCCTAGTACTCAACCTTGGCTGATCAGTAAATGCATCTTCTTGATACATTTACTGATCATCTCTTCTCATCTCATCTCTTCTTCAGCTACTGGAATCCCTCTTGGGCGACCGTTACCTCGTCTATTAGGTAGGACATTTCCACTGTCCCATACACGATTGAGGCAGCCCGCGACATATTTTGCGTCGGAAAAATGCGCTCGTTGCGGGAATGGAAACGCGTACAGTCGTGCGGCTGGTACAGCTTGATCAGCCATACCCATAGCAGATAATCATATCGAGATACTCCTGTGAGTCATTTCTGTTACTGAATGACATACGCCTACTTTGAAAAATAAATAATGCGCATTTAGCAAACGAATACGCAATATTTCGTTTAGACCGCTTTTACTCGAAAACGGCTTGCCATATGGCTAATTGTAAACAGGACCTTTTTTGCAGAATTAACCAGGAAATCATAATCAGGGATTAAAACTCTAAAAATGTCAAATGGAAAAATAAATATGTAGAAACAAAGAACACCGACCCCTCGCTTCACGGCCCCTGGATAAAATTAATTTTGATTAATACTGTAAAACAATGACCTTCAATAATCGAAAATAGTTAACCAAGTTTCATAAAGTTGTCCTAAATCATTTCCGAGATAATTAGTAAAAACACCTACTTTTGCGCCGTCCTTAGAGGGCCGTAGCTCCCTTAGGAAGCATTTCCGGACACATGCTTATAGGAACTTTTCTTACTATTTTTGCATGGAGAATAAGCACCTAAAGGAGAAGGCGGGAGTTTCAGGACACCCTGTATATTAAGATTAACGATGACAAAAATTACAAGGGTATACTACTAATTTAGCCATTTATTAATATTATTTGTATTTGTAATAATAATAAAACAAGAACAGTACCATTTGTGGTTAAAGGGTACCTACAGGTTGTCCCAATACTGCGTCAAAGTCCAATATCGGCCTTTGGAAAATTATGGGACACCGTGTATATTCGCTTTCATCAGCACTAACTTTTCAAAGTTTTCATCTGTAACGCACGCAACTAAAAATACTTTTCAGTGTACTCTAGTACTTCTCAATGTACTCGAGTACTTTGTGAAGTACTCAAGTACACAGTTTTTACTACAAGTATAAGTAAATAACTTTAAATAGTACAAAGTACCAATAACAGTATCGATTTCGAGTACTTGTACTCGAGTACGTCCCAGTTTTGCTTGTGAAATATTCAATATTTTAAACAGGTACAATTAATGTATGCTTTTTAAATGCTTCAAAAAGTTTTGTTATAACTCTACACGTATTTCAGCTTTTTAGGCCTTTATCAAGATTAAGAAGATTCTTCCTACTTTTGATAAAGGTCTAAAAAGCCGAAGAATATTTGTGCAATATTTTAATACCAGTAAAATTCTAAGTGAACATTTACCTTTGTATTTTAACGTACTCTCCTTTATATCCCAATGGCTTAGCTCATTTTCTACGGGCTTATGTTTCGGTTCAGCTAGGACGGACATTTTTGCATCCATTTGATGTAATGGTAAAGTATTCTGTTTAATCTGTAAACCACCCCCAAAAATATATTTGTTTCTTTTCAATACCTTCTATTATTCTACATGCACTGCGGAAAACTGTGTACGTATACAAATAATTACAGACTATGGCTAATGAACTATTAAAATGCCTCATGTTTGTAAATGGTGTTCAACTCGACGTATACTTGTTTCGGATTATCAGAAGCAACAGAACGAGGAAGTGTGCCTTACGACTAACCAGAACTACTGTATGACATACGGTTGGTGTAGGCTTACACGGGATAAAAAAGAGAAACTGTAAAGGTATAGCAACATCCATTATTTAAAAATCTGGTAGGAACCAACACCCAAATCCTGAAAAGATGGAACTGATGTCTGCAGAAGATGATCAACCTACTTTTAGAAATTCAGAATATTTAAAGGATGGAGTATCAATGAAACAAAATATCGGATCACCAACACATCAAGCTTCTACTTATGGACGAGGCGACAAAGTCGGGACCAGATTTCCCAGAAGAATCCATGGACTACGAGCACTACCAGTTATGTACTACAAAGGGAAGGTCGAAGACAAAAATTCGTGAGATGGGGCTTGCAACACAGCACGAGAATAACTGCCCGTTACAAGCTGAAAAAGAAAGTTCCAGCGACCGTGGTGGAGCAGGAAATTGCAAGAACCGACTTGATCACAGTCGAAATCCTACAATACAGCCGCAGCCGGCACGATTATAAGTTTGCCAAGCTACAAATAATCCCAGATCCGTTTTCCAAGAACTAACTGGAGAAAATACTTTCATTTGGGACGAGACAATGGATAAAAGTCCTCTGATTATAGGATAATTTTGATGGAGACGAAGGACACCAGGTCGATGCGAACACAATGCTCCCGAGTAACGACAGATTTTGAGACCAACTCCAAGATATTTATCTACGGTTAGGTGTAGGCCAGTCGTCATAGAAAGATTCCGAAATTAATGAAACTTTGAGATGTTGTTTGTGAGTGTCCAGTAGTGCTATACCTAATTTATCCAACAAAAAAACCCTGTAAAATTTTGGGGAGGGGCGAAAATCCCCAAAATTTTTCCACTTTTTTCGGTTTTTTCGAAATATTTGATTTTAGCGGACAACTTCAAATTAGTAAATTGTAGCGGATTAAATTTCCAGCAATTTGCACGGTAAAACGTATTTTTTGACCTCATAGGTACCGAGATATAGAGTTTCGAAAAAGTGCAAAATTTCTCAAAATCGTAAAAAAACTACTAAAAAGGCTGGTTTTCGATATTTATTTTCCATTTTTCAACACATTTAATGGACTAATCTACTTTCATTTACATAGGTTCAACTACCCCCCTACAACCACCACGACCTCCCCCTCCTTTGAGATGTTCATACTATACAGTGTACATGTAAGATTTGAAAGAGCATAAAATAACCCAGCTCGTCTTTCTAGTAGTAGATGTTCATTAGGTTGAAAAAAAAACAATATTATAACACAGTATTGTTATATGTAGTATATTATAATAAAGTAAATTTGTAAGGAAAATATTAAAGTAGGGAAATGTAAAGTAAATGCTAATGAAGTAAAGTTAATATTTTAGACGTTTGGCACCGTACGGACTTTATCTTCTTCACGCTCTTCTTCATCGTCTAGCAGTGCGTCCATAATAATTTCTTCTTCGTACTCTCCTTCTGCTTCTTCGTCCTGGAGATCAGGCTCTCTTGCATTCTTGCAGCTGCAGATTGCATTGCTACACCCTTTCTAGCATTTACAAAAGACGATGTTCAATATGTTGTCTGGGGCTGCATTACGTGTGGTCCTGATGGGGACGGCCCCTCGTCTCGCCAGCGACCACCCCCAAACTGACGGTACAATGTCGTTACCCAGCCATGTTTGGACCTGGAGATATGTGTGGAAAACATGGTGGGTGGCCGCGTCTTTAGTAGGGTAAATTGGAATTTAGATTTGGCTACCGATTTAGTAAAAATCGGAGGTTGTCGAATTAATCTTTTTCCATGTTCCCCCCATACAGTGCCACCAGAAACTTCTCGCCTGCCTCGGAATTCTGGTAGGGAGTGGCTTACGGGTCTTTGAACACAGCTACTAGGTCATGTAGGGAAGTGTTCTTCTCGTAAATTCTGCAGACCTCTTTTTCTCTTGTCCGAAGGGAGTTAAAGTGGCGTCGCACCCACTTACTGCATGCAGAAAGTGAATATCTTGTGGGTCGATCTTGCATGAAGCTGCTAAATATAATAATGATGGGGCATTACCTCTCCCACTCTTCTCGAAATAGATGTTTTTGTGGGAAGTGGAGGCTAGGGCTATTAGTAACATGAGGAGATATACATCTTCACCTATAATAATTACATTGTCATATTCAGCAGCCTTCGATATTGCTGTGTGTGCGATCATCACGTCTGTATCTTCAGTAGCCTGTTTCACCACAATCCCCTTCGCTGTCATTTCTGTCATTAGCATTGTGATAAAGTTCCTTTTGCTGGTGTCGTTTGATAAGAACGTTTCTTGAGCCATTGTCACTGCAGTTGATGCTGAAAATACAAATTTGGTGGACGAGTGCAGTACAGCCCGGCGAGATCTGAGTTGTGTAAAGTGGGTGATTCGATTCAGGTATGGGGGGGGGGAGGGGGTAGTCGAACCTATGCAAATGGAAGTAGATACCACAAGTCCATTAAATATGTTGAAACATGGAAAATAAATATCGAAAACCAGCCTTTTCAGCAGTTTTTACGAGAGAAATTTTGCACTTTTTCGAAACTCTGTATCTTGGTACCTGTGGGGTCAAAAAGTGCGTTTTACCATGCAAATTGCAGGAAATTTAATCAGCTACAATTTATTAATTTGATGTTGTCCTCTAAAATCGACCGTTTTCAAAATATTTTGAAAAACCGAAAAAATTCAAAAAGTTTGGGGATTTTCATCCCTCCTCAAAATTCCACAAGGTTTTTTTGTTGGATAAATTGGGTGTAGCACTACTGAACACTCACAAACAACATCTCAAAGTTTCATTAAGTTCGAAATTTTTCGAAGGTACAAAGCACATGGCGACTGGATTAGCGGGCGTTGAAAAGATTCAATTCCTATAAGCGCATACTATACTGCATATTATGTTCCACAGGATACATCGCACTCTCGTGGCAAAGAATGAATGGCGTTAATATAATAATCGAGCCATGCAACCAAGTAGCTTCACCTACTTTCTACTGAAGACATTGAAGAGACAGATGTAAAAGTGGTGATAATGGTTCTCTAATGTAATGAATTTATGGTGTGTATCAAATTAAATCAAGCACATCAATCACATAATGAATAAAATTATACTACTAATATTCTCACCTGTACACGTTTCTTCGAAGTAGGCTTAGTGGTTATGATGTTAGTAGTATCTACCTGTTTAAAGTCTTCAGGAATACTTTTAGATTTTATCGTTGTTTTCATATTTTTTTATTTATTTTTATAAGTTTTTATGTATTTACGTGAATTTATGTAATGACGTTTTGGTGAAGTTGACTGATGTAAATGGATGGCTAAACAAGTGAAGTAATGTGAACGTGCAATAATGTGCTAGCATATAGGTTTCCATGGAAGGGTAGAGGCTCAAGCTTGTGGAGGCGGAATACACAATTCAAAAATATATATTCGAAAAATGTAAATTAGAAGCAAATGTAAGACAAATACATACTATTTGACAAGATTCTAAAGCCAAGAATATGTAATAGTTGGCAAGATTCTAAAATCACGATATATGTATTTGAAACAGCAGGGATATATCATTTTTAGATGACAATGTGTTTTGACAGGATTGTCTGTTGGGGAGGTTCTCAGGAGTTCCCAATAAATGTGTGTGCTTCAAAGACCTTGCATATGCTCCTATTGTTATTAACAATTTAATTTTGTTAACCACGGTTTTCAGCCTAAAAATGTGAAAACTCTAGAAATGCCAAAAAGTTCTCAAATAGGTTTAAAAATTTTTTTACGGAATCAAAAATCTGGCGTCGAGATCTAACTTTTGGAAAAAAATGATCCGTTTTGGACTTATGGCATAAAATGGTGGCCAACTCCAATTATAAATAACAAATTCAATTGCGCACACTGGGTTTAATATTTTTACACCAAATTTTCAGGGTGTTTTTGTTAGAGCAAAAGGCAGATTTTCTGAAAATTTAAAGCTGATCAGTTTACTCAGCGGCTCTAGGAAGTAAAATGAAAAAAAAACACGGTTTTTGAACTTTTGTAGGTTATGGTTGCACTCCTAAGACCTGCACTAAACGCAGATTTGTAGAAAATTTAATTACAAAATTTTTTCTATCCCTATCGGACCTATATATCTCGAGTTATTCACGTTTTTAGGTTTAAAAACGAGGTTAAAAAAATTAAATTGTTAATAACAATTGGAGTACAGGCTTTTTGAAATACAAAATTTTTTTTTTTGGGTGCCCGCTAGCATCTCCCCAACAGGATCCGACCATAAAATTCCTAGTGGAGTCAAAGTAGGTTTTCACTCCGGAAAAATTCCAGGAAGCGATAACTTTTTACTTAAATTCGTTGAGTATGTCACGAACAACATATAAAAAGTTATCAACAATAGAGTGCCTGCTTCATTTTTTATTTAACAAATTAGTTGCAACAAAACAGTTTTTCTTCTTCGAGTTACGTCATTTTTATGAAATATTTTATATAAAGTCGGCCATATTAAATTTTTATTTTTCAACATTTTATTCTTTTTCAATGACCTCAGAAACCCCTAGAATATCAATTTGAATATTATATTATATTAGCCGTTACTCGAGTCCGAGTATAAAAATGTTACAGTCGATAAATTGTGTGCAATAAAAAACAAGTAAAAGGTGTAGTCTATTGTAATTCCCATTCATCTACGGTGCACACGACTATGGCTATAGAGGCCAATTCGGGAGAGCACATGTCGACCGCAGTCAGGACAAACATAGACCTGGTTAGGTCTTGGATTCGGCCTTCTTGCAACATTTCCTTGATAGCTGGCCACAACCCCTCGCCATTCGGTTCTGTCCGCTGCAAGTTGTTCCCATTGCTCGTCTGCAATACCGCAGGATTTTAGATTTTCATGGAGAGCGTCTTTGAACCTCTCTCGTTGACCGCCACGCCTTCTTCTACCGCTTAGCAATTCACCATAAAGTGTACATTTAGGAAGGCGGTTATCATGCATACGATGAACGTGACCTGCCCATCTTAGGCGTGCTCTTGAAATAAGCACCTCAATTGGAAGGAAGGCTGTTTGCTCTCCTGAGTACTTCCACGTTTGATATGTGATGGAACCAACGGATTTTCATCATACTTCTGAGGTGTCTTTGCTGAAAACGTTCTAATTCTTTCACATGACGACCGTAAGTGACCCAGCTTTCACATCCATATAGCAGTGTTGGAATGACAACTGCTCTGTAGACAGCCATTTTCGTTGACAAAGCAAGGTCGTGGTTGTCAAATACTCTCTCTCTAAGTCCCCAGAGTGCTCTAGATGCAGCGTTAATTCTATTGCGGATCTCGCTGTCCATGTTTGCTTTGTCATTAACAACGTTGCCTAAGTAATTGAACTGATCCACCACTTCAAGAGAATTTCCGTTAAGTGTAATGTCTATTTGGTTCACTTGATGAGGAGTTGACATAATCTTAGTCTTTCCAATGTTGATTTTAAGTCCCAAGGAATCATAGCTCTGGGCATACACATCTAAAAGTTCTAGAAGCTCTTCCGGCGTAGAGGCTAAAAGTGCACAGTCATCCGCATACTGGAGATCACAAATGAATCGTGTGCGTGTCTTCGTGAAAGCTCTAAAGCGCCCTATGTTAAAGAGACCGCCATCAAAACGGTACCTGAGACCTATTCCTCTGACTGTCAGTTTGTTGTCAATAATAATTGTTAGAGCAGTGGTAAACAAATTAAAAAGTAGGGGTGCCAGGACACATCCCTGCCTAACTCCAGTGAGGGTTTGGAAAGGTTCGGTTGCCTCATTATTATACATAACCTGGGCGTTGTTGTTTGTATGTAGACTGCGACATACTTCCACAAATTTTCTAGGGATACCTAAGCGGAACATAATTTTCCAGAGCACTTCCCTGTCCACCGAGTCAAACGCCTTGGTTAAATCAATGAAGGCCATGTGAATTTCTCCTTGATGTTCGAGTGCTTTTTCTTGAAGCTGTTTAAGTGTGAAGATTAAATCCGATGTGCCTCGGTTTGGTCTAAAGCCACTCTGTGTTTCAGTAAGTAACTTTTCCATAACAGGTGTTAGCCTATTTGCCATCGCTTTAGTGAGTATCTTCCCTCCAACAGCCAGGAGAGCTATACCTCTGTAATTTCCACAGTCCGCAGCGCTCCCTTTGTTTTTGAAGAGGTTGATTAAAAGTGTATCACGAAACTCCTGCGGAGCTTGACCACTTTCCCACACGACATCAAACAGTTTTTTGAGGTAGGGTATGAGCTCTGACGACACAGCTTTAAAGATCTCAGCTGGGAGTGAGTCGGCGCCGGGAGACTTGTTATTTTTTAGCTGCCCAATGGCGGTTAAGATCTCTTCCGTTGTTAGTGGCTTATCTAAGTCTTCGAAGGTGTCGTATTGAGGGATAAGATTTATAATATCGTGATCGGCTTGACTTTGCTGGTTAAGAATGTTAGAGTAGTGTTCTTTCCATCGCTCTCTTATTTCCTGGTCTTCTTTGAGGAGATTTCCATTTAAATCTTTAATAGGGCACATATTTTTCCGACTGGGGCCGTACACTGCTTTTACTCCTTGAAAGAAATTCCTGTAATCGTGTGAATCGGCGTACCTTTGAATTTCTCTGGCCTTGCTTGCCCACCACTCGTTCTTTATTCTTCTGATTTCGCGTTGCGTTTCATACTTAGATTGGGTAAAAGCTTCTGCTTTTGATGAGTCGCTGGGGTGGTTGATAGCGTTTTGGAAGGCAATATGTTTGCGGTCAAGAAGCTCTTGTATAAAAGCTTCATTATCATTGAACCAGTCCTCCTGTTTTTTACTTGCTGCAGTGCCAAGAATTTCCTCACTCGCACTTTTTAAACTGTCTTTAACTTGTGTCCAGGTAGCAGCGACATCTACAGAATTGGTTTCTTCTAGTGCACTCAAATTCTCTTGAACTTTTTGCTTTAGCTGTTCGACGGTTTGTTGGTCACGCAATTTACTAATACAGAGACGGAGTCTACGTTTTCCTTGAGTTCTTCGGTGTTTGGGTCTCATAACAATTTTCATTTTAGAGACAACAGGACGATGATTGGTCCAACATTCGCTATCAATGCGCGCCTTTGTAATTTGGACGTCCTTGAGATGCTTCCTACGTACGATAACATAGTCCAGTAGATGCCAGTGATTTGAATACAATTGCTTTAAAATTCATTGTTTTACAATTTTATATAAAAAACGTTTTTCTTTTGTTTAAATAATTAATAAACAATTCCCCCTATCTTTACATGTAAATTTTCCCCCTCCACCACCCCCCTCGCGCTCGCAAACATGACCAGATGCTAGTGGCAGTCCGACAACATATACATTTAAAAAATTCGAAAAAAACACTGTCTTCTCAGGGTTTTTTCATGCCAGATCGATCCCACTAGTAATATAATTATTCCGAATCATATCGCAATTCTGAGCTAATTTGAATCCACTATTATGGAAAAAGTTCGGCTTCAAATCCTATTGTGACTGCATTATATACAAAATAAATACATTAATGACAATAAGCCAACAACGATAGGTATACATCCATTTTTTTTAATGTATCCACGGCAACATGCTTAAGGCATCTTGGAAAGATATAAGTAGGCAACATGAATATCAGACCCCTCTATTGGAGATAGTTTGTAGCTACGAAGTTTTTATATGTATTGGCGTTTTATTTGAAGTGTGTCTTTAACGTAAGTTTCCCACACGTTTCACACAAGTTAATTTAAATTAAGAAATAGTGCCAATCTTCATATCATTTAGTTTTAAATTAATTAATTTTGCAAACAACTGAAATTATTGAGTAAAAATTCGTACTACACATGTCATAGTTCTACTTCGGGGGTCTTTTTACCAATATATGTATTAAGAAAAAAATTATGGCCAAAAATAATAGATTAGATTAGATTAGATTTATTTCCCAAAAATTAATGTTACATAACAATAATAATGCAATATGCTCATATAAGTACATACATGACATGGTGCGCCTTAATCAAGACATAAGGGAAAGAGCATTTACTTAAATAGGTTCAATCTTAATAAAAATACAATGCACATACTTAAATAAATTCAGACATTATAAATATACAATAATACAATGCTTTAGAAGTAAACCCTTTGAAAACCTTTTATGGATTAAATATTGTAGTGAAGTATTCTTCTAAGGTATAGAACACATAATTATTTAAAACTTTCTTTAGCCTAATTTTTAATAAGTTTTCGCTGTTTATGCAAGTAATAGAATTTGGTAGGTAATTATAAATTTTTACTCCGCGGTATAAAGGACCTTTCCTATTTGTGACATATCTATAGTTTGGTGCAATTAGTTTTGTATTAGATCTGGTATTGTAATCATGGATATCAGCGGATGTCGATATTGTGTTTCGTTTTCTGTAAATTATTATAGATAATTTATATATATAAAGATTAACTACAGTTGGTATATGTAAGTTTTTAAACGCCGTTCTACAGGATTCTCTCGGATGAATACCACAAATTGTTCGCACAGCACGTTTCTGTGTCACTAAAATTTTTTGAAGACAAGTTGCGTTTCCCCAAAATTCTACACCATATTGCAGTATGCTTTGAAAATATGCAAAATACATAGATAGTGCCGCTACAATATTGATATTTTCTTTGATGTTCTTTATTGCATAAATTGCACGTCCAAGTCTTTTATTTAAATCAGAAATATGCGTCGACCAATTTAACGATTTATCAATATATATTCCTAAAAATTTAGTATCAGTTACTGATATTATTTGTCCTAGATCAGTTTGAATATTTATATCTAAGGCTGGTGTGTGGGATTTTTCAAATGTTATATTCATTGTTTTTTTAACATTTAAGAGTAGTTTATTAGCATGAAACCAGTTTGTAATGCCATTCATTGCCTCTTCACTTTTAACTTTAAGATCGTCCAAATTATCATCATTCACTATGATACTGGTATCATCAGCGAACAATGAAAATTGTAACGAAGGAAAATTATCAACAAGATCATTTATGTATATTAAAAATAATACTGGACCTAATATGGACCCCTGTGGAACTCCAAATGTGATATCTTTTGCTTCCGTGATAACAGTTTTTCCAATTTCCTGAGATTCGTCATAAAGTCTGACATGTGCAGATCTATGTTTTAAATATGAAGTAAACCACAGAAGTGGTGTACCGCGTATTCCGTAGTAATTGAGCTTCATTAGTAAAATATTATGATCTACACAGTCAAAAGCCTTAGACAAATCGCAGAAGATACCCGTAGGAATATGTTTATTTTCTAGGATATTATTAATATAATTTATTAGTTTAAATGCAGCGTCAGATGTGCTACAATCTTTTTTGAATCCAAACTGAAATGGTGTTAAGATTTTAAATTTTTCTAAATAGTTTACTAGCTGTTTTTTTACTACTGCTTCTAATATTTTAGAAATTGTAGGCAAAAGGGAAATAGGTCTATAATTCGAAATATTATATTTGTCGCCTTTTTAAAAAAGCGGCTTAATGGTTGCTATTTTAAATTTATCTGGAAATATCCCCTGGGAAAGTGATAAGTTTACAATATGTGTTAAGGGTTTCTTTAAAACTGAAATGTTTTCTTTTATTAATGTAATTGGAATTTCATCCCATCCAAATGATTCTTTAGGTTTTAAGTGATTAACAATTTCAATTACCTCATTTTCCGTAACCGGCATAAAGTACAGAGAGTCCAGGGTATTTTTGTTTATTTTTTTAATATAGTATTCGGCAGAGTGTATGCTTTGTAAATCAGATCGGATCTATCGCTCTTTCTTGGATTTGCCACCTTAAGAATAATGGATTACTTATAACTTTTACTAAAATGGTTTTTATGTTATTGATTCCAATATTTTCATACGTATAGTCAGTCTAGTATACTTTAACTTGGCGTGTGTATGTATGAGTTAATATTTCCGTACGATTTCAATTTCTCCCATATTGTACACAAAGTTAAAGCAATAGTCCAGAAACATTGTCTACGTGGACAATATTTCTGGATCTTTGTGGACAAGAGAAAATCAAATCGTACGGAAATATTAACTCATACATACACACGCCAAGTTAAAGTATACTAGACTATAGATGAAAATAAATTACTCAAAATGAATAAAAATGCATAGAACAAAAGTACATTCGACAACATTTTTATATAACAAGCGGTAAACATTTATTTCGAGATGCCTAGTTCAGAGTGCCGCGTAATGTTTCAATATCAGTCATAAAAAAACAAATTTTTTTGTTAAGGACATTTTATTATTACTATGTTATGAACTTAGTTACGTTTTGTCTTATGAATATTTTGTACTGTTTTTTTTTATGTTCTATCAATTGGTTTGGCAAGTTCCAATATTCTTGGGGTTGGTTTATATTTCAGAGCGAACTTGGAGATCGTCCATGGATCATAGCCCTCGTCCTCCTTAGCTTTTTCACTTCTTGGTCTCGGCACTGATAAAGCCTCTGTCTTCGGCGTTACTGAAAGTAAAATAAATTCGCATAATTATGTTTATTTTTGAGCTAATTTTGCTTAAACGGCAATAGCCAAAAAGTAAATAAAAACACAGATTTTGTACCAGAGACTTTTAAGATATAACGTAAAAGTATTTCGTCGGTATAAAAAAAGTTGAATGTGGAGAAATCGACTTCGAGGAAGAATGGGTAGAAAGTGATGTCTCACAAGGAAGTATATTAGGCCTGCTCTTGTTTTTATTGTACAAGAACAATATAACGTATTACATCACGTTTGATCATAGAGAGCGCCGCAGGACCTGTATCTGATGATGAATTTTTTTCATATATTTTTTTTACGAAACGTTGTGCTACTTCTTACCAGAAAATCTGATGAGGACGTTATTTGAGCTAATTTCTTTAACTTCTTTATTTACAATGCCTGGACATAATTTTTCAAATAGGCAAATGAGGGATATGATATGTATTTACGCACAAAATAATTTTAACGGACGAGCTGCACTTTCCTCGAAAACGGTTGAAGTTATCAAGTTCTACCAAGTGTACCTTTTATACGTGAAAATTACGCCATCATCAGATTTTCTGGTCAGAAGTATCACAACGTTTCGTAAAGAAATATGAAAAAAATTTATCATCAGATACAGGTCCTTATATTTTGGCACAAAGAATCTACTCCTGAGCTATGGCCTATTATTAATGTCCACCCTGTATATCTGGTCGGGATTAGTTTCCCATGTGGGTTGTTGTAACGGTGTTATATAAAGTGAGCAATGTTCGTGGAAAGAATGTGAGTGCTACTGTCAACCGTAATTTTTCTTTTAATGGCACTCGGCCATTAACCATACAGCCAACTGCTGCTTCAAATAAAATGAAACTATAAAGACACTTACACCCGGTATATACAAAAATCATCGGTATATTGCACTAAGCTAGATTGGAGATCATGTCAACGGTTACGGCCGATTAATAAATTTCATGTAAACTTAATCTTAAATTTTCCATACTTACTTTTATATTTCAGGGCACCTTTTTTGACTTTTCCAGGTATCAAAGGTTTGGGTAAATTCAACCATCTTTCAGGTAATGAGGAAAGCTTGAAAATGTTTTCTGATGGGGTATATTTCATTGCGGCTAAACTCACCTAAAACCATTTGAACTGATGTTAAAATATGCCTATCTAAAAATATGACGCCATGTTATTAACAATAATATGTCAACAGTTGCCTACAACTCGTGCGGGCAAATTCTCTACTGGTGCAAAAAATGGCATTTAAATCGTTGTATACTTATATTAGTAACTATTATTTGAATATTTACCCCTGCTGGCTTTGGTGGTTCTTCATAGAAGGGCTTTGGAGCGGCCATATCCAGCAAATGAGTAAAATCGGAAAATATTTTCTTTGGCTTCTTACGCTAAAATAAAAATATAAACTCATTAGCTGGTTATATATTTGAGTTTGTACTGATTCTTACTTTTGGAGGTTTTCGTTTGTGGATGGGTTTCGGTTTAGCTAAGTCAACTGTTCGCATGAAGGTTTTGGACTTCTTTGCTTTTGTGGCCATGGCTTCTCTTCGTAATTGCCTGTAAATATATCCAGTGAAGAATAAAAGTAAATCATTGCATGTGGCATGTTTCAAAAATAGAATGGATTACTCAAAATTTATATTTAAGAGATGACAATAGTATAGTACAATAGCCCAAGCAAAAGAAGGTTCGATGTTTGCCAGGCACCTAAACTAAGAAAGTGGATTTTATAGCAGAACTATGTGGAAAATAATTAACAACAATTTGGAAAATGCCGGTAAGCAAACCATCCCTAAAGTTATAATGTCGAGTGGTAAAACATTAAACAAACCTTTGCAGATTTCAAATGCTTTTGGGGAATATTTTTCAAACCCAGTAACAACTCCTACGGATCAAAACTCTGCACCTCAGAACAGTAACTGTACAATATCTAAAAATCCAAGCGTCAACTCTATGTATTTTTTGTCAGTGTTGGAGGATTCGGTAGTTGAGCTTATAAATCAATTGTCTAACAAAAAATCTACTGGGATTGATGAAGTACCTACAAAATTACTTAAAATGTGTTGTTTCGAGTTTGCACATTATTTAACCATTTTAACAAATAATTCTGTCTATCATGGTCAGTTCCCTAGTTTACTTAAAACAGCTAAAGTTGTACCTGTGTTTAAAAAAGGCGACTGTCTTGAAATGTCAAATTACAGGGCCATTTCAATTTTAAGTAATTTCCCAAACTTAATCGAGAGGGCTGTTTACAATAGAATATATTCTTTTCTAAATATAAATAAATCATCAGCCACGATTAACTTTGTGCAGTACGTTCATGATAAGATAGATTCCAGCGAGTATGTGTTTGGTGGGTTTTTTGATCTCTCCCGGGATTTTGACACTATAAACCCGATTTTTTTGTCAAATAAATTAGCAGCAATAGGCATCGTAGGATCGATTAATGATTGGTTAAAATCTTATTTGACGGACAGGTCTCTGGTTGTTAGAGTAGGAGAGGTGGACTCCCAATTATATAATACAGACCTTGGTACACCACAAGGAAGTATATTGGGCCCCTTACTGTTTCTCTTGTTTGTAAACGATTTACCAGGCTACATATTACAACACGGAGGGTTATTTATGTACGCTGATGATACCACAATTGTAGTATTAGCGGTTAACGTCTTAGGTGCTATCGACAGAGTTAATATCATATTAGAGGAATTTAAGATCTGGTGCAACAGAAATAAATTAATTATAAATTTAAATAAGACTGAATGTGTAAAATTTTCTTATGGGAACCGCGCTGCACCAGACATAAACTTCTCTCCAGATAATACTCAAATGAAAATTACAAATGTAACAAAATTTTTAGGTATTCAGGTAGATGAAAATCTTAATTTTTCTGAACATGTTAACCAGGTATGCTCTAAGTTGAACAAGTCTTTCTTTGCGCTGTCTTCTTTAAAAAATGACTTAAATGAGACTGCCTTATTGTCATTATATTATGCCCAAGTATACTCAGCAATAAGCTATAATATTACGGTCTGGGGTCAATCTACAGAAACTACTCGCGTTTTTATAATACAAAAGCGTATATTGAGAGTAATGTTTAACTTAGATTACAGAGAGTCATGCCGTGAATCTTTTAAGTGTAGATGCATATTAACTTTTACATCAATCTATATACTGAAAATATTATGTTTCGTATATCTAAATCAAACCAAATTTTAAAAAAATATAGACTTTTATGATTACCCAACAAGAAATAAAGAAAAGTTATGTCTTGGTAAATGCTTGCACGAGAAATATAAAAAGTCGCCAGTCTACACAGGTCTTTTTAACATTTTACCTAATGCAATTAAATTATCACGCTGTTTTGCTGAGTTTAAAAGAAATTTAAAATCATTTTTAATCGAAGGTTGTTTTTATACTTTGGAAGAGTTTATTACTGAGTGTTGTAAGATTGTACAACCGTATTGTCTCCCAGATACCTTCATTTTTGTATGAAACCTATGTATATGTGTACACTTTATGCTCACAGGTATTTTTATCAAATGTTTTTATTATCTGTAAATCGAATTGGTTTGTTTTTACTATGTCCAAATTTTAGGATTTTATATTTATGTATTTTAGATAATTAACAGTGACTTACCTTATTATATTTTGTATGGCAAAAAAGGTTAATAAATATATTCTATTCTATTCTATTCTATTCTATTTAATGTGCTTTGAGATTTTATGAACCACTTGAATGGTACTATTGGTATGGCATGCTAATGGTATTTTATCGGTACTTTAATGATAACACTTAGTGGAGTATCATTGATAAATATGTAGGGTTGAATTGTTTAATAATGGTGAAATAATGCTTTACAATATGCATTATTAGTAAATAAATGTTAAATATGGTGTATGATATAACTGTGTAATAATGATAAAATGATGTCACATGATGTGCATTAATGGCAAACTGAAGTGGTGAAATTTTAATGGTGTTACATACAAAAGAACGTTAGATTATAATGAAAAAAAAACATTAATAGTATATTACGTAACGAGAGTTGTAAGAAGCATATTACGCACGAATGGAAAAGTTATTCCATGTTATTCAAATGCCATGAGTGCGTAATTGCCTTACAACTCGAATTATGTACTATACTTTACCTACGATTACAGTTAATAAAATTAAAAAAACAAACTTTGTATATTTTTATTGTCAACGAATATTTAAAAGTAATATAAAAAAGTACTTAAGTGAACATTTTATTGTAGACTATTTGAAATATGTATTAATTAGAATTATTATTATTTATAGTAACTGTACAGTTATTAAATACAAAAGGAGTCTCGTTTGATTTGCTGCTTGATGCATATGACACAGTTTTATTATTACTTGAAGTAGCTGAATCTTTATTTGCTATGGCAGATGTTATTTTGGTTGAATTGTTAGTTTTGTTATTCATAGAATTGTCCACATAACTTTCAGCTACCGTTGATGATTTCCATCCACCGTGTCTTTTTAAATCTAATAGGTCACCGCCGGCATCAACACTGCAATTTGCGTTATATTGGGAGGAGTTAGGGTTTCGTTCAGTTCACTATCGCTTGACATTTTTATTTCGTAAAACTAAGCTTGGTTTTGTATATCAACAATATTGTTTAACGAATTATAACACCGTTTGACAGTTCAGTAGGCGCATTTGACTTTTATGCCAACTTGTCAACGATCACAGCCGCCTATATCATTGTATATTTGCCGTGCTCCGTGCGTTTTGTTTACTGTGCGTAAAGTTCAATTTACATTGATGGTTGGTAGTTTGTTTTTTACTATTTACAGTAGTGATCGTAGGTAAATAAATAAAATCTATAATTTTTAAATAACATTGAATTTGTAATTCGTAATTTAACTATAAACAAATACAAGTTTGTTATATAATTTTATACCATTCCTTAATAATAAATGATATTAATGTCCATTAAGACGCTATTTATCATGTTTGTAGCATTAAGCATACTTGATAATGATATTAATTTTTTGACTGCAGTAACTCACATTATGTTTAACAGATATTAACTCAGTTTCAAACTTTCAGAAAATCTGCCTTTTGCTCGAACAACAATACCCTGAAACTACTGCAAAAATATTAAATCCAGTGTGCGTAATTGAATTTGTTATTTAAAATTTGAATTGGCCGCCATTTTATGCCATTAAGTCCAAAACGGAATTTTTTTTTAGAAAGTTAAGCCTCGATGCCAGCTTTTTGATGCCATAGAACCTATTTTTTTAAACCCATTTTGGCCATTTTTTTGCATTTGTTTAAAACCCAATAAGCAAAAAATGAATTTTTTCGGCCATTTTGAAAAAAATTATGAAATTATTTTTATCAGGTCATAGAAAAAAAATTTAATACCTTTACTTTAATAAAAAAAGAGTTTATTTTGGTCAAAATTTTTTTCAAAATAGCCGACAAAATTAGTTTTTGTTAACTGGGTTTTTAAACATTTTTTTCTTACGGATCAAAAAGCTGGCGTCGAGACCTAACTTTTGAAAAAAAAATGATCCGTATTGGATTTAATGGCATAAAATGGCGGCCAATTCAAATTTGAAATAACAAATTCAATTGCGCACACTGGATTTAATATTTCTGCAGGGTGTTATTGTTAGAGCAAAAGGCAGCTTTTCTGAAAGTTTAAAGCTAATCGGTTCACCCAGCGACTTTGGGCAGCAAAATGAATAAAAAACGATTTTTGGCCAGTTATTTCACTTTTGTAGGTTATGGTTGCGCTCCTAAGACCTACACTAAATATAGATTTGTAGAACATTTAATTACAAAGATTTTGTTTCTTTTATGTTGTCCCGATCGGACCTATATATCTCGAGTTATTCACATTTGTAGGTTGAAAAACGCGGTTAAAAAAAATTAAACTGTTAATAACAATTGAAACACAAGGTCTTTGAAGTACAAAAATTTTTTGGGTACTACTTAACACCTCCCCAACAGAATCCAACCATAAAATTGCTTATGGAAAAAGTTCCACTTCAAATCCCATTTTGATTGCATTATGTTTGTCATAAAGTATCAATATGTATTAATGACATAATATATTATAAACAGTTATATTTTTACACAGATACATCATTGAAACACTTAACGTTGCCATTAAATAACAATGGTGTTTTGAATCAGTAAACTGAGTTTCTAGAAGGGACAAAACAAAAAAAAACATTTTTAAGTATTTCATTAAGCTCAAAGATTTTAAGCATAATTAATAAAATTATATTACCTTAATTTCTTGTCTCTTTCCTTCTTCCGGTAGTAGTTGTATATTGAATCCCATGACTTTAACAATCTTTTATTTATCTTACCGATGAACTTCTTACCCTTTAGCTTGCCGAACATACGTTTGTTAATGACCAATGTCCTGAAAAATATTTAATGTAAAAGAGATGGATTTTAATTTCATTAGGGTAGATATCTGAAATATTTTATTAAAATCAATAAAATTAGCGATAAACGCCCTATGAGATTTATCGATAATATAATAAAAACGTAATTTTAGGCAATAAAAGAGATTTTTGAAAGTATAAATAAATTTCAGGAAAATTTCCATTCTCCGGGTAAATATTTGTTGGCGGGTCGATTGTAATTCTCGAGAGGATAGTTTTTTTTACGAAATAACGGACTTCCAAAAATGTTTAAAAGGTTTTTTAGTTTTAAACTTTAATACAGTAATTTTTATGTTTTACGGGTTAGATTAAAAAAGAAATAAAAAATGTAACATCCTCCAAGGCCGGGGACTATTCTTAATTTGGTAAATTAGGTACCAAAATCTGGATTTTGTCAAACAACCTGTCTTCGTTAGCTCTACGTTCATAATGTTGAACAAAATTGAAGTTCAATGCATTCATTAAAAAAATATCCTACGTATGTTTTCCCTCAGACTAATATTTTCTACATAGGCTTATTGCAAATAGACCTCAATATGATATATGTTTTTATTTAAAAGAGTAACGTACAAATAAAAATTATTCTCAAAAAGTGGTTCGGATCCCTGGTCAAGGTCAAAACCTTGTCCCGTAAACCCCGGCTCCGACCCCTTGTTCTGTCTTGGAGCCGTCAGTGAACCAGACTGTTTGTGCTGTTGTGGGATGAGCGTATGTCCAGTCTTCCCTGTCTGGTATTACAGCCTAAAAGTTCTTATCGAAGTTATACCTTGGGACATACATACTTACACACCTACTAGCAGTCACAGAAATAAACTGTTAAACACTACGTTACTCTATTATATGAAAATCTGCGAAAACTTTTGGGTTTACATCGGAAAATCGCCAAAAACCGTAGTAAGTAAAATTTCAAAAAGAATTTGCAGTATATTAAATTGCCTCCAACTTACCTCACTAATGGCCTAGATTGCTGATCCGAATAAAATTCTGTTTCAGGAGTTATTCTCAATTCCTTACGCGGTCCGTATCTCAATGGCTTCTCTTCCACGTAAACAAACTTGGGCGTTGTTATTTTAGGAATCGACAGTTGAATTATCCTCCAACTGAATTTGTATTTTTTCATTACTGCCAAGAGTTTTGCTGGAATGCCTGGCGGCGGTGGTGGGGGAGGTGGTGGTGGTGGTGTCGGGAAGACGGTGATGCCGACGGTGACATACTCCATGGGTTGACACATTTTGAAATGGATGAAATGTTACACGAAGGATTTGGTGAGTTGGATGATGATGATGACTGAAGTTTTTGACGGAAACTAATGACAGTGTCAGTGAATGTTTGATGTGCAGTCCATTCGGTTTTTATTTAAATTAAGGTTGGCTTAGTAATAGTTTTGTTGGTATGGATGATGTCAACAGCAAAACTACTGAATTCTTGAAACAGCTTATAAGAAGTAGCTGTTAAATTCATGTAAATTCATTATTGGAATTTACAGTAGAACCATTTTCATTGGCAAATCTATTAGGAAAACGTTTTTATTACATGAAGTTTCCATAATTGTACTGTAGTATATTTTTTCCACGACCGGGAGTAGAAATCGATTTCTATGGCATCAAAATTGTGACAGAAGTAAAGCATTTACTCCCTAAGGACGAAATAAGACAATAATTTCCCTAGGGGAGTTTTTATTTAATTTTATTTCAATGTATTTGTAAACAAATATCTGTTGCCATGATACGTTGAATGGAAATATCCCAAAGGCTTCTAAATATTGTAATTTCACTCCAATTTATTATAATTCTTTATTTATGAAATACATGTTTCTACTCCCGATCGTGGAAAAAATAGTATATACACCTCGGGAGAGACCGCTATTTTTTCCTCGATGTATTTGTTGCCCTCGGGCCTCAAATTACACCTCAGGAAAAATAAGACGTTTCTCTCCCTTAGTGTATAATGTACTATTTTTGCATTAGAAGTTTGTTTATGGTTATCTTTTAGAAGGTATACTTACTTTCTTTTCTGAGTTTTCTATATATGTGAGTATTGTATAGACATGTAAGTGAAAATGTGCGGGTATATGGGTGCATATGTAGACCTATATAATATGACTATGTAAAACTGTGACATTGACTCAAAGAAATGGGGGAAGAAGGAAACTTAACGAAAGAACAAACAGTGTAAATACAAAAAACAAAACACTGAGACTTGGTCAAACCAATATCAAAAAAACTGCAAATAGCTGAAGCTAGAAGAAATACTACACCTGTAATAGATAAATAAACAATAAATAAATGCACAATTAACCGGAAAGTGTAAAGTGGCAAGCCGCAGACATTAAAAAACAATAACATGAAAAGAAGGACAGCAGACGTCACTATTAATAGAAGAGAAAACAGTTACAAAAGGTATTGGGACAAATTGAAAAAAGGGGCCAACGCATCTACTGAAAAAAAAAAGCGTTAATACTGAACAACAAATAACTGAAGATAAGGATACCATGCTATACGTGAATACCAATAATTGAGAGAACAAATTAGGATAAGACCAAGTGCATTGGAAATGCACATCAAGGAAAAAGAAAGGAATATTATAATGAAACCACAATGGTATATGCCCAGCCGAAACCAGAAACAGACTCAAAAGAGCAGCTTTAGAAGCAAAAACATAAAAAAAGGGGACCATAAACACTATACATCACGGGACAATGAGGCAATACATGCACTTCTCACACTCTACTTCTGTATCATGACTTTCATGCAACAAGCATGGCTCCAGCCCAACCCAGTGTAAACGCAGCCGACTCAGGTGTGTTTTTGGGTACTGGCAGCAGTGCCTCCCGTAATCTGGTAAATCAAATGAGATCAAATCAAAACAAGACATTTTATTGTTTGTTTACTATAAACTTTGCTCGCATGAATATTTCGCACGTTTTAAATATTTTGATGTGTCTGATTTTCACATTTTTAGAATCTCTGCCTCAAGTTTAGCAAGATCCAGTGATCTCGGAGTTGGTGTAGGCTCCTCTGATTTCTTGGGATTTACTTTAGAAATTTCCGATAATCCTGGAGCTATTGAAGAGTCCCGTAATTTTTGGGAAATTGGTTTAACACGTTCTGATTTTTTTGAAGTGCCCAAGAATTTCTTGGAAATTGGTTTGGCAAGTTCTACTATTCTTGGAGTTGCTATGTACTTCAGTGCTTTCTCGGAAATTGCCCATGGATCGAATTCATCTTCCTTGAAAGGTTTCGGTACTGATAGCCTCGTTAACCATGGTGTTGCTAAAAAGAAAATAAATTCGTGTATAATTCGTTTCTTCGATGTAAACCTTTTTCACAACTGAACAAGAATAGTAAAAAAAATAACAATATGTAAACTGAGAATGATCAAAAATTAAAAGGCTGTCAAAAATTATTGCAAAATTATGTATTATTAATTATTACTATTTTTTGAAAATGAGCAAATTTCAATGAACTGAGGGTAAATGTAACTGAACTAAAGTTTCAAATCAGAGTAGACACTGAAATTGCTCACCATTGTAAAATCATGCCATCACGATCGAGTAATGTGTGAGACAGTTGAAACTCTAACATTTTAAGAGCTTTAAGACAAGGGTAAACTATTTTTTTTAAATTTTTTGACGATTTTTGCATTTCAAAAAATTTGATAGTACGGCATAAATTTTAAGACAAACAGGCACAGACAGACAAAACAGACAAAAATATAATATATTTTTTACGCTGTAAAATTTATGAAGAAACAAACTTGAGAAAATAAAGTTTTTTGTATGACACATGTTTGCCAACACATTTTAACTTTTGTATTTTAGCATTTTGTTAATAAATAAATTAACGTTTTGACTTCATATTTCAACATTTTCTACACGTTTTCTATTCATTCTACGGACATTTTCTATTTTAGTTCCTTCCGGTAGGACTTATATACTAATACCGAGATATTTTTAAAAAATTCATAGAAAACACGTTCTATAGCTTTAATTAAACATAATATCCTTATTTTTACTATAAGGAACGTAACCAGATTGCAACCAACAGCTACTCTCCGGGCTATGTGCCCCGCCGAGCGCTGAATTACAAGTTACAAGCCTGGCGCGTTAAGTGTAATAATTGCATATTACCATCAAAACGCTAATGCTTCGATTGCAATAAACACCAGCCGAAAGACTGATCTTACTTAAAGGAGCTCTCTTGCCAGTATTCACACACCACTTGCAGACTGCAGTTTCGAGCTGTTGGCTCTCGTCAGTGCAAGGTAGGCATGTGACGACCGGCACGAGGATCCTTTGATTACTTGGTACATCCCGGTATTTTTACAATAGCGACGTGTAAAATAGTCAGCTGGCGCCATCTAGCGGTCCAGCGTCTGTTGGAATCGAAAAATAAATAGCTTGACTGGGCTTAGCATAGTTCAAATGTGCTTTTTAGAGGGCGGAATATTAAACATAATATTTTTAGTCGCAAACTCCTTTAAGTAGGATCAGTCTTTCGGCTGGTGTTTGTTGCAATCGAGGCATTAGCGTTTTCATGGTAATATGCAATTATTATTATATATATATATTGTAACTTGTAATTCAGCGCTCGGCGGGGCACATAGCCCAGAGAGTAGCTGTTGGTTGCAATCTGATTACGTTCCTTATAGTAAAATAAGGATTTTATAGAGGTGTTTGCGACTAAAAATTATTTTTTATCCCCTAATATCCGCTCTCGATGAATTCTTGTTATAGATGTTGAATAAAATAAGAATCAATACAGAACGAAAATTATATATGTTGCATAATTTCAATAATAATAATCAAAATTGTATTAAAAAATGGTATAAAAAGTTTCTCCCTAACGGCTGAAACGTTTTTTAAATTATAAAATATAGTTTAAATACAGGTGGACGGAATGCAGTGCGGTCGCATCTTGACGCGGTGACGCGCGTATTTCATAGAGATGCGGTATATGTAATGCCAAGGATTGTTAACTGCAAAGAATAGCTTATCTACACCGATTTATTCCGCCAAGGTCATACGCGATTAGTCAGTTGTGACGTCGACAACGGTCCCGGTCTTTCAGACCTTGAAAAAGAAGAATGGTAAGAAGAAGAAGAAGAAGAATTAGGAGGAAGAGGAGGGGAGGAGGAGTAGAAGATGAAGAAGAAACGAATTATAGATACGAGGCAGATATTGAAGAAAACTAGTCAGAGGAGGACGATTAAAATGAGATTGTATCAATAAAACTGATAATTTTTATATTGTGTACGAGAAAGCTTTCGTTTATTCCTCATGTATATCCTCAACCTATTATTTCTCATTGCAATTAAAGCAGAAGTACATACAAGCGGCCGTTTTTGCATATACAACCGACAATCGCAGCCTGGGTGATTCAAGGTAGTATACCATTACATTTCTGACGGTATTTTTCAGTTTTCTAACGCGAGTAGAATCCCAAAAAATGTTAAAAAAATTTCCGATCAAAAGTTCACTTGATGATGACACCGATTACACTCCTATTGGCAAAAAAGGCTCATAAATCGGGATTTTTATGGATATCAAAGCGCCAATATTATTCTGCGTACTATACTAACATCGGAAAATCAGTTTGTACTTCGACATTATGAAACTCTCGTTTCAGGGCTTCTTTTTTGCCCGTAGGGGTGCGTCCGGTGGGTGGGGGTACTCAGATTACTCGCATTCGATTAAGCGCCCTAAAAAACATAGGGAGAGAAATTTTGCGCTCTTATTACTGAATTGAGATGGAAAATGATTTTTTTCAACATATCAAGTTGAAAATTGTCCGTTCATATTTTTCAAACATGTTTTTTGATATAAAGCATCATTTCCATTAGAGAACGGACATAAGGGAGTAATAAAATTACCCTAAAAAAATACGCACAATTGAAATGTAAGTACTGGAACGTCCGTTTTTATTTTTTTATCGTAGAGAAGCTTTCGAAATAATAATAATACGTTTATTTTCAACAGGTTGACACCCAATTACAGAAAATAAGGAACAAAATATATAAAAATAATAATGAGATAAAAATTTACAAAATTACATTAATTTATTATTTATTAATTATAAAGAAGGTTAGATATATATTATAGATTAGATTGTTATAATTAGACTTATGGCCAGTTTCTGAAACGTAAAATAAAGTTATCTATTAATAAATGTCATAGTAACAATTGTTGCCACAATTGTAACTATGACAGTAAACGAATAATTAACTCTATTTATCGTTTCAGAAACTGGCCATTAATCAGTTAAATTAATCTTTGTACATATGAATAATGTGGTTTACAGTATCATAGTTGAGATCGCACATATGAGCGACTTCATTAAATATCTTGCACATGTTGAATATTGGAGACTTAACCTGAATGTTAGTTCTGCTGGTATTGACGTAAAATGCATTGTGCAGACGAGCGTTCTGCCTTGGTACATGAAAGTTAATTCTATTTACTAAGTGAATACAATCTAATTGGTTATGCAGTATTTTATATAACAATTGTAGTGCTGTGCGATTTCTTCTAAGTTCAAGTGAGTCAAAATTGAATGAATTTAGTAGTGTATTGTGATCAAAGCCCCTAACAGTATAGGACCCATTGGATTTAAAATATATATATTTAAGAAATCGTCTTTGTACGGACTCAACTTGCATTTTACAGTTTTGATACAGGCGATCAGATGACAGAAGCATATTCAAGTTTGCCTCGTATAAATGATATGTATATTAATTTCAGAGTGTTGATATCCATAAAGCTGCCCCCAGTTTCTTATACAATATCCAAGTACTTTAGAAGCCGAAATAACAATTGTACTTATATGAGTAGAAAAACTGAGCTTGGAACCGAATGTTACTCCAAGATCCTTAAAATTTGTACATCGGTCAAGAACGGTATCATTAATTGTATATACGAATAAAACTGGCCTTTTGTTATTGTAGAAGGACATTATCTTACATTTAGATGTATTTAGTTTCAAGTAGTTATTCTCGCACCATTCGTTAACTGTGTCTAACAAGTCAGAACAGTCGTTTGGCTTGCTTACTTCAGAGTAGATTTTCAAATCGTCCGCGAAAAATAAATGTGTAGAACTCATAGTGAGGGATAAATCATTAATAAATACTAAGAATAAAAGTGGCCCTAGGTTGGATCCTTGAGGGACACCGGATGTTGCAAAAAAAATTGCGAGAATTATATCCATCGTATTCCACGAACTGTGTTCTATTAAATAAATAGAATTCAATTAGGGATAGCAAGATATCTGACACTCCAATTGCATTGAGTTTAGAAAGGAGTAGAAAATGATCGATTTTGTCGAAAGCTTTTTGAATGTCAGTATAAATAACATCGACTTGGCTTTGTGTGTTCAATATGTCCGAGATATACTGTGTAATACAGGTCAGGGTCGAGGTGGTCGATCTTTTTTCCATAAAACCATGCTGATACGGAGACATATGACTTTTGATTTCACAATATATATTTTCGTAAATGATAATCTCTAGGATTTTGCCAAAATTGCAAAGGATAGCTATAGGCCCGTAGTTTGTTACTAGGGAGGGATCTCCTGTTTTGAGGATAGGACATAGTTTAGTTGTTTTCCATATATCTGGATAGGTACCTGTTACTAAAATAAGATTAAATAAAAAACGAAATAGACGAGAATTGTCGGAACGCACATTAGGCGACGACAGGAATTTCCACCTGTTCCAGTTTTCAGTATTTAACCCTTATCTTGACGCAGCACGAAAAATTTCCACCATACGCCTTAGCGTTTTGTGGGCCGCATAATAACAACCGCTACGTCCGTAGCAGTTTCGCTATTGTCCACGGGAGGCGCGATATACTTCCGGTTGGTGAAAAGCAGAGAGACATTTTCGATGGCGGTATACGGTTGATAATCCCACAAAACTCGGTTTGTCCAAGGCATCCTGGTGGATTTTGGGATTGTCGACACAGGAAAATTTTCTCCATCTGTTGTTATTCCGTTTAATGGAATATTTTGTTGTTGTGAGTAAATTTTAAATTGCGGAAGCAGGATATTTAAGTATACAAGGTAAGTTAACCTCTTCACTCCATCTTACCTGTTCTCTACCCACGTGTTTCACAAATTTACAGGCTTTCCTTTGGAAGTATCGTGTCGACTTGAAAGACGGACTCGACCCACATTCATCCAACTGTGGCTTTCTAGGAACATTGTTGGATTGTTCCCTCATCAGTGAGGTAAATTATATTTCTTTTGTGGGCTATGTCAGATTTAAATTGCTCTCATTAGGCACGCTTCACGTGCATTTCCGACCATGCAAATTAAATCGGGAAATCTTTAGGGTTCCACGGATGGGGCTTCCACACACAATAGTGAAGTTCCACGGACGGGACTTCCACACACAGTAGTGAAGTTCCACGGACGGGACATCCACACACAGTAGAAAGTTTCAGGGCTGGAGATGTTATAATCAACCCCCCATCCTCGGGTCAATTTCTTTCGTCCCGAAGACACCTCCGTAGGACTACAGTTTCTTCAACGTCGAACCGAGGACCACCTTCAGTGGTTCTGCGCGGTTATATCCATTAATACTTACTTTTGTATTGTAACTTGTACATCTTTAAAGATTTTATGCATTTATATTTATTTAAGGAGATTCTCTAAATCAGACCCATTGTGGCCGAATTTATTACCATTTATCCTCACGTTGTAAACCGATGTGTAGCTACACGAGGCATTTTATTAATGTTGTAACTTATTAATCAAGAAATTTGCCACACCTTTTAAACATCGCTAGGTTACATGCTAGAGAACCAATATTTGTAGATTCTGTAATATAGTGCATTTCATGTTTAAAGAAAGTGTCATTATTTCGTCTGCGAACCCTCAGTGATTTGTGTAAGTAAGTAAACTAATAATTTGTCATAGTTTATGTAAACTTGGGCTTAACGCCCTGAGATAGTCTGAGCTAGTGAAATTTTATCGTGTGCACGTTACATCACTTATCCGGGGCAAGTTGTGTCTGCGATATCTGCTACGCTATAGTAGTCCAAGTGAGTTTCTTTATGTAATATCTTATAACCATTACTATCCAACGTATTTATTTGTTTATGTACGTGTAAATCGTAGCAACATTTTGGATTTTTCAAGTCATAGTTTGATTTTACTATTTTGGTAAAAATTATACCTATCCATTTCTTTTCAAAGCAACCTCACAATTTAAAATTAATCATACTTACGTTTATACTTCAGGGCAGATCTTTTTACTTCTCCAGGTCATAAAGGTCTGTCAGATGGTTGTTCTAGCCATCTTCTAGGTATTGCAGATAGCCTGGAGAAGGTATCAGGTGAGACAGATCTCCTTGAGCCTTTTCTCATCTAAAATAATTTCAAGTTATTCTCAAGTCTTTACTAAATCAGCAGAATTTTAGCACTAGCCGAATCTCCCATTTGGACAAAGATAAAATACTGTCTGTCTTTTTCATATGCGAAAAAGGAAAAACGCCGTGCTAAAATTAGTCTCTATAAGCTTTTGGACTTATTGATCATGAATCCAATGTTTATGAAAAACAAGACGGCACGTTGAGTAATAATTTAATTTGCGAAATCTGTGACTTTTTTAGAAGAAAAATCCTAAAATGATTAAATTATACTATTTTGTAAACAGTCACTTTTACCTCATATGGTAGGTCGGGTTCGGGATAGGACTTTGCGGAAGCCAAGACTAACAAACGACTCAAGTGGATTTTCCCCTTTACGTTTTGTTGCTGCAAAATAACATCTCTTTAGTTGGTTATATATTTGACTATTCGTTCTTACTATTGGGGATTTTGATCTGTAGACAGGTTTCGGTTTAGCTAAGTCGGTTTTTCGTTTGGGTATGTTGTATGGCTTTGCTTTTGGCTTCTGACTTATCTCGAACATTAAATAATAATAAAAATAATAATGTGTTTATTTCCATAAGACTGTTAAAATATCGCAATTATTGTCAAGTACTAAAATATAAAACAGTATTTGTACATGTATACTTGCATACACATTTAATATATACACTCAAGACTATTGTCAATATTAAAACCGCGTTCTCTCTCCTCCTAATTTTATTGTATTATTATTCTCTAGTCACTTCTTCCCTATACTCTATTTCATCAGAAGAAATCCTGGGAATATCGGTGCGTGCGACCCTTCTTTAGAAATCCATGGGTTTGTCAACCCGCCTCTCATGTATTTGACGGCCTGGATCGCTATTACCAAGAAATTAATCTATAATGATCTCTGTCAGTATGTTATTCAGAAATTACTGATTTTGTTTGGGACATCAATGATCGAAAAGAAGAATAGACCTGTATACTACGCTGTATCACTTATTTCTTCATCGCCCTCAGATGGTTCCTAATCCTTAGCAAGATGAGTGGGTTGCCAGATCCAAGTTTTTCTAAAGAAGGATTTTACGCACGAATATCCTCAACAAGACTTCTTATGGAATGACTTGGGGTTAACCGTCGTCAGTTCTTTGTTAGTCGTTTGATGTATGCCTCATGAGCAGTTTTTACCCTAGGAGGGAACCATGTATGTAACATATATACCACCGATACACATACAGAGACACATCACAGATGGTAAAACAGATTATTCTTCATGTAACGAAATTATGCCAATGATTGCTTATGTAGAACTGTTTTAAAAAAATGATGGAAATTCATCTAAAATCAAAGGAAAATGAATGATAATTCCAAATGCAAAAAACGACAGAGATTCTTAGTAAGGAAAATTCTCACAGAAATTTACAAAATTACTTGATTGTCTTTAACTTACCTCACCAATGACTTCTGATTCTGTTCGGTAAATTTCAATCCTTCACCTCGCTTCCCGCCCCACGCATTCTCTGCGTTGGAATCAACATTGGATGTTGTTCCTTCAACATCCTCCAGTTCCCATAACGTCCTGTTGTATTTATATTTTTTCATTATATCCGAAAGCTTTCCGGGAGTGCATTGTGGCGGTGGGAGTGCCGGTGCAGGGGGCGCCGTACACAAAGGCTTGCCATGGTTCGTGGATGAACGATGCATTTTGTAAAGGGTGAAATGTTGTACGAATGATTTGGATGGTTAGATGAAAGTGACTGATGCTTTTGACATAAACTAATGACAGTTTCAATGAATGTTTTGATATATACTAGTGAAGTGAAATTGAGGTTCTTTCGGAGTATGTTAGATATTTATAGACCAAGAAGCTACTGAATTTTTCAGTGGACGTCTAAGAAGCTCATTCAAATTTATGGTGCGTTTAAGGAGACAACCCGACGCTGATTTCAGGTCCTGGCGAGGGGCGTTGTTATATGAAAGCTATTTTCGATATGGATAAGATATGGACGTCCGTTATGTACTTTACGTAATTATATAACAAATATCATTTTTGGCGTACCATGTTTAATATATACGCTGATGATACACAGTTGTTTCACTATGTCAAAGTGAATAAATTAAACCAAGCATCACTACAAATTAACGAAGATCTTTCTGCAATATCAATAAACTAAATTCAAGTAAGTTTCGTTCATTTTATACTACACTGACAAGTATAGGCAAAGCTTGACATCAAATTTCAATTTGAAAATTGAAGATAGGCCTTTAGTGACTGTAAACTCTGCCAAGAATTTGGGCTTATTATTTAAGATTTCAAAGTCATGTATCATCTGTAATAAAAAACTGTTATGTTAGTCTAAAATAGTTATATGCTAACATTGGCGTCATAAACTTTAGAATGAGAAAAAAACTCTGCGAAAGACTATTCTTACCTATTGTAAATTACTGTAACCTAGTTTACTACTCATGCTTAGACGAGCTTACTAATTATCGTTTACAAAAAGTAATGAATATTTGTTGTAATATGTATTTAGATTAAAAAACTTCATATTTCTCATAAAATAAAGCAACAAAATTGTTGAAGACTTATATAAATATCATCTATCTATTTTTATACATTCTTTGCTGAATACCTCTTCACCACTATATCTTAGAGAAAACTCAGTTTCAGGTACAATGTTCATAGTAGAAGTCTCCGTTTACACCATAAGCTGTCGCTGCCTCGATTTCATTCAACATTGTTTACGAGATGTTTCTCTTATAATCCTCCTCATGTATATAATTGTATTCCAGATACCCATAAATCATTACCAGTAAGTAGCTTCAAAAAAAAAAAAAAAAAAAAAAAAAAAAAAAAAAAAAAAAAAAAAAAAAAAAAGTTCAAAAGTCCATGAGAACTCAGTAGAATTTCAAATGTCACAACTTAGATTTACTTACTGTTTCTTCTTTTCTTCATAATTTTACGACAGATCTGGTCTGTGTGATAAAATTTGTTAGAGGAACTTTTTTTATTCTAAGAAACAATAATTTATGTATTACATCACGTTAGATCATAGAGGCCGCGGCAGGACCTGTATCTGATGATTTTTTTTTCGTATTTTTTTGACGAAACGTTGTGGTACTTCTGACCAGAAAATCTGATGAGGGCGTCATTTCCGCATATAAAACTCCAACCATTTTAATAATATAATAATAATAATAATACCTTTATTTCCATAGACTTTTACAAGTATTGGAATATAATCACAAAAAATTATAAATATAAATAAAAATATGTATAATTAGGTATGCACAATACAATTTGAGAGGTATATATAAAAAAAATATTTAAAAGTAAAGAACAAAATACATAACAGTATGTACAGACAAGACATAAAGTTAAAAAGTCATATAAACACATTTTAAAAAATATATACGGAAAAAAGAAAACCTGATTAAAATATAATAAATTAGGATGTGTCCCCGTCATTGGATAGGGATTAGGTTAGTACTTGAGTACTCTTCCACTGAGTAAAAGGCATTTTTAAGCAAAAGGGATTTAACTTCTTTTTTAAACATTACATTAAAGTTGAAAGTAATATGGACTGCTTCCTGCTCCAAAATGACATTAATAATTTATATCAATGGACACTTCAAAATAAACTGTATCTTAACATTAATAAATGCTTCATTATGACCTATACTAGAAGAAGAACTCCAATTATATTTAATTACAAAATAAATGATACAGATTTGGCTAGGGTTGAAACCATGAGGGACATAAGCTTAACATTTGACGCCCAGCTCACATGTAGTAACCATATTTACACCATGATAAATAAGGCTAATAAAATGTATGGATTCATAGTACGCAATACGAAGATGTTTAACAATACAAAAGCTATTAGGCGATTATATATTTCGTATGTAAAATCTCAGTTGGAATATTGCTCAATTGTCTGGAATCCATTTTATCAAATACACAAAAATAACGTAGAAACAATACAGAATAAAGTTTTAAGGTTTTTAAATGATGGAGACTGGTTTATATGATTTCGATATAGATAAAGATATATTGAGGGAAAGATATGATCTCAAAACACTGGAGAATCGACGAAAATACGGGCATATTGTATACTTGCATAAATTGTTACATGACAATGTAGACGATAGTAGTTTCCTCTCCATGATAAGTTTAACTGTCCCCCACTATCCTACTAGAACTTATAGAACTTTCCACTTAGAGCTGGCAGGTACAAATTATCAAATCAATTCCCCTCTCCACAGAATATGTAGTAACTATAATACGATCCAAGCCAACTGTGATATATTTGACATCAGTATAAAAAAACTAAAAACCATGTTAAATTCATTGTTTTAAACCATTGCTTTTTAATGTTATGTTAATATTAAGCTAGTATTAAGTTAGTTTTAGGTTAATGTAAATATCAAATGTACCATACCACTCTGTAATAGGGCTAGCCTCTTGAGTGCATTACCAAATAAATAAATAAATAAACAATGGAATAACATTAATTATTTTAATGTGAATTGGTAATTTGTTAAATAATTTTATTGCCATTAGTTTGGGACCTTTTGCTACGCTGGAAAGGTATGACCTGGTATATTTAAATTTTAATTTGGTCTTAAATTAATACCATTAGGAGAGATTCGCCCATTGAATTGATCAGAATGTTCCTTTATGTATAAAACGCAGTTTAATATATAAAGGCATGGTACAGTTAAAAGTCCTAATTCAAAAGAAATAATTTTACATGAATATCTAGGTGGTTTAAATAACATTGTGCGAACTATTTTTAATTTTTTTTGTAAGGGCTGGATTTGTAGGTTTTACCGACATCTTTTATTACAACAGATTGGGTTCTCCCGCTTAAATAAGATTTGATCCAACTTAAGGCTGGGCCGCGAATTCCATAATTAAAAAGTTTATTTACCAGTAAATTATGATCGACTGTGTCGAAAGCTCATGTTAGATCGAAGAATAAACACGCTGACTTTGACCTGTTCTCAAAATTATCTAAAATATAATTATAAAGTGATAACACAGCGTCTTTGGTTGCCAGGCCTTTCCGAAATCCAAATTGACGAGCAGACAATACATTTTGTTTGATTATAAATTCATTCAGTCTAATATAGTAAGATTTTTCAAGAATTTTAGAAAAAGCTGATAAAAGTTTCGAGGAAAGTGCCGTTAAACATTTCAATAATTTTTTGAAAGACAAATTCTAATTTAGTGAAACAAAGTGTATTTATTGAAAAGTGTGCTTTGGCTACGCTAGTTCTGTCATTTACGTCATTTAATCATTTTATTTTGTTCTTGTGTTCCTCGAGCTAATTTCTTCAACTTCTTTATTTACAATGCCTAGACATAATAATTTTTCAAACAGGGAAATGAGGGATATGGTATGTGTTTACGCACAAAATAATTTTAGCGGACGTGCTGCAGCGAGGAGATACTCATTGCAATATCCAAATAGAATACAGCCAGACCATAAGATATTCAAAGATCTGTTTCGTCTTTTTTTGAGAAACGGGTTTATTTCGCCATAAAAACGATGTAGGACGACCGAAACGAATTACTCCAGATCAAGAACTAGAAATTTTAGTTTGTGTGGATGAAGATACTCAAGTCAGTTCAAGTCGTTTAGCAGCGGCAACAGGGGTTAGTAAACAATCTGTCCTAAGAGTCTTACGTAAAGAACGCTTCGACCCATGTCATCTCACTCCTGTACAAAACTTACTTCGAAGGAATCGCCCACAAATGCTACAATTTTGTCAATTTGTTCTAAATAAACACAACAGGGATCGAAATTTTAAGAATATTTCATTTACCGACGATGCAACTTTTACTCGCCGAGGCGTTTTTAACTGGAGAAATATCCATTACTGGGAAGTAGAAAATCCTCATGCCGTTAAAGAAAGGAATATTCAGCAAGAATTTAAGATCAACGTTTGGTGCGGTATCATTGGTAACCAATTATTGGAACCATTTGTCCTTCCTTCAAATTTAAATAGACAGTCTTATCTGTTTTTTCTTCAAAATACTCTTTCTGGTATATTACATGCTTTCATGCTAGAGATACGAAACAGAATGTGGTTCATGCAAGATGGAGCTCCCCCTCATTTCTCCATTGAAGTCAGGAATTATCTTGATGAGACTTTTCCACGCAGATGGATCGGTCGAGGCAGTGAGTTTGCTTGGCCGCCAAGGAGTCCTGATTATAATCCTTTGGATTATTATGTGCGGGGACATATGAAGTCTTTAGTCTATGCAAATACTATCAATCAAGAGAAGAACTGTGAGAAAAAATACAAAACGCAGCGAATTTTATTAGAGGACAGGAAAATGTATTTTGCAATGTAAGAAAATCTTTTATGAATAGAATTAGAAAAGGCAGAGAAGTAGATGGAGACCATATCGAACATTTATCGATATGGTCTCCACAACACTAGGTTTTTTCATGGGGGAAAGTTTATAATGTCATTAAGTCAAGTTTTACGTTATTTTTTTGGTATTCTAATAAGATTAGATCCGTATTTTAGACAATCTTTTGATTTACGTATTTAACTCAATGCCATCAAAATAATCTATTAGTTGATAAGAAAGTGAGAAAGAGTGTGCCTTTTATACGTGGAAATGACGCCCTCATCAGATTTTCTGGTCAGAAGTATCACGTTTCGTAAAGAAAAATGTAAAAAAAATTCATCATCAGATACAGGTCTTGCGGCGCTCTCTATGATCTAACGTAATGTAATACATACATTATTGTTTCTTAGAATAAAACAATTTCCTCTAGCAAATTTGCCGAAGATCAGTCAAGAGGCTGTGAAGTTATTGCAAAAAAACGAAAAAATAATTTGAACTTTGACTCTCTGTATCTTTTTCCACAGCAACATCTTACTATAGAATATTTGGTTAGATCCTCATATTTTGGCCCAAAGAATCTACTCCTGAACTATGGTCTATTATTAATGGTCCACTCTGTATAATCATATAAATCGATTATCACTTATATGTTTTCTTCCTTTTTGCTCTTAGGTAATTTGTATCATGTAGTTATATTAATTTGTTATAACGTATAAATTAAGGTTAAGTAGAGCAGCCACATGGTTAGACTTCGCCTTATTATACACTTACAAATAAAGACATTTTTTTATTATTATTATACAAATATGGGGAGCAATGGTTTGAAATAATATTATGAAACAGAACCCTATAAAAACAGCGATAAATAAACACATAAATAATACGGTAAAATTTTATTAAATTACAGTGAACAGTCTGATGTAAGTGGATGTTCTATAACACTAATGTTAAATGTTAACACACTTTCAAATCTTAATGCCCGTTAAAAATGCAACTCTAACCTGCAACAAATTCATTTAAATTTTCACATTCATTCTAATTTCAACATATTAATTTAAATAAATCGTTTTAGTTACATTATATAATCAATTATAATATTTTGTTGCTAAATTTAGTAGCTATTTATGTATCAAGTCCATAATACAAAGCTTTATAGAACATTTTTATGACTGTTGTACATATTTATTTGAAAATGTCAAAATCTGACATCGGTTCATTATTGGAAACGTCTAAATCCGACATATTTATTGTACTAGTAAAATAAAGTTACTTTATTTTACTAGTACAATAAAGAGGTACTTTATAGCCACAATACTATATCATAAATGGTCCTTTATAACGTGGTCGGGCATAAAATAATTAAAGGTAATTTTTATAGTAGGTACTATAAATGTAACAGGCTTTAAAATTTATCATAAGTATAGTTGCAGGATACCCACTAATATTCAACATTAACAGTACATAAGTAACAAATAGAATAACAATGAGCATAGCTTTGGTCGAATGAATTTTCTGGCTTGAAAGGATGGACACTCGATAACCTTTATTATTTAATCTATATTTTCCGATACAGAAAAATAATCCGACCACGGTTCTGCATCGAAAATAACTAAGTACCTAATTATATTTTGCACCTATAAATAGAGAACCATTGGACTGAATTGGGTAAAGTTTTACGTGAATTTTCACGGTGAATAATTCAACAGTTTCCAGGTTAAACGTAGTCATCCCAAATCGTGCCACTGTAAATACTACACACAACTACGATAGTGAATTAGTGTGCAAGTCAACAAAAGTCAGATAAAACTTATAAATAGTCATCTCACCCACCACTGCTTAATCAACTATTAAATTCGTCATTGCAAAGCAATCACCGTTCACACCTAAACAAACTAAATTTTGGGATCGGTTGGTCTTAAGTTGGCGAAATTTTCGGACAGTTCCCAAAGTTTCTTAGCCTTCGATTCTTCCATTGCACCCCTGCTGAGACCCTTCTCCGCACAGTCCATGTAATACTTGCCCGTTACACCTTCAACTTCTTCACTGCAAGCCAGAAAGACACTTGTCTGACACCCTTGCACTGGCGTCTTGAAGAAACCTTTGATAATGAGCTTAAGGGGTAGATTGAGAGGGAATGGGACATTTCTCCAAATTCCTGAATCGATCATTCCCGGGTGAAGACAGTTGGCGGTGACTTTTGTGCCTTCCAAGCGCCGGGCGAGCTCCAGAGTGAAACAGATATTGGCGTATTTGGAGACGTAGTAGAGGTAAGCTGCAAACCAAGAACTCGATGGATTGATGTTGTTTAGGTTGAGGGATGCCAGTCGGTACAGCTCTGAGGCTACTACAACTATTCTTGCTGGAGCTGATCGTTTGAGCAGATCTGAAGGAAATAACAAGAAAGCAATCGTTAAAATACTGTTTTAGTTTTCACAATGTAGAATACAAATAGTGAACATATGGCATGTCAAATATAAATATATATGGTCATAAATATATCTTTTTTTTTTATACATTTATTTAACGTCGGTCTATTTCCGCCTAACACCGACGCCTGTAGACGAGCTACCCCCAACCAGGAATTTTGCCGAACCTCTTCCCTTAAGAAGAGTAGGGATTTTTACTTGCCTAACATTTAATAGACAAGGGACCGACGGCTTTACATCCCCTCCGAATGATGGTATATCTCCTATACAACCCTCGCCTAAGGTTGTATAGCTTCCGCGCATACACTGATATACAAGCCGCTGGAAGATGTGTGAGGCGAGAACGCGGTTTCCGTTGGAATGGTCACCCATCCAAGTACTAACTGCGCCTGCCGTTGCTTTATATCGCATACCGAAGTATGTACATAGTAAAGACGCACCTAAGCTCTCCCCTATATCTGTTTTAATTGCTTCAAAAAGTTGTTATTAAACTCTACACGTGTTTTTGCATTTTAGGTCCTTGTCAAGAGTACTTCTCTTGCCAAGGGCCCAAAAATCCGTAACATGTTGAAGAGTTAAAAAAAAGTTTTTTAATGCATTTACACCAGAATTTCTTTTATTTAAAAATATAATACCAAATATATATTTTATATTTATTATTTACATTTTTTGTGAATGGGAATTAAAAGTGAAACAATTATTATTAATCATTTTTACGTGGAATTAAAATACAGTTAAATTTGCTTTTTTAAATAATTACATATAATATATAAGTCATTATAGTGCGATGAAGTATCGTGAAGTATGCATATGTAGTATAATGGAGTATATTCATAATACCTTGTGCAGAAAATTAGTTTGAACACCCCCCCCCCCCCCCCACATTAAGAATATTTGTTTGAGGAAAAAAGAAACGGAAACAAAGAAAATATACTATAATTTATGATAAACAATGACAAGAAAGAACAACAGAAATTCTAAAACAAACATATAAAAATATAATAGGAACTATAGTTATAGAGATCATCAATGATTAAAAAAAATAATAATTACTCACAAATAAAATGTAAATAAATTATCTACCAAATAAAATCAAGACAAAAAGAAAAATAAAACAATACACGATACATTCTGAGCTACTGAGCTATTTGTAACTAGAAAGTCAATTTTGTCATTTGTATAAGAAAATAAGAGAAACCCTTAAAAGTGCCTCTTTCGGGCTTTCGCTCTGCAAAATCATTTACAAATTTTTCAAAATTCAGCTCTGAAGCTGCTTTGTGTTCTATTGCCAATATGGAGAGATCACCTAGATGATTTTGAGACATAGAACTCCGGAGATAATTCTTTATAATTTTGAGTTTGCTGAATGACCTCTCGGCTGTAGCAATAGAAACAGGGAGCGTAAGAAAAAGAAACAACGCAACATATATTTCAGAAAAATCACTTTGCAGTATTGAATATTTATTAATTAAAATATCTGCAAAATCTTTTACTGAAACTTTTCCATCAAGGTCGTCTCTCACAATTGCAACCAAATTTTCCACTATATTTTATGTTTCATTCATTCAAATTTGTACCACATAAATTAATTTCATCAAAAAGCGTTAAAGACACTCGCTAGGCACGATGATACTGCTGTTTTCTTTATTGTTGTACATCAGGAAGAAACTGATCGAAAGCGTGTGCGCAAGTCACATCTAAAGGAAAGGCATGTATACAGCGTCTTTAAATTGCGTCCGACTGCAGCACTCGACAGCAGCGTGTGTCCGCCACATCCAGACGCTAGGTGAGATGACATCTATACCAATTGCCAGTAAACGTCGATCAAGTGAACATCGAAAATATGGCTCTTCGTAAATATCAAAGTTAATTACTCCTGCTTTTTCAGATGGACGAAGAGGAAATGTTGGAGCTGTTACTCTAACTCTCGAAATAAAGTTTCAGTAATCTACAGAAGTCGCAAGACACATGGATATCAAGAAATTTTTTTAAACATATGCTACTGGATAAATTTCTGGATACTGTGCCACCCACTCGACCAATATTTCATCCTCAAGAAGATTAAACTTCTCATCAGGAAATCACCTTTTAAAAAATTTATCCGAAACGCGTCATGAGAACTGAAGTCCACGCAATATAGATGCCACTTCCATTGAAATATATTAACTAAGTTATGCATTTGGACGGCACAGTCCTATTACAAATTGTAAGTAATTATAAAATAAACAACTAAAGAAACTCCTCATGCAAAATTTTCCAAATCCGTTCAGTAGTTTCGACGCTATCGTGCTAACACACATACATATATACATACACACACCCCACTTTTTTGCGTTCTTCGAACCTCACGTAAAGATTTGATGTTATCTCAATTTTCGATTTTGGACTAATTTGAGTAACCTCACAGTTTTATTATGACGAGGTTAAAATAAGAACTGAACTACAATCTAGTTACAAACATCGTATTTTAACTTACCAATGAGTAAATGCGTTAGAAGATATGGCCCAAAATGATTGGTGGCCATGGTTAGCTCAAGACCGTCTTCAGTTTTTTGAAATTTGCCCTCGGCCGTACCAGCATTGTGGATCAGAACGTCTAAACGAGGTTCGGTCTTGTTGATATCCTCGGCAAATTCTCGAATAGATTTTTGAGATGAGAGGTTCAATTTCTTCACGACTACGTTCTCGTTCTTGGTGCTCTCGACTATTTCATCTGTAAGGCAAAAGAAAAAAATGTCAATTAAGAAAAAAAATGTGGCTAGAGGAAATACTATTTGTTGTGTACTTCACACAATTACGAAGGAAGAAACCCGCTATATTTTTTATGAATAAAAATATACAGGTTGGTCATTCTAAATAATTAACTAGGAGCGCCAGAGGAAAATAGTATTTGGAATGTTTTTAGAAAAGAAACTTAATTTAAGGACTAAGCACCAAGACTCTAAGGGCCCAGTGCAGAATCAAACACTAGGGGCCCACGGAAACACATATATTACTTTTCGATTACTTTTCGGGGGGGGAAGATCTCTCTGCACTCGCTATTCCAACTGGCAGGGTTATGAATAAACGTAAAACTAATTTGATATTTGGGAAAACATCTGTAAGTTTGTGGTGAAGAAGCTATTCCAAATATCCCAATGCACCCCTATCAAAGCATGGGCTACTAACCTGATTAAACTAAATACTTCACATAACTTAGAACAATGCAATTTTGTAAATAAATAAAAACTATCAACAAATTGGCCTCACTCGACTTTAACATGATACGACGTACGACGGTCTTAAAATGCTTATAATAATTTAAAAAATATATCACATTGTAGAAAAAGAAATTCTCTACAATTTTGATACGTGAAATGCCCCTCTACGTTGCTTTTTTTATCAACTTCTTAAGATTGTTTTGCTAAGTTGTTTTCGTTTGGTCAGCTGACCATTGTCATGACGCCCCTTTGTGATATAGTGGAATGGCGCATGCTGCGGGTACACTTTACAAAGTAACATTAACCGTGTTTTATCTACTGCTCAAGTTATGTGTATTTATTTAGCACGGAAGTTCAATAAAAAACAATTTCGTTATAGGATTTTTTCTATTATCAAACGTTTTTATCGCAATGTACATTCATTAAATACTGTTACAGTAAAATTGATATTAGAATAAAATTCATAATTGAATTTTTTCATAAAATCCTGACCTAGTTTCCACAATCACTAAATCACTTGATACCAAATTATGCTGACATCGTCTGGTGGTCGTCTTCAGATAATGCCAACATGTCTGGGAAATCAAGGGACATGTGAAAAAATATGAAAAACACAGCTCCAGTGGACACTCTGTATGCCCTCATGAACGCATGTATTTCTATTTTACTAATAATGCTTGTGCACCAAATTTTAAATCTGACAATTAAAATTCTAGAATCGTGAAATGGGTTTCGATACAGAATACCTCGTCCAGAGGCAGAATTAATTATTTTTATCTGGGTTTCTACAAATTTGGACTAATAGTCGGACGAACTACCGAATGTTTGCGACTGGGACTAGACAATGTCCCCCTCCCGTTCCTCGGGGTCAAACCAATTTTTCCATATCGGTAACCCCCTCAAATTAGCCAAAAACCACCCCCAAAGTTCCCTTTTCCCTGAACCCGTTTATTTTCCCTAGCTTTTCGACTAATTGTTGTTCCTCGAATAGAGGGGTCCAACCCATGCAGGAGGTGGAAAATTGATATTTGTTTTTGTGAGAAAAAAATAAACCCCCGGGGGTTGTTTTCACCCTTCAAGGGGGTGGAATTTTTTTCAATTGAAAAATATAAAAAATATGTTTATTAAAGTGTTTTTATAAATTGATTTTCCACCCCTTTTAAGGATGAAAACACACCCCGGGACCGGTCACAACCCTGGTAGCCTGCCAACCTTCCTCAAAGAAAAGCCTTCTACAAAATATTAATTTTTTCTCACAAAAACAAATATCAATTTTCCACCCCCTGCAATATTAATTTTTTCCCAAGGAAAAAAATCAACCCCTTTGAAGGGTGAGAACAACCCCCGGGGGTGGTTACACAACCCTGGTTACCTACCATCTTATTCAAAGAAACACCTATAAAATATCAATTTTATTCTTACAAAAAAAACATCTGTTTTCCAACCCCCTACAAGGGACGAAACCTGGGGTAGGGGGTGGCTAAGATCAAATCCTCGAGGGACATTCCGTTCCACTCGAGAGAACAACAATTAGCCGAAAAACTAAAGAAAATAAATGGGTTCACGGAACAGGGGACTTTGGGCCTGCCAACCTTCCTCAAAGAAACGCCTCCTACAAAATATTAACTTTTTCTCACAAAAACAAATATCAATTTTCCACCTCCTGCAATATAAATTTTTTCCTAAGGAAAAAAAAATCAACCCCTTTGAAGGCTGAGAACAACCCCCGGGGGTGGTTACACAACCCTGGTTACCTACCATCTTATTCAAACAAACACCTTCTCTAAAATATCAATTTTATTCTTACAAAAAAAACATCAGTTTTCCAACCCCCTACAGGGAATGAAACATGGGGTAGGGGTGGCTGAGGTCAAATCCTCGAGGGACATTCCGTTCCACTCGAGGGAACAACAATTAGCCGAAAAACTAAAGAAAATAAATGGGTTCACGGATCGGGGGCTTTGGGGGTGGTTTTTTGCCAATTTAAGGGGGTATCTGAGGTGGAAAAATTGGTTTGGCCCCGGGAATCGATTCGGCACCCTCGAGAACGGGGGGGAGGGGTGGCGCTCTGTCTAGTCCCAGTCGTAAACATTCGGTAATTACGTCATAAATCCCCAGCTCTTTAAATGGACTATAATTCATATCTAAATAGAAAGACGTAGATAGAACCTACATTACAAAATATTATAATGGTTTTTTCGCTCTTATAACCCTGTTCGCTTCGTAGTAACATGTTTTATAGAACTTAACTTCTACGGATTGCACTAACCGTAAGAAATCCTTACCATTAATGATAAAATCAAAATATCTGTGATATACACTCATAAAAATAACGAAGAACTCGAATGTGATTGTTGTGACACTTGCAATGCGCTAGGTAGGCTATGAAAATTTGGAAACAAATCACATGATAATCACGAAGCCATTCAGTAGCCATTTTACATTCGCGTTGATTTGTGCATTTTTTACGTTGGTGATTTCTTTTTATATCGTGTTAATATTATCGAGGAACAAAATTGCACAAGTGTTATTTAACAAACCGTGTTTTTGATCGTTATTTAAACGAATGTGATATATCCCAGTTGAAGCAATGAAACGGAGATAGTTGCAGGTACGATTATCGATATAAAATTTCAATAGGCACTTACATTTTCAGGCAAATTTAGTAGATACATATAACATATTTAAACTTTAATTCGGTAACAAGGCTTTTTCTGTGTAGACAATAATGACCTTTTGTTTAGAAAAATAATGTCGCTTGAATCTTTTATTGCCTATATCGCTATGTTTTTTTATTTCAGGAGCCATGAGAGGTGAAGACAATCGGAAAAAGGTAGGACTTTTACGTATTTATGTTCTATGTTTACATCGTGGGAGGTGGTTATGATTTCAACTGAATGTTGCCGGTTGGTACGACGCGGCCGGCGCGGCGATGCAATTTCTTTTAGTTTTTAGCATCAAATTATGAAATTTCAGAGTTGTTATGAATTAATAGGTACTCCAGTTGATTTTTGACAAGGCGTATGTATTAATTATTTCCACGTCCAGTGGAAGTATAGTAACGCAAAAAAATATTTTTTTTTTGTTGAAACGCCACTAAACATCTATACCCTAGGCAGGATTCGAACCCGGGACTCCATAGTTGTAAGCCTAACACGTAAACATTGAGCCACTGAATGGTTTTTCGGATATCCTGAACCAGTAGCGGTTCAGAAAATCTGCTGAAGAAATTCTATTCTTCGAGCAATTCATTTTTTCCACAAATATGTGATAATAAAACTTATTAATAGACCTCATCTACTTGGATATATTTTTTGAATTTCAGTGTTAAAATGACTAAAACTGAAATTTGTCTCCCGGTGATGTTGACACGGTTAGCGAAACTCTCGTCGAACAGTTCATTCGAGTGCAAAATTCAAATGTTTTGGCGTTGTGTAAAATTGATTTTTTGATACCAAGGACATTGATTTGTGAAAAATATCCGTTATACAAGAACGCCTCCACCACCAAGACCCAGAATCAGTGTATGGTTGTCTCCTTAAACAGGGCTACGGTCAATAAAAATTGATGAAGGTTTTCAGAGGGTTATTGAAAAACTCAATAGCTCTTGGTCTATTGGCACGTTTTTCTCTATCAAATGACCATATTTTATTTTTTAAATTTATTTATTTATCATCATTCTACAGGAACGATGTTACCAATTACAGAGTTGTATACACAAACATATAGACAGTTATACAACGATCAGTCCCTACGATATTACCATATGTCGCAACTGAGACTCGAACTCAGGAGTAGTACACCGACTAGACGTATTGTCTCGCACACAATCTCGTCTAATCTACTGCTACCAACTCGGTTTTGAACTCGGTTTTTTTTAAATCTGGTATGCCGTAAATTAATATCTAATTATTCTATAATGAAGTTATTAGGCATTATTAACTTGATAGGATAGGATAAGATAATTTGAAGGAAGCGATAAGACGCGAAATAAAATTTTTACAGTTTGTAGATACAAAGGTTCCTTTAACCAAGCGAAAATACTAGTCATCTATTATGAGCTCATGGTGAACAGGTCCTACATCAATAAAAATATTTCCTCAAGGATTTCTGCTATGAACAAGGTCCAGGCATTGCTTTTTTTTAAATAATACGTAAAATAAACACTTAAGATTTTCTGATTTTTAAACATCAGAAAATGTACATTTTTGATCTATTATTTCCTATATTTGCAATGAATATCTCCCAACCACTTGGATGTGAATTTTTTGTTGAAATAATGCAATCTGCAGATGGATATTAAAAAAATCACCACAGTCACAATTATGGGTTTTAAGAAAAACTTATGTGAATATCAGTTACGAGACATCTAATTAATGTTTTTGAATCATTTTCATTTCCTATGTACGGGGTGACCAAAAATTATTTTTTAATTAAGAATATTTTAAATTGAACTTTCTCAATTTCTTCCGTATAGTTAATTGCAACCATTTTCGTTTTATAAATAAATAAGTGTCAAATTCAAGAATAAACTTAAAAAAAGAGGTTCACTCAAATAATTCATTAGAAAAATGTATAATACGTGTTCGACGTATTGCCCATTTTGATTGACACACGTCCTTATTGTCTATTGTGTAATTTCTGTGGTGTTTATGCAATTTTGAAATGAGGCCATTTAGTGGAACCATTTCTTCCAATCAATTGAAATGAGTAAATAGCATTTAACCGGTCCTTTACTGTAATATTTTTTTGTACATTTTTTTGCTGTTTTCGTTATTCGACAAGTAAAAAAACCTCAGTTCTGTATAAAATGTCGTGTATAAAGGAGCATTTATCACACTTATCGGTCGTTACAATTTGTATTGAAGTTAAAATATTTGGAATTTTACAATATGAATTTTAATAAAGCGGAACTTGTAGACATGACTTTTGTGTTGGGCGAGTCAGACAGTAATTGTTTACATGCAAATAGAATTTATTATCAACGTTATCCTGAAAGGATTTCTGATGTTAGCAGCTTCGAAAACCTTCTCGATAGATTTCGGGAAAATAGAAATGTCGAATATAAAAAAAGTGAAAGAATAAAACGTGTTCGTGTTGTGAACGAAGAAAATGAGTTTTCTGTGGTGCTGGCAACGGTTGAGAATCCCCATGTTAGTCAAAGAGAAGTGAGCTCATTAGTAGGAATAAGTAGACGGTCTGTGGGTCGAATCTTAAAAACAAATAAGTTGCATGCATATCATATTCAAATGCACCAGGAATTATCTGATGACGATTTTCAAAAGCGCTTACAATTTTGTAATTAGACCAGAGGTGAAATGCAACATTATGTCAACTTTTTCAATACTGTTTTATTAAGTGATGAGGCAACTTTTCATAAAAATGGATTTGTTAATAGCCACAATTTCCATTATTATGCTTTGGAAAACCCTCACTTTTTTATGCAAGTTGATAACCAACACAGATGGTTTATAAACGTTTGGGGAGGAATTATTGGAAAACATGTAATAGGGCCACATTTCTTTGATGGTACAATGACTGGAGCTATTTATCTTCATTTTTTGGAAAATTATCTGCCACAATTATTGGTAAATCTCCCTGAAAGAATTCGAAATAGGATGCGGTTTCAGCAAGATAGTGCTACACCACATTATTTAAATGCAGTTAGAGACCACTTAAATAATACCTATCCTAATCAATGGATTGGAAGAAATGTATCCACTAAATGGCCTGCTAGATCCCCAGATCCTACAAAAAAGGATTTCATTTTATGGGGATACGTGAAGGAAATTGTTTATAGAGACACACCAACAACAGTACAAAATATGAAGGAAAGAATAATAACTGCCTTTACATCTATCACACCGGCAGTTTTAGGAACAGAGGGTACCTCATTTTAAAAGCGCATAGAGATGTGTATCAATCAAAATGGGCAACATGTGGAACATTTATTATAATTTTTTCTACTGAGTTATTTGAAGAAACCTCTTTTTAAGTTTATTTTTGAATTTTGTAATTATTGCTCAATAAAACGAAATCAGTTGCAATTAGCCCTAAAGAAGTACTTACAAAAAATGTTCGTTTTTCATTTCTACATCACGTCGTCGAACAATATACAGGGCGTTCCATTTGAAAAAATTGAGAAAATTCAGTTTAAAATGTTCTTAATTGAAAAATAATTTTTGCCCACCCTGTACATTTTTAGGAAATGAAAATTATTCAAAATGTAGTTAGGGTCAAGTCTTGCAATCCGATTTGAACGCACTTTCACATATCCAATTGATAATGTTCGAATAGTTCGGCAGGTGGTTTTACACCAAAAAAATAAGAAAAGTTGATATGTATGAGGACTCGGAAATGCTTTCCAACACAGCTACGCTCCTCCGTAGATAGTACTACTAGTAGTGGATTGAAATGTTGTTGTTTGTGATAAGAACGGGAGACAAATAAATAGAGCGGCTCCTGATTAAAATGCCTATAATTTTTCTGCTTTGAAATTCCCCCTATTTATAATTTCTCAGAGGAAGTTCAATAAAAACTTGCTTTTTAATATTTTTTTTATTAGATAATCAAACTGAAATACTTAACAGAAAATATATGTAACTTAGCTAAATAATATAGTACCATACTGGTGCCGTCATGATCATTTACAAACTTTACATTTTTGAAAATTGTGCTTTTACTTACCTCTTACCGCTTTTCCGCTGTCCACGTTTCTGCACGCTATTATAACCCTTGCGCCCCTCTTGGCGATTTCCCGGGCAGTTTCCTTGCCGATTCCTCCAGTCGCCCCCGTGATGATGACAGTCTTCCCGTCCATTTTCACGCGGCCATGAAAGTGACCACAAGTAACGTACGCGTAGAACTTCAACAAAGAGATAACGGTGATGAATCCAACGGCTAGAACCGCTACCAGCGCCTGCACAACCTGACAACTGAAGTCGACTCCGAGGAGAATCATGCTGGAAAAAGATGCAAGGTTATGTGGAGTTGTTTACACCAAACCGGTATTATTTGAAATAATATTATTAAGATGTTTAAGAGGTGGAAGCCCGGGACCTCAAGAGAACGTGTGTAAACATTGTTTATTAATGCTAGAGTCACATACGTAGGAAATTTATCTGTACTTTGTACGGTGAAATATTCAATACATCTGTTTAAGCAAAAATATTTCAGTTCAAATGATTTTAACGTTGATAACAACAACACCTAAGTAGAAACGTGAATGTAGTTGAAGAAAAATCAATGAAAACTTGATAGTGATAAGCATCAAAAGAAGTAAAAGGTAGCTGTTTTTATCTTTTAGATGGTACAGAGATGGTAAAAGTGCCTATAGAAAATTTTTTTTAAATAAAAGTTGTATGGTTATGACTGAATTTTGTTAAAATGCCACCAAAAGTACAGTAGCGTGCAGATTTCAGGGGAAACAAAAAAATAATATATTTTTTAAATAGGACACCCTGTATATTATTACATTTTTGAAATAATCCTGTTTTCTTGATTTCAAAAATATAACATATGATATTCTTGCCATATACCGTTTTTGAGTTATTATAACATCGAATATCTTATTTAAACTAGTTACTGTAAATATGGAAAAGTTTACATTATTAAAGTGAGCTATGAACATGACAACTATTGTGTTTGATAAGTGACATTCCATTAATGAAATAATCAAAATGGTTTACAGTGAGGAAGAAAAAAAAACAAATATTTATATAAAATAGAAACAAAGATTTATTTAGAAAATTTAAATATAAATAAATGATAACTCGTAAAAGATGTTCGATGTGTCCACCATTACTGTCAATGCACAATTGATAAAGTCTTCTTATATTTATAATTGCACCGGAAATGGCTTCATTATTTACATTCAGATTATTTATTTCAATGTCTTTAATACTATTAATATTGACAATGTTTTTTAGAAATCCTCAAAAAATGAATCCATAAGGGTCAAATTGGAACTGTTAGGTGGTTGTTCCATTATTCCCTATCTACATTGGAAATATTTTATTCAAACGATCTCGAATGGGTAGGACACTATGTTTCATTCTGCATCCAAATCATATCAAGTGACGCTTCCGGAAAATGCTGCAAAAGAATTATTTCTGCTTCTGGGATAATTATTTTCAGAGAGATAATCCCAGTTAAAATATAATCAAGCAGCAATTTTGTTTCTGAAAATTCGGCAGCAAAGCTAACAGTTTTTTAAAATTTGTTTTACCAATAGTTTTCTGTTGTGCTTGTTTTCCCATGACGTTCGATTTTTTCTATTAAAAACTCCTACTGTAGAAAAGGATGATTCATTAGTCCATAATATTTTAGTAAGAAAATTGGGATCTTCATCCAACTTTTGAATCATCTGGAGGCAAAAGTCCAGTCTTTTCCTTTTATGAGCCTCTGTGAAAATTTGTAAGGGTAAAATTTTATATAGCCTATAGTTACGTACTGTCGTCAGCAGAAAAAAAAATAGGACAACTTTTTTTTTTTGTAAATCTGTCTATTTGAATATGTAATGGGTAGCCGAAATAAAACAGATATCACTTAATTTATTTTTTATTTGATTGCTGTAGCTATTGCTATAGTAAATGATGGACAGGTAATGAGACAAATTGCACTACGTTATAACATTAACAAAAATTTGGTGTGTAACATTTTAAGGAAGTGGAGATAAACGGTACGATTAGTAGAAATTCTGGATCAAAGGACAAAGGATATCCTACTTAACAATAAACTAACTATTAATATTTCGTTACTGCACCATTTATATTTATAACTTCTATAAGTTTGTTTGGCATAGAATTAAATAACCTTATACAATAATCATTAGTAATAATATCTTCCCATGCATTATTTACTATTTCCAGTAATTCTTCGGCAGTCCGTGGTCTCACATTTCGTTTTTGGATACGTCTTACGAGTAGTCCTAAGATCTGGACTATGACTGGGCCAGTGAAGAACATTGATGTTGTTATCTTGAAACCAGTTAGTTACGGTATGAGCAGTATGAATGGAACAATTGTCTTGTTGAAATATGAACTCATTATTAGGGAATAATTGTGAAACAGAAGGGAGCATAATATTGTCTAAAATCCTAATATAGTTTCACTATTAAATCGTTCCTCAGTATGCCACAAAACACTAGGACCACGTGCCGATATCCAAGCCCACATTTTGACGGAAAATCTACCACTTTTATCATTGTTAGATATATATTTCTCATCGAATCGAGTATTCGGAGGGCGATAAACACGAATACGACCGCTGTATGTTGACTGGAAAGTTTTTTCGTCTGTAAAGATTACATTGTTCCAAAAATTTACATCATGCGCTAAAAATTCAAACGCAAATCCTACTCGAGCTTCTTTATGTTCAGCTTTAAGTAAGTATTTCTGTGCTGCTGCATGACAGCGTAGCTCCGATTCTCTTACTTGCCAGCGACCAGTACTACTCGATCCAGGAAATTCGTTTCTTCAGCAGCCTGAATAACTGAGTAAAATGGATTTTCTACTAAAGCATTTACCAATTGCAAATCTTGTTGTTGAGTTGATATCCTTCTTCCCCCTAATCCAGGATTTCTACTTATCGTACCGTTTATTCTCCACTTTCTTAAAATGTTACATACCGAATTTTTGTCAATATTATAACGCAGTGCAATTTGTCTCATTGACCATCCATCTTCTGCTTTAGCAATAACTCCAGATTTAACTAAATCGCTTATATGAGGCATATTAGTTTTTTGCACACTTGCAGTAAATTATGACAACTAACTGACAATGTCACAAAAATTAAAGTTAGATGTACACAACTAGATTTTAGCAAAATACCGTTATAAGATTTGTCCTATTTTTTTTTGCTCACGACCGTACGTTGGATTTTGGAATAAATTTTACCTAATTGATCGACTGCATTATTTATACTACATTCAGAATTTTCTAAAAAATAGTACAATGTTTCAAAAAAGTCTTTTCGCGAATAAAATAAATATGGATGGGCTTACCTTCGAAATGAAGCAGTATATCTAGCTGTTCCTCCTGTCTTGCTTGAACAACACGTTTTTTTTTCCTACTAAAACTGGAGATATCATTCACCTTTCAGTAAATATTTTTGAGAACGTATTTTCCGATGGAGTTGGACGATTTGGATACCCTATATGCTCTTTTTGCTGCACGTTTATTTTTGTTATTTTGTATATAAAAAGTAAATATTTCAACTTTTTCCTCACTGTAAACCATTTTGATAATTTCATTAAAGAAATGTCACTTATCAAACATAATATTTATCATTTTCATAGATCACTTTAATAATGTTAACTTTTCCATATTTGCAAAACTCGCTGTATACCTCAAATCAAATTTTTGGAAAATCGAAACAGTTGGCGATTAGGTAAATTATATTTTACATTGCGAAAATTATTTTTCATATAGTTTAGTGTCTCCAAGTACCAGAGTGAGTGGCCTGAAGCCTAAAGTAGTTAACATTTTTTTTTATAAAAAAAAAATAATATGTTGCATATAACTGGTATTGTATATAAAAATCTCAAATCAATCAATCAAAACAAATTTATTAACAGTTAAAATATACATCAAATTTGCTCCTCCGGTATCTGCTCGGAGCCATCCATGCATGTATGGTTGGACGAGGTGGATTCGGATCAGCATAGGCGACATAAAACTGAAGCTCTTTTTGCGGAAGCCCAAATTAAAATCAGTAATAACATTATGAAATGATTAATAAAAATTTTAAGGTAATTGAAAAATAAAACAACACTATGACACATTGGAGCACAACAAATACTAATAAATTTTGGCAGTTGATACAGGACGGAGTTTAGCGAACAAGCCCGTTGGAAGCAACCCGGCCGTCGAAAAATAGAGCAAAACAAAAGATAGTATTTAAAATGTTGTGGTTTTTAATGGAGATTTCGAGGAAGAATTTTCAAGAAACAAACAGAAGCAATGAGACAAAAACAAAACAGAACAAGCAACGAGACAGACAAAAAGAAGGAGAGGGCAGGAAAGACTTGCACGCATCAAGTAAAATAATTTAGGGAAAAATGGGGAGAGTGGGATAGACAAAGATTAGGATAGAAGGAAGTTTGGATAAAGAGGTTGCCGGAAAATAGGCAACGCCTGGTATGGTAATTTGTGTTTGATCCGAAATGCGGCATATAAAAATCTCAAATAACAACAAAAATGCAATTATTTTCTAAAAATTAAATTGTTTTATTCAAGACATTTAAACAGTAACAATAATTTTAAAATGATTTTAATATATAGAAAAAAGATTAAACATGTCCATACTCTTTCACTGCTGCTTAGTAATAAAGAGTAAGAGTGTGTGCTGTAAATAGCATACGTATCACATGACTTAGTCAATGAATCCTATTGGCCAAGGAGCGAACAAGAGTTTTGCAGATAAATCGCCAAAGCAAAGAACGAGTTCTGCATTTATCATAAAATTTTGTTATCGTTTTTTGATGCCAAAAAAAAATTTTGAGACCTTAACTTTTCGTACATGTCCTAAATTGCAATTTTATGGACTCTTTTGCTTGTTTTGCCTATTTACCCTTATTTACCTCATTTACCTCCGAACCGTTCAACGGAATTAAATCAAAATATAATCTAAACATAATATTTTTAGTCGCAAACTCCTCTATAAAATCCTTATTTTACTATAAGGAATGTAACCAGACTACAACCAACAGCCACTCTCCGGGCTATGTGCCCCGCCGAGCGCTGAATTACAAGTTACAAGTCTGGCGCGTTAAGTATAATAATTGCATATTACCATCAAAACGCTAGTGCTTCGATTGCAACAAACACCAGCCGAAAGACTGATCCTACTTAAAGTAGCTCTCTTGCCAGTCGTCACACACCACTTGCAGACTGCAGTTTCGAGCTGTTGGCTGTCGTCAGTACAAGGTAGGCATGTGACGACCGGTACGAGGATCCTTTGACTATTTGGTATATCCCCGTATTTTTACAATAGCGACATATAAAATAGTCAGCAGGCGCCATCTAGCGGTCCAGTATCTGTTGCAATTGTAAAAATACCGGGATATACCAAATAGTCAAAGGATCCTAGTGCCGGTCGTCACATACCTACCTTGCACTGACGAGAGCCAACAGCTCGAAACTGCAGTCTGCAAGTGGTGTGTGACGACTGGCAAGAGAGCTCCTTTAAGTAGGATCAGTCTTTCGGCTGGTGTTTGTTGCAATCGAAGCACTAGCATTTTGATGGTAATATGCAATTATTACACTTAACGCGCCAGACTTGTAACTTGTAATTCAGCGCTCGGCGGGGCATATAGCCCGGAGAGTAGCTGTTGGTTGCAGTCTGGTTACATTCCTTATAGTAAAATAAGGATTTTATAGAGGAGTTTGCGACTAAAAATATTATGTTTAATATTCCGCCCTCTAAAAGCACATTTGAACTAAAATATAATCTAGTTCCAGATCTCGTTACAATACATAAGTGTACCAAATTTCAAGTCAATATCATAAACGGTTCCAGAGTAAACGTGCGCACAAAAAAGTTACAGACAAACAGACAGACAGACCGGCAAACAGGAGTTTTTTTTCTCCCTCAAATTAAAAATCTTTCATGACATTTTAAGCCTATTTCAACAAAAAAAATAATTTTTTTTTGCGTTTCTATACTTCCACTGGATGTGGAAGTAAAACTGTAAATCGCTATAAAAAAATTTGTATGGTTTATAACACAAAACGAAAACAATCAGCTTATTGTAAATAAAATGCAGATTTAGTAGAAAAAAGTTACAAGTCAAACGTTCGTCCATTCTCTTTTTATTTACGAAATACCATTTTCGGAAAAATGGCTAAATAAAAATCATCAAAATTGAATTTTGTAAATAAAAAGAAAATGGACGAACGTTTGACTTGTAACTTTTTTGTACTAAATCTGCATTTTATTTACAATAAGCTGATTGTTTTCATTTTCAGTTATAAACTATACAATTATTTTTTTTTAGAGCGATTTAGAGTTTTATGTTGAATACCTGCTCAATCCGCAAATATAGATACTACACAAAATCGTAAAAAAATTTATGAAATAATGTTTACATTATTTGAAGAATTAAGTTGTCAAATTTAACTCATGGCATAGCGAACGTGATGTAATCGGGATTTTGTCCAACCGGTTAAGATTTTTTGTTGCCAAATGGCAAAAATAAAAGTTACTTAATTATGGATTTTTTGTATTTGATATTATATCTGAATATTCGTAAACACTTGAAGAAAATATGTTAAAAAAACAATTCATTGAAATTTTCCACATTAGACTAAAATTAATAATCACAATATGTAATATTATGTAATTAATAAAATATTCTCATTTACCAAGATTTTTTAACCTTCAGTTTAATGTTATGATAAAAGGCGAGAACAGAATGTAAAGTTCGAAACTTATGCAAATACCTAAATTTTATTTGCCCAATATTTCTCAAGGTCGCAAACATACTTTAATTTATCTTGAATTTGTGCAAAATGATATTGTTCAACAAAATATAAACAACTATAAAAAATTTCTAGCTATCGTAGAACTCGAGATATCGAGGTCCAACGCACTATTGCCCCACCCTGTATACCGGGTGACACAAATTAGTCATGTATTTCTTATTTTTGAATACATCGTAATGAAACTAGGGGATCTCAATCAATCAATCAATCAATAAGACTGTATTTATTATTTTAATATAAAAATGTACCTCCCCAGAACCCACACCGGGTCCGACCGTGCAACTACTACGCTAATGTGGTGGCAGATAGCATGGCCGGGCGGAGTGGGACTAAAATGAAAATTAAAACAACTAAACCTAGGCTCCTTCCGTCACAGACGGATTATAAAGGGTGTTAAAATTAGGAACATGTTTAAAGAACAAACTTAACAAAACTTAATAAAAACTACATACTAAATTAAAACATTTGTGCACTGATCACTTTTAATTTCGTATCTGATGCTAGCACCTCAATTTGAACGAGGCGCCTTCCGCGAGATAAGTCAATGCTGGGCTGCGCATGGCTGGCCTAAACTTTGATTTTTAAAAATTTTAATTGTATATGTTTTGATTTTCTAAAAAACTGTGAAGTGAAATGAATTTAGAGACAAAAATGTACAAAAAGAAAACAAGAAAAAACAAACGCGACAAAAAGGTTACAAACAGAAAAGAAGAGGGGCACAGGAAAGATTTAAAGCTACTAAAGGTATGAAATGTCAGTAAAGGTGGATAGGGTAAGCGAAAGTTATAGTTGTTGAAGTTTGGCTACAGGGGTTGCCGGAAAATCGGTAACGTCTGGTACGGTAAAGGGTGTTTGATCCGAAATGGGGCATTATGCTGCCTAATTTGTGTTATGTGTCTTGTTAGCGGACTATCGCCCAGCTTGATAGAGTAGAAATTTTGGGAGATCTGCTGGACGTAATCCGCTATCGGGGTTATGTCGTTGCAACGTGCGTATAGATCTCTGAGGGAGGTGTACCTTTCAGAATTAGAAATGAGGCGCATAAATTTGTGTTAGGCACTTTTAGTTTTTTCATTGTCGTGACCGGTATGCTGCACCACACCGGCGCCGCGTATATGATGGACGGCCTGATCACCATTGTGTACAGCAATTTTTTATTTTGTCTCTTGAGTCTGCTACCCCTGACCATAAGCGAATACAGACTCCTGGACAGGGAATAGACCGTCCGTTCAGTCTCATTTATGTGGGTCTTAAACTTTAGTCGTTAGTCCAATCTAACCCCCAAGTACTTCACACATCTTTTAATTGGAATTTTGTTTCCCCTGATCGAAATTTGTGTTATGATTTTATTCTCTGTAAACCGACGCGTGAAGACTATCGCCTCAGATTTCTCAGCGTTCACCCGAATCTTCCACTGGTCGTAATAAGCTGTGGTACGAGCCATGTGCACCTTCAGCAGCATAGTCGCTGCTTGAGCGTTGTGTGAATGCGCGTATATGGCTGTGTCATCGGCGTACTTGGCCAGCTTTGCATTCGGGTACTTGAACTTGAGAGTTTGTTATTCACTCGAACCTGCAGGGATCTGCCCGTCAAGAACGAGTGAACGAGCTTAATGAAGTAGGTCGGAAAGTTGTAGTGGCGTAGTTTGTAGAGTAACCCCGGGATCCAGACGGTTCGAACGCCTTCTCAATATCGAGGAGCACCATGGCAGTGCTCTTCCCGAGGGTGTATTGCACTTTGACATCGTTAACTATCCTAACGACTTGTTGTACCGTGCTCCTGCCCTTCCTGAACCCGAACTGAAGCTCATCGTCAATGTAAAGCTCCTCCAGAACAGTGTTCAATCTGATGAGGACGACTTTCTCCACCAACTTAGAGATCGTCGACAGCAACGAGATGGGCCTGTAGCTGCAAACTAGGGAATCTAGAGCTACTCAGAAAACAGCATTTTTTGACATATGAAATAATTTGATACCATTTCCAATTTCGCCGGAAATGACCCTAACTTTTCATTTTCAAATGGAACGCCCTGTATATTATTACATTTTTGGATTCATGATTTATTTTTGAACATGTGTGGTGATTTTTATAAATTTCTAATCAGTTGTTATTTTTGTTTATAGCAATTATAAATTTTGATCTAGATTGCTGTGAAATAAAAAAATACTTTGTCATTTTAGTTTCTACGGAAAAAAATATATATGCATAGTTCCTATTATTAATCATTTTGTAGGTGTCTTAATGCAAATAATTTAGTTTTTTTGAAATAACTCATTTTTATCAAATGGGACGGTGATGGATAATGCCAAAATAAATTTTAAAGACCCTTGGTTCTCGTACACACACTAAATCCCTATCTAATTTTTTACTCCCTTTAATAATAGGGTGGGGGTTGGTAGAGGAGGTAGCTAATGCCAAAATAATTTTTTGAGATGTTTCGTTCTTGTATACACACTAAATCACATTAAAAGAATTTTACTCCCTTTTACAATAGTGTGGGGGAGGTATTGGGGGTGATAGTGGGGGGTGGCTGATGCCAAAAAAAATGTTTAGACCTTGACTTTTCGTACATGCCCTAAATTGCAATTATGGACTCACCTGCTTGCTTTGCCTATTTAACCTTATTTACCCCATTTACTTCCGAACCCTTCAACGGAATTAGATCAAAATATAATCTAGTTCCAGATCTCGTTATAATACATAAGTGTACCAAATATCAAGTCAATATTATAAACTATTCCAGAGTAAACGTGCGCACAAAAAGTTACAGACAGACATTTTTTCGCTCAAAATTAAAATCTCGATGTTTCATGACATTTTAAGACTATTTCAACAACAACAAAATTTTTTTGCGTTATTATACTTCCACTCCCAGTGGAAGTAATTATACGGATCTCGCCACTAAGTTAACGGCACCTGGAGATGAATAAATTGATTCCAAATGGGTCATTTGCAGACTGAGAATAATAATTAAAATATGGCTCACCAAGGATCTTCGTAAGCTTACGGAAATCGTCGAATTAATTATCTTTAATTATTTACAGCATTACATATTGGTATTATTTTTCTCGTCTATTTTCCACTCAATTTGAATTATAAATGAAAAGTACAGTTAAATTAACCATTCTTATTGCTTCTTTAAGTACAAGTAGGTAATTATATTCATTATTAATCAGTTTTATTTTAATGGGTATTGTTCGCTCATTACTATGGAATTAGGCGGTAAGTAGGCAAATATATCCGTTTTATTCTTTCGTAAAACTAATGTGTCTATAAACATTCATTAAAATAGTAATGTTGCATTAGCTAAAGCAATATTGTCTCGCAATTATTCATAGGGTTAACCTTACATGTCGACAAGTTATTATTATTTTTGCATTAGTTTTAATCGCAGGGAAAATTTTGTAATTATTTATTTCTACTTTCGAATATTTTTACAAATTAACGTCGGCTCCTTGTCGACATACTATAACTAATAATTATCTTCAGTTATTTAATATTGCAATTTTTAAAACCATTGTGCCTTCACAATTATGGGCCTAATATCTGTTGTATAAGTTAGTGCCGTAGGCACATACTAACCTATAAAAAATATGCTCCGAAATTGTCGTAAAGGGGAAAAAATCAAAATACTTTTTTTCTCGTAAACCATTTGATAAATTGTTTCAATAACGTATGTTGTAGACACAACTACATCATTTTTTTTCTAAATGGTTTTATGAATCATTTTAAAAAAAAGACACATTTTAAGTTCGTCAAAGTCCAGTATCGGCCTTATTAGAAAACTTTGGAAAATGATTTTTTTTTATGGAAGTGGTATAGTATTAAGACGCTCACATTTTAAAAATATTTTGAAATATAGAGGGTGACTCGCTATAGCGAAGCATCTTCGATGTCATTTTTTTAAATGGGACACCCTATATGTTTTTTCATTTAAGAATTCAGCCTAAAATTACCTTTCCAAAGACCTCCAGATTTTTTATTTTTGGCAATTTTTTAGGGGGCTGTCTTCTTTCCGGATATCGCTCTTTATATATTCGAGTTGATAGCAGACAAGAACATAAACCATATCGACCATTTCTTCTCTCGAAAAATTCATTATTGGAATGTGCGCTTTTTAAACTAATTTATCACATAAAATAAGTATACCGAGTGTTAGAAGAGTATGGGAACGGTGAAGAATCTCGAACAGTTTACATCAAACCGAAAAATAAAAAAAAATGTGCTAAAAATTTTTCAAAAAACTATCTACTGATACCAAAATGACCCACACACAGGGTGGTGGCTGGGGCGAGGGGCAACTTTAAATTTCAAATGGAAACCCCTATTCGGAATCGGATTCTACGGCAAAAAATACGTAAATTTTTTTCCAGACATTTTTTTCGATTCTTACATGGTGTCGCTGTAATCGCAAAAAATGAAAAGAAAACATTACTGTTTCAAGAGTAGCGTCTTGTGTCCATAAAAAAACGTCCAATTCAAAAACTGAAAAACACGTTTGTTATTTTTACGAAATCTATCCAATGGCATTGGATTCGACTCTCCCACCCCTAACCCCGTGGGTGGGGCGGGGGGCAACTTTGTAATTTGTAACGAAAATCCCTATTTTTATAGCGGATTCGGATTCTACGACCAAAAATACGTGAATTTTATATCGGGCATTTTTTTTCGATTCTCGCAAGGTGTCGCTGCAATCGCACAAAATTGAAATAAACCTTAAGCGTCCATAAGTTTGTAAATATTTACAAACTCTAGCTACTCGTGTTGACAAAAAAATATTCAGTTTAAAAAACAATATCTGTGATATCTTGGTTTTTATGAATGTTTTTTTAAAAGTGTTCTTAATAACAGTATTTGTTTTGTGAAATTTCTACGAGAACGTTCAGTTACTTCCAACTTTTGTAGAGGCAAGAGCGCACTTTTGTACGGAAAAAGTTTATTCATTTTTCATTAGTGCTCGCGTTTTTTTCTGCATAATGGCTTCTTTAACAGAGGAAGAGAGAGTTTCTCTTTTAATGATGCCAGGTTGGGGCGATAATGAAAGGTCCTATGATGAAGTTGTGATTTTATTCAACGAAACTTTCCATGTAGATCAAGTGGGAATTTCGAAATCTACTGTGTCCCGTACCATCAAACGATTCCTAGACACAAGGACAAATAAAAATCGCCCAAAATCTGGAAGACCAAAATCTGAAACATCGGAAGCTCGACAAATGGAAGTGCCCAGGGATTTGTTGAAAATCGAAGGTTATCATTCAGAAAAGCCAGTCAACAGCTTGATATGACTGCATTTTCAGTACATAAGAATTTGAAACTTGAAATTTCATCCTTACAAAATTCACTTTCACCAAGAGTTAAATGAAGATGATTTTGATCGGCGACTTGAATTTAGTGAATTAATGATGAAAAGGAGTAACCAAAACCCAAATTTTTTGTCATCTCTACTTGTCTTCTCAGATGAAGCAACTTTCGAATTCAATGGAAAAGTTAATCGCCATAATTTCAGATATTGAAGTGACGAAAACCCTCACTGGATGCTTGAAACACAAACGCAGTATCCACAAAAATTAAATGTTTGGACAGGAGTTTTCAGGGATCGAATCATGGGACCGTTTTTCATAGATGGAAATTTGAATGGAGAAAAATACCTGGAAATGTTGACAAATCAAATAGTTCCCGCAATACAAGAGATTGCTGGTGATGAGTTCGATAATGTTTGGTTCCAGCAAGATGGGGCTCCTCCACACTATAGGGATATTGTTAGGGACTATTTGAATGGTACTTTCGAAAATCGATAGATAGGTCGAAGAGAAACTATTGAATGGTCAGCAAGATCTGCTGATCTCACGCTACTTGATTATTTTGTTTGGGGCTACCTGAAGGGGTAAGGTTTATTTCACTAAACCTCGTGATTTGGAAGAGCTGAGGCAACGCATAATAAAATTTTTGCAGAAATACCACCTCAAATGATAAGAAGTGCTATTGAAAATTTTTACGTTCCTCTCGGACAATGCGACAATGCCAAGAAGTCAATGGGCACCATTTTGAACACCTGCTATAATCTTGAAAAATTAATAATTAATTGAATTGAAATTAAAACCTGCTGGTGTAGCAGTTAAGCTGTAGACTAATTGCCTCAACTGGCCGAAATCCTCACCTTGTCTTAAATGGCTGAGTTACCGCCTTGCCTTCACTGGCTGGGATCAAGAACTTGTCTGAAGTGGCTGAATTAAGAGGTAAAACCACTGTTAGTTTCTTTTAAAATCGAGTTTTTTACTGCCCTGTAAAAAATGTAAACTGAAAATTACTAGCTGCTAATAAATTTACAGAATGTTAATAGTAAATTCCGCACGGCCATGTAAAATCACTGCTCTCAAAACAGCTCGGGAAGTTATTCACTCTAAGATCACTAGTTTTACTTTTCGTATTTTTTTAAGTATGCGTTCAAAACTTTCATGTTTCCACTCAATTTTTTGCGATTGCAGCGATACCTTGCGAGAATAGAAAAAAATGCCCGATATAAAATGCACGTATTTTTGGCCGTAGAATCCGAATCCACTATAAAAATAGGGATTTTCGTTACAAATTACAAGTTGAGAGTCAAATCCAATGTCATTGGATAGATTTCGTAAAAATAACAAACGTGTTTTTCAGTTTTTGAATTGGACGTTTTTTTTATGGGCACAAGACGCTACTCTTGAAACAGTAATGTTTTCTTTTAATTTTTTGCGATTACAGCGACACCATACATGAATCGAAAAAAATGTCTGGAATAAAATTTACGTATTTTTTGCTGTAGAATCCGATTCCGCAATAAAAAATAGGGGTTTCCATTTGAAATTTTAAAGTTGCCCCTCGCCCCACACACAGGGTGGTGGGTGGGGAAGTCATTTTGGTATCAGTAGATAGTTTTTTAAAAAATTTTTGACACGTATTTTTTTACTTTTCGATTTGATGCAAACTGTTCGAGATTTCCCACCGTTCCCATACTTTTCTAACACCCATTATATACTTTGTCACAATAATTAATAATTGAACGTCAATAAGATAACTTTCAATTATTCTTATTTATGTCAAAATCATGACTACTAGATCAGTTCGAAATGAAAAATATTATAATTTAACAGTTTTTAATGAAAAAGTAAAAATATCTCTCGAAATATGGATTTTAGGTATAGCATATTATTCACAAAAATGGTAGATAATGTACCAATTAAAAAAATAGAATAATATACAGAGTGAGACAATTCACTTTGAAATGTCCTGAATTAGCGCTAGTATAAAATACACCCTGTATAATTATAATCAATATTTGGTGGATGTGCCGTTGTAGTAAATCCCTTGTCTACATAATTGCAATATAAATCGTCTTAATTAATAGTAATACACGCACAGCGAATTGATTTGTTAAACCTTGCTCCGACCAAAATTTTCGTATTTTTTCGAATAACTCGGCAACGCCACATCAAAAACCGAAAATCTGGAGGTTGTTGGAAAGATAATTTTACGCTAAATTTATAAAATGTGCCCCTTTGTATGTATGTTACTATTTCTAAAATGTAAATATAAGTTAGTAGTGATATTTTTAATTTTATGAATATACAGGCTGTCCATTTTATCAGGGCCCTCGAGAATATCTCACCTAATATCGATCGTACGAAAATTGTGCCGATTTATATAACCTACAAAATGGTTTAAAGACATTTGAAATCCGTGGCCTACTTTAAGAGTTATGGCGGAAAATATCGAAAATGCGGAAAACGTCTAGGCCAAATATCTCCGTTATTTGAAGAGATACGAGAAAAATTCTAAGGCGAAAATTTTTTGCAAAACAGAGCGTTGCAACGAAGTTTTATCTAATTTTTTTCAAAACCGCTGTATTTTGAGATTTACTCTTCAGGCTGTTAAAAAAATTATTTTGAAACGGGCGGGAAATGGCGCCATTAAATAGAGTATTTTCCTCCCTTTTCAACGATATGTCACATGCCATATTTGTCATTGGTACTACGTTAGTAATTATAAAACATTTTTTTAAAACCAATAATTGTTTTTTAACAAGCATTAAACTTGCCGTGGGTAAATAAAACGATAAAATAATTCAATAAGTTGTTCAAATCTTTGCTATAATAAAACATTAACACAATTAAGAAAGAAGAAGAAGAACGAATAAAGTAAATTCAGGTAACAAAAACAAAATAATAATCAAGAAATAATTTTTTTTGTACGATCGATATTAAGTGAGATGTTCTCGAGAGCCCTGATAAAATGGACAGCCTGTGTAAGTCCCACTATATTACATAACGTTTTTTTTGAAATATACAAACAGTTTCACTATAATAAAAAGAGCCCCAAAACAATACTATGTGTTAAACTGTGCATAATAATATGACAGCAGTACATTTTGATTCATATGTTCTAAACTATACAACTCAAAACATAGGTGACAGTTTTTTGCACAATAGGTATATTAATGTGAACATGAAACTCAAAATCGTTTACGAGAAAAAATGTTAAAAATTACGTTAATTTTTCAACTATCATCTACGCATTTGATTGATCCATAAAAAATATACATTAGGTATAGGTTACTTACTATCCAAAGATACGAAAAAATAAAAAGTAGTAAGTGTTCAAACAGTCTGTAGCATTGAAAAACATTATGAAAAATCGAAATATTTATTAGAGAAATCCATTATTTAGGAATTAGGTTCTTAAAATTTCAAATCTAGAGGTGTACATGGCTATTAGAGCACCCGGCACAGATATGCTTCTTAAATTAACATTATTCAATTACAATAAATTATTAAATTTCTACTAGTCTTTGAATAAAAGTTAAACACTTGAAACCATCAAGGATTAGAGCAGGCCCGAGTATAAGAGCTATTTTTTTTTCTAACATACATGAGATAAATATTTTATTAAACTTTTAATATCACCAGGGGCCCCTTGACTGTGCTCGAATTCCGACAATTTTTACCCGCTGTCGCCCCTCTCGATGGGCTGCCTGCTCAAAATCATTTATTTTTTACGAATTTTCTATGAATGATGCTACAATTAGGTTACAACGAATAAACTGCCTGTTCTAGTAGGAGCCCCACTGCAGTTGTTGAATATTACATTTGCAAATTAGTAGTAATCTTGATTAGTTGCTCTTAGTTTAAATTCCCCTTTTCCCAATCGGTTTTGATTTTTTTATTTTTTAAGTTCATTTTATTTAAAAATATGAAGACTAGCAATTAGGCTGGGTCATCTTCACACCGTTTCTCTCACAATGTAACCGAACAATTTCTAATACGCCTACTCAGCATTTGGCTTGAATTATAAATGCAATTGGACACTACAAATAATTATTAAATACGCACTTACATTTTTATTGTTTATAAAACTCCTTACTAAATCACCACACTCACTAGCTCAACTCAATGTCAAGGAAAATGTACCGGTGATTCCGAGCAAGTCGAATACTAGACGCATGTACAGAAGAAACTAAATAACTCTTCCAAGTCGGCGAGTACTTTCACCTTGCTTGATGGCAGTGGCTGTTGAATAAAAGACACGTAAGCATTGACGACCATTAAAAGTTGGTAACATTCATAATAATGATAATTGATTTACAATTATGCCATGTGCGATCTTCTTTTATAGAGTGTTTTTTTTTTGTTATCACTTGAATCGATCCTGACTGACTAATCGCGTTGTTCAGGCTAACTTTATTTTTAATTATTGATAGTATACTTCAAGTTAATGATGTGAATAATAGGATGATTTCGATATTCTCATTACTCGGAATCAGATGACAAAAATATTCGGATTAATCATCCAATGTCGAATTAATTTTTGCTGATGTACTAGTAAATCTAGTATAGGAATATTAGGCGAGCGGTACACCCCCAGAAAGTCGCTTAAAAATAGGAGTAAGTGACCACGTAGTTCTAATGGCCGAATCTAGTTTTTTTTCTTCATGTTTTCGAAGTCGCTGAATATGAATCTAATATTATTTTTGCAAAAAAAAATGGGTATTTTTGTCGAAAATGAAAAAAAAAAAATCATACTTTTTCACATTCATCTCGCGATATCCCCGACAGTTTTAATTATTTCATTTTGAAATTTTAAGCATTTATTTCTCAAAGTATAAGCTTAAAAATAAGACTTGTCCGAAATTCCCGCGACATTTATTTATTTTGCGACGAATTTTCAAAGTTGCACTGCCAGAATTTGCAAATTTTTACAAACCATCGCAAAAGTTGAGGGAGGAAGTTTCGAATTTTAAATAACTAATTATCCAACATTAAAATATAATACATCATGATGTTATGTGGAAAGTTTCAGTCTTTCATATTTAAATAAAAAAAAGATATGCGCGTTCAAAGTTCAGGGTCGAGTCCGAGCGCGCGCGCTTGCTCACATGGGTCCAAAAGAAATAATAAAAGGCAGAATACAGATAATAAATATGTTATTTCAAACAAAAGAGCGTTCATTCTACGGCCATCTACTTTCGATTGGTCCAGATTGTGTTTTATGCGAAGAGAAAGAGAACATAAAGAAAAAACAACAAGCATTCGATAGTATCGAAGATTAATGCTCAAAATGTGAAACAAAAAGTACTCCACGCAGCTGAAATTCGAGAAGACATAGATCTCTACTAATTTATTTGAAAACAATGCGCGTTATCATACAGTTTGTTATCAAAATTACATAAGCAAGAGAGATCTCCTATATATTTCAAGGCGTGAAGAAAGATAATCTCAAAATATTCCTTATGAGGCCATAGCTAGAGATACCGTGTTTTTTTTTAAAGAAAAATTCGAAGTTGGTGGAGCAATGCTTTAGTGGAATCTAAATTCAAAACGATTGAAGAGGAATCTCCTGACATAGATATTACTTCCACGTCCAGTGGAAGTATAGTAACGCAAAACAAATTTTTATTATTTTTTTGTTGAAGTATATATAGTATATACAAAAACGAAAGGTCAAAAAAAATTTTTAGCGTTAGCAACCCCCTCCCACCCTCATTGCCACCCTCACCCTATTATTAAAGGGGGTAAAAAAAGTAAATTGTGATTTAGTGTGCAAAAACGAAACGTCTGAAAAAAATTTTTTTGCGTTAGCCACCCCCTCTACCACTCCCATTGCCATCTCCACGCTATTATTGAAGGCGGTAAAAAAAATTAAAATGTGTTTTAGTGTGTATACAAGAACGAAACGTCTAAAAAAAATTTTTTTGGCGTTAGCTACCCCCTCCCCTCCACCACCCCCATTGCCACCCTCACCCTATTATTAAAGGGGGTAAAAATTTAAAATGTGATTTAGTGTGTATACAAAAACGAAACGCCTGAAAAATTTTTTTTGGCGTTAGCTACCCCCTCTACCACCCCATTGCTATCTCTACGCTATTATTAAAGGGGGTAAAAAAAAATTAAAATGTGATTTAATGTGTATACAAAAACGAAACGTCTAAAACAAAATTTTTGGCGTTAGCTACCCCCTCTACCACCCCCATTGCCACCCCCACCCTATTATTAAAGGGAGTAAAAATCAAATTGAGATTTAGTGTGTATACTAGAACCAAGGACATCTAATTTTTTTTTACATTAGCCACCCCCTCTACCACCCCCACTCTATTATTAAAGGGAATAAAATATTACATCGGGATTTAGTGTGCATAAGACTTGGATACAAAATCTGGATGTGGAAGTAGTATTTCTTTGGGCAACGGTTTTTTTATTATTACTCTCGCATTAACAACATTTTGAGAATGAACCTCAACTGTGATTTTTTACAGGCAAAATTATCGTGCGTACTGATTTGAGAAGGTAAGAGCAGTCTTTCTGACTCAACTCCGCCAAATAAAGTCAATATTATAAATTATTATTTTTTTTTAATGCAGGACCTTCGGGATGACTTTACGGGATCATTTCAGAATTAATAAATCTTTTCAACTAATTTTCGTTAATAACTTTCGAAAACAGATAGATGCAAACTTCGTTCATACATCAATAAATTTCCCATTTTTATGCCGAGACAGTCGTATAATTTTAGTGTTCGAATTTTCCTTTTTTACCTTTTCTGATGCAATATTATGAAATATTGCGCAATCGTGCCCGCACGGAATGTCCGGGGTCATATTCCAGATAGATTCCAGAAGTCAGATATCATCAAGTCATATTTCGGCAAGTGTTTCCAGTGCTCAAGTTTTAGTAGTTAATCTAAAGGGATTTATTTGTAATAAGTGATATACTAGTAACTCTTTCGGTTTATAAATAAAAATCTAGTTCCGCCCGTCTAGTTGTCGTATACTAATAATTCGTCAGTTCTTAAATCGAAGTATAGTAAATCCTAGAAAAGTTTAGTGCTGTCGATCTAGTCGTAATATCCTAGTAACTCTTTCGGTTCGCAGAATAAAGAATTTATTGCCGTCTGTCTAGTCAAGTTTTTCTACGTTGACAGACGCCTGTTCTCGGTTACCAAATTGCTGTGTCTACTTCCTTGGCCGAACCAAGTAAAAAAGAGCTTTTAAATCAATTATATTTTGCCTTCGCGCATCTGCCCTACAAGTAAATTTTTTCAGAAAACTAATACGCTTAAATAATTTATTTAAAATTAAACAATTTGGCTCGCTCTATATGTTCGAAAATAATTTCCAGTTATAGACTTTCTTATCTAGTTTACTTGCAATTTTTTAAAAAATTTCTAGCTATCGTAGAACTCGAGATATCGAGGTCCGACGCACTATTGCCCCACCCTGTATAATATTGCCTGTCTGAACACATGTGATTCTAAACCATCGCACAATTTATTTTAATAAATAATAGAATATATAACAAATAAATCGAATGGAATGATAGGAATGAAACGTGTCGGGAACATAAATCGTGTTCTCTTTATAAAATCAAAAAACGGAACATATTTTATTCAGTCTGATTACTTTTTATATAAATCGATGTCCATTATTTTTTAATCAAATACATTTGCGTTTCATTTATTATTTAAAATGATTTGATAAAACTTTTGTTATATTTTCATTAAAACGACAATCATAGAACAGAAATATTATCAAAACCAATATTATTATATTTATTAATGTTTTATATATATTCTGACTCTAGGTGGGGCGATACATCACATATCAACGTACAATGTTAATAACAACAATAATGTATCTTAAAAATGCGCATATATTATGTTTTTTTTACTGTCTCAAGGTGGATGTGTACATCAAGAGTTCTTATTATACTAATTATATTAATAGACTGATAATGACACCAATGACACAAATAAATTAATAGTCACAATTATTATAGTTTTTTACATAATTTATTGCTAATTAATTCAATAAATGTTATAAGAAACGTTTCTTTCTAGAATCTTTGATTGTGAAGTCCCTATTGCTTGACTTCTGGGGAATTGATAAAGTGCTTATAAATTAGTTTCTACCGCTTCTTTTAATCAACACAGTTATTGAAGTCAAATTATTATTCATTGGTTTTTCTAAATTTTAAAGTATAAATTAGTTTCTAAAGCCTTTCTACAATTAAATAAAAATTATCAATATTAATATTTTATGTTATATACAATTTTTTGTTATTCAAATTTTTCATTGACTTTCAAAACAGTTAATTGTGAAAATGTATGCACATGTATATATTTCTTAGTAAACAATCGTATGATTTCTTTTCTATCGTTTTTTTTGTGATGGTAGCTCAGTGGGTTAGTGCGTCTAGCTTTCTCTTTGTGTATACCTAGCGAGGTGGGTTCGAGCCCCACTTACTATGAAGTAATTTTGAAATATAAATTATTCCCAAGAAATGGTTCTGATCCCACTATAAACTGTAGGGCTCCGTCTCCTTTACTCAGACAAATCTAGATCTCCTAGACTTAAGAGGATCACTCAGATGACCTGGAACGCGGTTAATAAACATTTATTTATCACATAGGCCGGTTTCAATTCGTATTCCATTTGCAGATTTGTGATACAATATTTAATTGAGCGATACCTTGAAATCTTCAGACTACCCCACAGATTCCAAGAATGGATGGGCTGTCTCTCGCAAGTGCGTCTTAGGGAAGAAACAACCCAATATAACCACCCATTATAAAATAATGTAAATTAGCGTAGTAAAAGTGTATTCGAACATATCTTAATTTTAACGAGTAGTATTATTAATACAAAATTTTTTAGAACTTGTAAGGACTTCCACTAGTTCCACCCCTAGATCATTAGGGGTTGAAAACATACAATTGAGCCATATAGTAAATGCGAAATCCCTAAATTGGTCATTTTTAGAATAAGATGGAGTACGGTCATTTGAAATAAAGAATTATAAATGTTACTCTTGTTTTTTTAAATCATTTATTTAACGCCGTCGGCCTATTTCCGCTACCAAGGCCAATCACCGACGCCAGGGGATAAGCTCATCAGTGTCTGTGTAGGCACTGGGACCCATAACCTGGAAATTTTGCCGAACTCCCACAGTTTGTCGTGGGGTAGGGATCTTTAATGTGCTCACATCGTAGACACACGGAACCCACAGTTTTACATCTCTTTCTAAAGATGGTGACGCGACCAGACCTGCTCATCTATTATATCTCATCGACTTGCTGTGTCCCGGTTTTGAACCCGGGCCACTGTCCATCACACTACCAAGCCTAAGTCTCTTGTTCCAATTGGTAATAAAAGTAAAAACATGTTTAAAAACCAACCCTACTAGCTATATAAGTGTTGATGTTTACAGAAAGACTAATAAATGTTTATAGATGTTTATTAATGTTTAGATACCAAATAAAATACATATAGAGAAACCGTGTTTAATGTTTCTTAAACGGAGTGACTATTCGTACAGGCACGATATATGAATAGCGTCAGGACTATTCGTACATGCATTATGTATGAATAACGTCAGGACTATTCGTACATGCAGTATGTGGCGTATTGATATAGTAAGAAGTATGTAGGTTTCTCATCAGCAGTCAGTGGTTGTTATCGATTGTCGATTAGCCTTGATTGGGCTTGCCCGGTATATAGTGCATTTTCGTGTTTTCGAAGTATAATAAAAAACAGTAGGCTCAAAGACCTTATTAGAGTTGATATACCCCTAACGAGTGGAGTAAGAGCTCTGTACCCCTCATTTTAAGGAGTAAGTGTACTTTAAACCAAAGTAACAGTGATAATAGATATTTTGTTAAATTATAAAAGTGAAAGTAGACATAGTTTTAACATAACCTAAGTTTTAAATTCTTTAACATAATTGGACAAATATATAAGTAACTAAATTCTCTCTAGTGACGTAACCTCAAATCAGGGCGTTTTTTTAGCAAGTACCCCTCCGACCGATTGGTCGAAACTGATTGGACAAACATAACCTATAAATTTAAAAGCATTTTTTTTTAATTTTTCCGGTGGTGTTCGTAGATCTTGCAGCACACCGCGGCTACAGAATAGTAACTGTTTGCGGGTGTTTATACATAAATGAATATGGACAGAACTAATAGAAAAGAAGTTGTGAGATCGAGTCAATTACAGAGAGAATGCAGAAAACAAATTAATTTGATTTCGGATTCAGAAGGAGACGCAAGCCGTGCTAGTTTAGACAGCCATTTGACTGTATGGTAACGGTATTTTGCTAAAATTCAGTTGTGTACATCTAACTTTAATTTTTGTGACATTGTCAGTTAGTTGTCAAATTTATTGCAAGTGTGCAAAAAACTAATATGTCTCATATAAGCGATTTAGTTAAATCTGGAGTTATTGCTAAAGCAGAAGATGGATGGTCAATAAGACAAATTGCACTGCGTTACAATATTGACAAAAATTCGATGTGTAACATTTTAAGAAAGTGGAGAATAAACGGTACGATTAGTAGAAATCCTGGATCAGGGCGAGAAGGATATCAACTCAACAACAAGATTTTCAATTGGTAAACGCTTTAGTAGAAAATCCATTTTACTCAGTTATTCAGGCTGCTGAAGAAACGAATTTTCCTGGATCGAGTAGTACTGGTCGCCGGCGAGTAAGAGAATCGGAGCTACGCTGTCATGCAGCAGCACACAAATACTTACTTAAAGCTGAACATAAAGAAGCTCGAGTAGGATTTGCGCTTGAATCTTTAGCGCATGATGTAAATTTTTGGAATAATGTAATCTTTACAGACGAAAAAACTTTCCAGTCAACACACAGCGGTCGTATTCGTGTTTACCGCCTTCTGGATACTCGATTCGATGAGCAATATATATCTAGCAATGATAAAAGTGGTAGATTTTCCGTCAATATGTGGGCTTGGATATCGGCACGTGGTCCTGGTGTTTTGTGGCATATAAAGAACGATTTAATAGTGAAACGTATATTAGGATTTAGACAATATTATGCTCCCTTCTGTGTCACAATTATTTCCTAATAATGAGTTCATATTTCAACAAGACAATTGTTCCGTTCATGCTGCTCATACAGTAACTAACTGGTTTCAAGATAACAACATCAATGTTCTTAACTGGCCCAGTCATAGTCCAGATCTTAACCCTGGGAAAATATTATTACTAATGATTATTGTATAAGGTTACTTAATTCTATGCCAAACAGACTTATAGATGTTATAAATAGAAATGGTGCAATAACGAAATATTAATAGTTAGTTTCTTGTTAAGTAGGATATCCTTTGTCCTTTGATCCAGGATTTCTACTAATCGTACCGTTTATTCTCCACTTTCTTAAAATGTTACACACCAAATTTTTGTTAATGTTATAACGCAGTGCAATTTGTCTCATTAACCATCCATCATTTACTATAGCAATAACTACAGCATTAAAATAAAAATAAATTAATTAAAAGTGATATCTATTTTATTTCGGCTACTCATTGCATATTCAAATAGAGACAGATTTACATTAGAAAAAAAAAGTTGTCCTATTTTTTTCTGCACACGACAGTACAACAATCGAAGCATTTTAAACCATGCTTAACACAGCTGCATGATTTTGAGCAGTTTTTCATACAAGTGCAGCTCATAATTTTTAATAAATTTTTAGGAGGTAATGGATGTTTCGTTTGTACAGGCTCTAAACCATTCTTAGTAAGCCCCCCAACCCTATCCTAATGGATTTAAGTTATTACCAAGCCACTCTGTTGAACTGGATGTATATCAGTGCTGTTCTGCTGTAGGAATGGTTGTTCAATCATCGTGCTTTTTTTAAAAAAAGAAGCGTCTTTCCGAGTACTGTCAAAATATATTTTAAACGTAAAAATCTGTTGAAAATTTTCAAAGTTATTGCATTTGTTTATAAGCAAAAAAAATTGTCAAATTTTTAAACGATTCCCTAGGCTCTCTTAATTAACGGATTTTAATATCTCTAAATGGATTTGAAAATTTGATTGCTCTTTTATATGTCAAAAAATTTTCAACTTTCTAAATGCTTTAGTTTAGCCTCAGCAACATTTTTGAAAACTTGCAAATTTTTTTACGAAGTTTAGACTGCAAAATTATTATGCAAAAACTAGAAGTCCGATCTTGATTAAATTTGGTGAGAAGATTTATTATATTATAAAGTTTTCTTTAGCCAAGTATGAAGGTCCTACGTATAATATAAGTATTTAAAAAATTCCACAAATATTTCCACAAAAAATAATTTTTGTATCGCAACTAACTGCATCGTATTTAAAATTTTATTACAAAACTTTTCCATTGCTATAACTTTTCTCTAAAAGCAATAGTTATTGAGTTATATGAAAAAATAGAAAGAAAAATAAAACGGAATTTTTTCACATTTTGTTTAATAAAAAATTACGCCCAAGTTTTCAAACTAGCGCATAGTGAAATTACCATTTCTTATGATTTTTCGGAGCGATTAAGCAAAAAATCTGCCATACTACTCCATTTACCCAAACATAGGTGATTTTAAGCAGATATCTCCTGGGCTATTTGTTCATATTCAAAAGCGTTGTGTATTTATTCAATGGGCTATGATGGTTGGTGGTAACTTTAATTATGTTATGTTATCCTTCCTACAGAATCCTGTATGTACAGTTGCCTAAGCAAAGGTACCGATATCACAATATCGTCCTGTTATCGATCTTGTTTAGGTACATACTACCTAGTACTTTACATTTCTAATTTACATTAGAGATAAATAAGACTAATAAGAGACATGACAGTCGGTTTACTTTTAATTAGAAAATGAAATATAACGGTAAATATTTTTATATCATTCGTAAGTATGAAGTACCTACTCGTTTTTATGCAACAATATTTATTTCTGTGTCACAAATAGATACTTAAATACTTCACTGAGTACGGGCATTATAAAATATATATTGAGAATATTAGAAAAATCGTACCTTATTGTGAAACACTTGAAAAAGAATAAAATTTTTAAATTACCTATTAAAATTATTAACTTAAATACGTGTGCTGGCTGTACAATGCAATCTTTTGTACGTTACTTGCACGTTTTCAGACAAGTAAAATAAAGCAGAAATATAAAAACTGAATCTAAGACTAAAGTTTGCAATTCGGTTATTCGCAAACAGGTGTCACTAGGGTCTTAAAACTATGTCCTATCATGATTATAGGTCGTAAAAGATTTTGATTTGTGGCTTCTTACCACCTGAGTGAGGCATGGGTTTGGTTTGGTTTATTTATATAGACACTGTTCCATATAGAACCCTGTGTATACCTGTCTGACCTGAAAAGAATTTGGCATTTGGAATTCGACATTATCTGAGTACATTAAGATTTCTCTCTCTTAAGATTATTGTATTCAATAATAAATAAAGACATATTATTATTATTATTATTTAAGGACGAAAAATGGCCAAAAGTCGACAACTTCATATCGCTGCTTCTACTGAACTTTTTTTAATGTTTTGGGTGGAAGAATGATCGTTAATACTTATACTTAAACACACTATTTTTTTTAATAAAACAACTTTTCATTTTCATCCTGAAATTTATCATCGAAGTATCGCAATTTTTTCTTGCTTGCGCACAATAGGTGAAATACACAGGTGGCCATGAACCGATCTACTAATTTTTGCAAATGACTTCAAATGAAATTTTTTATTTAAACAATACAGATTTGATGATATATAAATATTATTATTATTATTATTAGCCGTTACTCGAGTCCGAGTATAAAAATGTTACAGTCGATAGATTGTGTACAATAAAAAACAAGTAAAAGGTGTAGTCTATTGTAATTCCCATTCATCTACGGTGCACACGACTATGGCTATAGAGGCCAATTCGGGAGAGCACATGTCGACCGCAGTCAGGACAAACATAGACCTGGTTAGGTCTTGGATTCGGCCTTCTTGCAGCAACATTTCCTTGATAGCTGGCCACAACCCCTCGCCATTCGGTTCTGTCCGCTGCAAGTTGTTCCCATTGCTCGTCTGCAATACCGCAGGACTTTAGATTTTCATGGAGAGCGTCTTTGAACCTCTTTCGTTGACCGCCACGCCTTCTTCTACCGCTTAGCAATTCACCATAAAGTGCACATTTAGGAAGGCGGTTATCATGCATACGATGAACGTGACCTGCCCATCTTAGGCGTGCTCTTGAAATAAGCACCTCAATTGGAAGGCTGTTTGCTCTCCTGAGTACTTCCACGTTTGATATGTGATGGAACCAACGGATTTTCATCATACTTCTGAGGTGTCTTTGCTGAAAATGTTCTAATTCTTTCACATGACGACGGTATATATATATATATATATAAATATAAAGTGTTAATGTAAGACACTATTTTGTAATAGAATATAATAATAAGTAAATTACCAATAATTTAATCTTCCATTATACTTTCGTCGAATATTTCAGTGTCACAATGTATTATTTCTGCGTTTTTACATTTAACTGAACAACTGCAAAGTTCACAACATTTAAAATCTTGTGACAAACAAGAGCAAATTTCTTCATCACTGCAAGGTGACTTCCCGCTGCATGAACAAATGAATTTCTGCAAAAGTTCCATTGCTGAGTCCCCTTCAAAGTAATTAACACTCAATACATTATTTTGTAATATCCAGCCATATTTAGTAGGATCAAAAGAATTTATCTTTTTAGATGACTATGACCATTCATTTATTCGCCATTTCACTCGCATAATATGTTGTAACAAAGCAGGCTCCGATGGAGGTATTTTGTCTAATGGTCTACTTCTAGTTTTAGATACCTTATACCTCAAGTCCTTTATAGATAAATAAGAGTCTTTACTTCCAGAACTTTTTTCCATCAAATTTTTCAGATGCATAAAGTATACTTAAAAGTCTAGTTACTGCATTCAATGTATTGTATAGGTAAATTAACAATATTTGTCAAGTTATCTCTTTCATTATCAGAAAGTTTAGAAAATCCAATATAAGCTTTTATTTTGCCAATAGAAAAAGCCTAGAGCATGTACAGTTATAAGTGCTAAGCTTTTAGTTGACCCTATTGTAACAAATGAGTAACGTGAGATGCGCGCGTGATTTGAATTACGTTCAAATAATTCAATTAGAAAAAAAATATTTTACATGAATTCTTAATCTTGAAATTATTAATTATTTAATTCTTAAATTTATATATGAATAGATGGATACATAAAATATAAACTAATTAAAATATAAATAATTTAGGTGCCTATTTAACTTTAAATAAACGCGTATCTATCTTAGATTATGCAGCTTTGAAAAAAGTAGAAAAATAATGAAAATTTTAAACTTCAACGCGTATAATCTATTAAACTATCGCTCTTTATGAATATCTTATTAAAAATGTTTTAATACATCAAAAAAGAAATTAGCAGATCAGTTCTTCGCCATCTGTATATTTCACCGATTCTGCGCAAGCAAGAAAAATTTGCGATACTTCGATGATAAATTTCAGAACTAAAATGAAAAGTTGCTTTATTACAAAAAATAGTATATTTAAGTATAAGTATTAACGATCATTTTGCCACCAAAAACATTAAAATAAGTTCAGTAGAAGCCGAGATATGAATTTTTGAAGTTGTCGACTTTGGGCCATTTTCCGTCCTTAAATCGTTTATAACTCTTACTAAATTTTCCGAAATAATTAAATTTTATTTGGAACAGTCCAATCAATCAATCAATCAATATAACTTTATTAAAAATTAAAATTTACACCTGCCTCCCCAGAACCCACCCCGGGACCGACCGTGCAACCAACACGTTGCTCGTGATGGCGGATTGCAATGTCGGGCGGAATGGGCCTGGTTCAGCTAAAGGCAATTAAAAAAAACAGCTTAAACCTTCCATCGCAGATGGATAAAATTAGGTCATAAAATGGGACATATCTAAAAAATAGACTTAACTAAACTTACAAACTACACACTGTTAAGAAACTTTTGTACTAAACACTTTTTTTTTAAAAATTTTGGTACTGACGCAGACACCTCAGCATAAACGAGGAGCCTTCCGCGAGGTGTGAAAACGCCGGGCTGCGCATAGGCTAGCCTAAACTGTGGTTTTAAAAATTTTAATTTCGAAAAATTTTGATTTTTGAAAAATTTGAATGAAAATGAATTTAGGGACAAAAATGTACAAAAATAAAACAAGAAACAAACGCGACAAAAAGATTACAAACAAAAAGGAAGAGACAGGAAAGATTTAAAGATATAACAGGTATGAAATGTCAGCAAAGGTGGATAGAGTAAGCGGAAGTTATAGTTGGTGAAGTTTGGCTACAGAGGTTGCCGGAAGATCGGTAACGTCTGGTATGGTAGGGTGTGTTTTATCCGAAATGGGGCATTATGCTGTCTAATTTGTGTTATATTTCTTGTTAGCGGGCTATCGCCCAGTTTGAAAGAATAGAATTTTTGAGAGATGTCCTGGACGTAGTCCGCTATTGGGGTTATGTCGTGGCAAAGTGTGTATAGGTCTCTGAGGGAGGTGTATCTTCCAGAATTAGAGATGAGGCGCATAAATTTGTGTTCGAGCACTTTTAGTTTCCTCATTGTCGTGGCCGAAATGCTGCACCACACCGGCGCCGCGTATGTGATAGACGGCCTGACCACCATTATGTACAACAATTTTTTATTTTGTCGGTTAAGTCTGCTACCGGATACAGACTCCTGGAAAGGGAGTAGACCGTCCGTACTGTCTCATTTATGTGCGTGTTAAACGTCAGTCGCTGGTCCAGTCTGACCCCCAAGTACTTCACGCACCTCTTAGTTGGAATTTTGTTGCCCCGGATCGAGATTGGTGTTATGATTCTATTTTCAGTGAATCGGCGCGTGAAAACTATCGCCTCCGACTTCTCAGCGTTTACCCGAATCTTCCACTGGTCGTAATAAGCCGTGGCACGAGCCATGTGCGCCTTGAGCAGCATATTCGCTGCTTGAGCATTGTGTGAACGCTGTGTCATCGGCGTACTTAGCCAGCTTTGTATTTGGGAACTCTGGGAAGTCGGAGACGTACAGATTGTACAACTTTGGTGACAGGCACGATCCTTGCGGGACTCCCGCGCAAATGTCCCGCCGTGTTGATAGTTTGTTATTCACTCGAACTTGCAGGGATCTGCCCGTCAAGAACGAGTGAATGAGTTTGATGAAATGAAATGAAATAAGTCCTTGACTTCATCCTAGATTCGCTCTTGAGAACTTGTCGTCGTCATTCGGTGACGTTATTCGCCTACATTAACAATATAAATAAGTCAATGAGTAAGGACAATAGCTTCTGTGTTTTCGTTAAAAATGTGATAATAAATTTAAAAATACTTTATTCAAAAATTGTATTGTTAAATTTACAACTTCCCATGGAAACACAACTTATTTTGTAATCAACAACGCAATAACGTTTTACAACAGTACCTAATTCTGGAATTTATTTTTACACTTCATATTTGTGATTTTTATTTGTTTCGGTCTCGGCGGTCTCGGGTGTTCTGTAACTGATAGTGAAAAAAGTTATTCAACTCTTATTTCGAACCATATTTCTAAATGTTTAATAATTTAGGGGACGGATCATAAACATTTTTTCACATGAACAGTGTTCCATGTGACGGATGAAAGCATTTTATATAGTTGGCTTTCATCACCATTTTATGGTTTTTAAATATATGTGCTTGCATTGCTTGTAAATGATCCATACTGTCTTCAAAGTTAAAACAACGAATTTTAAAAGGTAACAAGTATCTAAACTACTAGAAGCTGACTTGCCATATACGAGGAGAATTTGCAGCATAATTTGTTACTTCCTCGTTTCCCTCCCCCCAAAAATTGATTCAGCAGAGTTAACAGTTATCACTGTTTTGGAACACATAGGTGCTTCTGCCTCTTTTGTTCAATGATTTTAGAAGGACAGATGAAAATAAGTGTAAGGTTTTAATTAAATAATTATAAATATTCAAAAGAATAGAATAGAATAGAATAGAAGAGAAGAGAAGAGAAGAGAAGAGAAGAGAATAGAAAAGAATAGTTATTAGAATAGTTTGGTTTATTGTTTCATTAATTTTTTTCAGATTTCTCTGACATATGTTTCGGCCTCCCGACCATTATCAAAGAATCTTAAAAATTGCACGGGTTTCTTTTGTACGAAGGTTTTCCTATGAGACCGGTAGTGTCTTATATCAATGCACCGGCTTATAGACTATGTAATAAACTCAATTCAACTTTACCACAGTTGATCAAGTTTCAATCCCCTTACAGTATAAAAAAATCTTTAGAACTTGTGACCAAATTGGAAAACATAACCTTACCCGAAAATGCCATATTAGTTTCCTTTGATGTTAAAAGTTTATTTACCTCTATCCGTATTCAAGAGCTTAAGGATATACTACAACATCTTATCTCTAATAGTGAAATGAATCAAAATGAACAAAAAGATTTACAAACATGAATTAATATGTGTATCAAACAAAATTATTTTAAATTCGATAATAAAATGTATACACAAGTAAACGGCTTACCTATGGGTAGTCCGTTAAGCCTATTATTAGCTGAAATATTCATGGCAAATTTTGAAAAACAATCTTTTTACCACCAACAATAATATCCTTAAATACATGCATTTTTGGGTAAGATATGTTTTGTATATGGATCGGTACTGAGAGACAATTGTCACATTTCATCCATTTTATTAACTCCCTAAACAACAAAATTCAGTTTACAGTTAAAATGGAAAAAGAACGGTCAATAAACTTTTTAGATATTACGCTGACACGTAAAGAACATGGGCTAGAACTTGATATTTGCAGAAAGCCAACTTTTACTGACACACTAACACATGCAAATTGTAATCAATCTTGGAAGATAAAAATATCACCGTTTCATAGCTATGTACACAGACTATTATCTCTAAATTTAAATAGGGTTTGAAACTTTGAAAAAGAAGTTAGAATTCTTAAAACGCTAGCAAAAAACAATTTCTATGATGAGTCACTTATTGACAAATTAATAAAAAATAAACAGAGAAAATTATTACAAAAACATTTTTATAACGTGCCAAATATAGAAAGAAAAAAGCGGCATAGTATAAATTATGTAAATAAGGTTAGCAACTCAGTATGTAATAGATTAAATAAATTAGGTATTAATACAATATCAACGAATAGAAATAATTTAGGTCGCTTCTTGGTTAATAATAAAGAAAAGACAGAAGACATTAAAAAATCGGGGGTATATGAAATAAAGTGTGACGGTTGTGATGCCTTATATATAGGTCAGAGTGACCGTAGCATAGATGTGAGGTTAAGAGAACACAAACAGTCTATTTTATATAATAAAAAATCAACTGGTTTCGCCGAACATTGCATTGAGCAAAATCACGTTTTTAACGGTAGTAGTGTTAAACTTTTGCATAATGCAAGCAAAAGAAAAATCCTAGACATGCTTGAAATTTTAGAAATTAAGAAGGCTCTAAGATACGTTAGAAATACACAAACAGAATTTATGAACAATCCTGTACTAGACACAGTAATAAAATTAAAATTAAGTTCGTAGTTCCGGCCTGTATTGTTAAATTTTAAGAAATAGCAAAGCAAGTTATTATCCCCCTCTAAGTAAGTAGAATATTTCTAAGATATATACTGTGAACCACCACTTTCAGTTTTTAAGACTCTTTGATAATGGTTGCAAGGCCGAAACATATGTCAGAGAAATCTGGAAAAAAACTAATGAAATAATGGAATATAATAAAAACAATACAGGGGTCAAATTCTGTTTCCAAAAACATGCGTTTTGTTAAGGATGGTGTTGAAATTTCCATAGAAGATGTAGCTCACAATTTTAATTTACATTTTTCCAATGTAACAAATACTGATGAGTTACGTGATTTTGACTTTTTAGAATCTAATATTCCCAATTGCAACAAGTCTCTGTATTTGTCACCAGTCAGAGTAGTCTTGATGTGGAATCACTTGTAGATAAATTAAAGTCTTCGAACTCCAGCGGCCATGACAATATTTCTAACAATTTAATAAAAAAATGTAAACATGTCATTAGCTGTCCTCTAGCCTATATAATAAACCTCTCCATTGAAAAAGGTATATTTCCTAGTAAATTTAAACTGGCAATTGTGCATCCTCTATACAAAAAGGGAGATCCAAATGATTATAATAATTATAGAGCTATCAATCAGTTTACTATGCAGCTTTTCAAAACTTCTTGAACTCCATCTCAAGGATCAGTTGTCAAATTTTTCCCAAAAAAATAAGTTGCTTTCTCCCGGGCAACATGGTTTCACCGCAAACAAAAGTACTGAGTCTGCATTATACGAATTCCATCACAAAATTGTTAAAGCGTTAGATAATAAAAAAAACTGTTGTAGGTCTTTTTATAGACTTCTCACGAGCTCTTGATTTTGGTTAATCATCAGTTGCTCATAGCTAAACTTGCACGGTATGGTGTTAGAGGAACGGCGTTGCAAATATTTACCTCCTATCTTGACAATAGGCCTCATAAGGTAAAAATGGAAGAGGGAGTGGAAAGTAAAACTTGTGCCATTAAACAAGGAGTTCCTCAAGGTTCAATCCTGGGACCACTTTTATATATACTATTTGCTAATGATATAATTTATTATTTACAAAAAATGCCTAATGTTCATGTTGTTTGTTATACCGATGATACTAATGTTTTAATTACAGGAAATAACCTAACTGAGGCAAATATGACCACTGAAAGGGCATATGATGAAATAATATGCTGGACAAAAAAAATAACTTAAATCTAAACAAAACAAAAACGGTTTCAACTCAATTTTCACTAAGTAACAATACCGAAACCTTCAAACTCTTTGAGGGGACTGACTCTGAAATAGCAACCTGTGACGTTAATAAACTTTTGGGTGTTACTTTTGACAAACACATGCAATGGACATGCCATATTGAAAATTTGTGCAAAAAATTAAGGACTAGCTGCTACGCTCTAAAATTCATGGCAAAACACTGCAGCCAAGACATTCTTAAAACGCTTTATTATGCCAATTTTCATTCCCATCTCAGGTACGGAATCATGAATTGGGGTAATAGTGTAAGCGTAAATAGAGTATTCTTGTTACAAAAATATGCTGTCCGAATTTTGTCCAGTCTGAGTTACAGAGAAACTTGCCGTGATGCCTTTAAACAGTTACAAATTCTAACAGTTGCTAGCCTATATATTTTTGAGGTATGTTTATATGTCCATAAAAATAAATCTATATTTGTGAGAAATCAAGCCAGACATTTACATGAAACAAGATTCAGAGATATTTTATTCACCGATTCTCATAGAACAAGTATGTTCCAGAAAAGATTTCTGTACCAGGGCTGTAAATTATACAACTCTCTCGATGAAGATATTAAAGTCTCTGACAGTATACACATTTTCAAACACAAACTCAAAAGATTGTTACTCGAGAAAAACTGTTATACAATTGATGCGTTTTTTAGTTAATTTGCAAAAAAAAAGATAGGATAGGGGATAATTATATGTTTTTATCTATTTATATGTTATTTTTTTTTAAATTGACTTGTGTACAAAATAGTTTGTATGTGCAAATACGTTTGAAATATTTGATCAATTTTTCTTTTTTCAATGATTTTCTCTTTTTGACACTTTCTTCGTTGATCTTTTGTACATTTTTTTTTGTATATCTTTTCAATGGAGAAACAAATATTATTATTATTATAATAAATCAAGTGCGTATTGTAACTATTCTTTTGAATATTTATAATTATTCTATTGAATATGTTTCATCAAGAGCCTACCGCAGATTCCATCCAATTAATTAATTAAAAATGTATTGAACAAACTGAATGGTGAATTATAACTAGACTTAAGAAGTATATGCGTGGTATCGAATTTAGACATGGATGTATCGAACATGCACTTAAAAGTAATTATTAGATATAATTAATACATATACAAAAAATAAACAACTGTGTGAAACATTTCAACAAATATACACAAAATAGTAGTTTACATCATTGGTTACGTGGCAGAACTTATTAAATTTACAAATTGTTCGTGATAACTATTCGCTAAAAAAGTAATTAACTTTATTGCCTAAAGAAACTCGACATTAACTAAGTTTATACAGGATAAATATTCACTAGCAGCATGGGTATGGGTGCAAACCATCTTGAGAGTATCTTGTTCGTACAAGCCACCCCAGCATTGTATATTAATATGTCGACTTTCGGCTCCGTTTGTTTTATTTCTGGTGTGAATTTCCCAACAGAAGATAACGTAGAACGGAGATAAATCCAAATGCTTTGTCATTATATTTTGATTATGCGTTGCCCGTATTACGCGTTGTCTTATCGTTTCCCCATTATTCCTACGCGCTGTAATGGCGCTACAGTTTCTTTCTACCAGGTCGATTACTGTTTCAAATCTAATACCTAAAAAAAAATAAGGAAAACGCCGAGATAAATTGTCCTTCTTGCCACGAAACTGTTAGCTTCGCTTCATATCGCATACACATCTAAATCCAGTGGCGTTCATGTTGATATTGTCTGAAAATTATTTTTGTTAAGGATCTTTAATGAGTCATGTAATAAAGAAAATTATTCAGCTTATACAGGGTGTCTCACCGGGAACTGAATCGATCGATATAGAGAAAAGTACACATCAGAAAATTTTGAAAATTTAGATAATTACTAATGTCAGTGTGGCCAATCCAACTAAAATAATTACAAGCAGCTGGCACTTCTGCTTATACCGGAAGTCGATACCAACTTGCTTATTTCAAATGGAACACCCTATATGTTTTAGGGTTTTCGAAAAGACCATGAAATTCTGAATCGAAAATATGTAGCATATCATATACCTAAACCTAGCCGTTTCAGAGATATTTGACATTTTATAGAAAATTTGACAGGTGCAACGGTTTGCAAGAACCGTTATAACTTTCTTCGCGTAAAAGATCCTCATTTGCTTCTTGTCACATAAAAAGAACACAAGGAGAACTACGTTCTACAACTGAAATAAGTTCAATAACATCTTACCAAGTGTTCCGCTTTTCGCGTTACATTTTATCAACTTCAAACCGCGAAAAGTTGTTTAGGTCAAATGGAACACTCTGTATTTTTTACGTCAAGTTGTGTAAAATTGAATTCCATTTTTTCTGATATTAGGATTGTGGGGGTTAAGGTTACAACCTTTTGAAATATTTGCGATTTTATTAGAAATTCATGAATTGTTGTAATCATTTCATCAAAATAGCCATGATTAGAAACAATCAGTCATTATCTTATGTCAAAAAATGCCAGCACGTTTAAATTACACCCACGAAGACTTTTTAAATTTGTTTAATATTTATGGAGAACGTGATAAAGTAATATCAAGAACTTGCAGCACATTTGCTACTCGATATCCACAAAAATGCAAAATAACACTAACACTGTAACATGCGTATTAATCAAATTGAAGATATGGCATGAACTAAAATAGCAGAGATAAGATCATGTTAAAATATGATTTCATTTTAATTTAATAATTGCTCAAAATTTTGCCCTAGAACCTCGACACCTTTTTCGCACCTTCGGATTAGTTCCTCATGGGTAGCTTGTCTAATTGAATCTTGTGATATGTTTTGAACTGCATTTCTTACTCTTTGCATACAATCTTCAATGGTTGGTAATGGGCTCTCATAAACTTTATTTTTAATAGTTCCCCAAATGAAATAATCCAGAAGTGATAAATCGGGCAAGCGATGAGGTCATAAGAAAGGTCCATTATTGGCAATCCATTGATCATAAAAAGTTTCTTGTAAATAATTATTAATTAAATATGCGTTATGTGGGGGAGCACCGTCGTGCTGATAAAAAATGTTTCATGTTCGGCGAGAGGTAAATTTTCTAAATAGTTATTATTAAAATTTTGTAAGACATTCAGATATCTTTCACCTAAAAAAAAAACAACAAAAATTTACCTATACATATTAGCAGAAGAGAAAATTTAATTTACCGTTTAAATTTTCCTGATAAAATTGTAATGCCACCACTCTATCGTTTCTTACGGCACAGTAAACATTGAACTGCCAACTTTCCTGAAAGTTTCGCTCTCTGAACATATGAGGATTTGAGTCACTCCAATAATGCGAATTGTGTCTATTAAAAAGTCCATTTTTAGTAAATTTTGCTTCATCTGTCCATATAATATTTCCCAAATAAGAATCGTGGCCCTCAGACCTTATTAGAATAAACTCACAAAAATTCTGTCTTCTTAGGAAATCTGTTTCTTTTAATCCTTGAACCATATGGAATGAAAACTGGTGAAACTTATGTTTGAATAAGATTATGTGAATTGAATCCTTTCATAGTCCCCATTCCAGAGCAGCTTGTCTTAATGACATCCTTGGAAATATATGAAAATATCCCAGAATGACTATTTCAATGTTTTCGTTATCAACAATAGGCTTTCTTCTTTGCATTTTTGCCTTGACAGAGCCATAACTTTTAAAATTTTCCAGTATGCGTTTTACAGTGTTTGGTGACGGTTTCCGTTTTTCTGGATATCGAGTAGCAAATGTGCTGCAAGTTCTTGATATTACTTTATCACATTCTCCATAAATAATAAACAAATTTAAGAAGTCTTCGTGGGTGTAATTTAAACATGCTGGCATTTTTTGACACAAGATAATGACTGATTGTTTCTAATCATGGCTATTTTGATGAATTGATTACAACAATTCATGAATTTCTAATGAAATTGCAAATATTTCAAAAAGTTGTAACTTTAACCCCCAAAATGCTAATATAAGAAAAAAGGGAATTCAATTTTACACAACTTGACGTAAAAAAATACAGGGTGTTCCATTTGACTTAAACAAGTTTTCGCGGTTTGAAGTTGATAAAATGTAACGCGAAAAGCGGAACACTTGGTATGATATTATTGAATTTATTTCAGTTGTAGAACGTAGTTCTCCTTGTGTTCTTTTTACGTTACAAGAAGCAAATGAGGATCTTTTACACGAAGAAAGTTATAACGATTCTTGCAAACCGTTGCACCTGTCAAATTTTCTAGAAAATGTCAAATATCTCTGAAACGGCTAGGTTTAGGTATAGGATGTGCTGCATATTTTCGACTCGGAATTTTATGCTCTTTTCGAAAACCCTAAAACATATAGGGTGTTCCATTTGAAATAAGCAAGTTGGTATCGACTTCCGGTATAAGCAGAAGTGCCAGCTGCTAGTAATTATTTTAGTTGGATTGGCCACACTGACATTAGTATTTATCTAAATTTTCAAAATTTTCTGATGCGTACTTTTCTCTATATAGATCGATTTAGTTCCCGGTGAGACACCCTGTATAGTCGTTGATGATCCCTTATCAAAAAATTTTAAGTTACAAGTGTAAAATGGCCGTTCTCGATCGATTTCAGATTGATTGAAGAAAGGTTTTCATCTTGAAAAAATACAGTGTGATGGGAGGGCGTAAATACGTAACAATAATTATAACTCTAACTAGTATTGAAGGGCAAGTGTGAGTATGCAAGTGCGCAGTGTACTTCCAAGAGCCCCGGTTCATTTACTATCCCTTTTAATTGAACGGTGGTGAAGATAACTGTACTATACCCGAATTCTTTGTCGCGTTTGTTTTTTCTTGGTTTCTTTCTGTACATTTTTGTCTCTAAATTCGTTTTCTTATCATCAATTTTTCACAAAATCAAAACCTTATGGTATCGAAAATTTTTAAAGTTAAAGTTTAGGCCAGCCTTGCGCAGCCCGGCGTTCATAGATCTCGCAGAATCCTCCTTGTTTGGATTGAGGCGCCTGCGTCAGCTGCAAAATTTTAAAAAGTGTTTGTGCCCCAGTTTTGAAAGTGTATTTTTAGTTGTGTTAAGTCTTTTTGTAATTAGACATGTAAGAATTTTATTACCTTCTTTTATCTGCTTCTGCAGACGGTGTTAAGGTTAAGTTATATCAATTTTTGTTTAACCAACCAGGCCTGTTCCGCCCGATCCTGCAATCCGCTACCGCGATTAACGCGGTGGTTGCACGGTCGGTCCCGGGATGGGTTCTGAGGAGGTACTGTTGTACTTTTAATTTATAATAAAGCCTTGTTTATTGATTGATTGATACCCGAATTTAGAATAGAATAGAATTTCAAATTTTTACCTTGAAAAATAAAGAAGAAAATGGGGTATAACTGATCTTGCGGACAATCTGATATATAGAGGGGCGACTTACATAACTTCGTCTTTATCACTTAAACAGTGCAAAAATCATTTTGGTGAATATGCGCTATGGCGTAATTGGATTTATTTGCAAAGTTTTTATCAATTTATCAATAATTATTGTACATAAACAAAGGAACCCAATATTGAATAATTGTTAATTTCGCGGATACAAATCAAACATCGTTACTGGTAATTGCATTTCATAGGTTAATAATTAAATTACCTGTTGTCAAAAATTCCTGAGTTAATTATTTTTCAAATATATGTATCACATCATAGTTTGATATCTTTTTGACAGTGATCTAACAGACGATGAGCTATTAATTGACGTATTGAAAGTGTGTATGTTTTGGTATATTCAATCAATTAGCAGAAATATTGACATATCAAGCTCCAGTTTAACGAATCCTAATATAGATGTAGCAACTATAACTGAACATTGGTTAAATGAAACCCTAATAGACAATTTAAAAGTAGTAAACTAGAAAATAGTTATTTTTGCAGAACAGTATACCTATACACGGATGGGTAAAGTATAAACGAACTTAATTGAAACCGTATAACAACTAAAAGCCGGCAAAAACAGTCGGCATCTCTTTATTGTACATGGGCGGAAGTAAACAGAAATGCTTGTCATAAGAAAATGATAAGATTTTCGGGCGTTATTATTTATCCTCTGTTTCAAATGGTCTCCAGAAAGCCATGATAGATTATTTACCTTTTATATAGTAGTAAATATTTATAAATAAGAACAATAACTAACTAAACTCCTATGCTTGATATTATAACAGGTATTTACGCACTGCACTGTCACAGACAGCACATCTCTAAGCCCGTCGTTGAAACGATTTACGAGTTTTTTTATGCTAGTAGGCCTGTCCGTTTTATTATCTTTAAACCAGTGCAGTCGTAGATGGTTCATTCAGGCTGATTACATTGCCAGTCTCGGACTCGCCTGCACAGTTTCAACTACCATTCGAATCTCGATACCATTGATAAATATATAGGACAAAATATCAAGTTCAGTGCGCACGGACCTGTGCTTTAACACTGACCGGTTTCAATTATCCTCGTTTAAAGTATATAATTACTTGTAAAGAAGCATACAAAATTCAATGAAATAAAAGAACTATTTGAAGAAAAACATATATAGATGGCATGTATAAAAACAAAAAAATTTATTGATGACTGATTATTATTACTATTCCCTTAACAACACGTGATATAAATCGTGATACCCTATATACTGTACTCAAATTATATTCTGTGATTTAGACTGATGTATGTGATATAATACGTCTCTATTTTACATTTTCCATTTAAAATATACATTTATTTATATTTTCTTATATTATTTATATAAACTTGATATTTGTTTCTTTTTTGTTTTACATGTTAGATGAAAATTAAGACATGAATCACCTTTAATACAGTGAAAGAAGATATCTCCAATACTTACTATTAAAATCATTTTTCAGCAATCTATATATCTCAGGGGGGCGAGCGTAGGTGCGTCTTTACTATGTACATACTTCGGTATGCGATGTAAAGCAACGACAGGCGCAGTTAGTACTTGGATGGGTGACCATTCCAACGGAAGCCGCGTTCTCGCCTCACACATCTTCCAGCGGCTTGTATATCAGTGTATGCGCGGAAGCTATACAACCTTAGGCGAGGGTTGTATAGGAGATATACCATCCTTCGGAGGGGATGTAAAGCCGTCGGTCCTTTGTCTATTAAATGTTAGGCAAGTAAAAGATCCCTACTCTTCTTAAGGGAAGAGGTTCGGCAAAATTCCTGGTTGGGGGTAGCTCGTCTACAGGCGTCGGTGTTAGGCCTCAGTAGCGGAAACAGGCCGACGTTAAATAAATGTATAAAAAAAAAAATATATCTCAGAGCAGAATGTTGAATTCGATTTTAATTTCGCATTTTTACCTAAAGTGCGAACCATAAAAGTTGTTTTTCAGTAATATAAGTACTGGAAATTCCTTTTTGTTAGATTAGATTTTTTATTTCTTAAGTTACCTACCTGACTTTTTTTAACAAGTAATAGGTGTGGTACAAAATTCTAATTAAAAAATAGATTGTTTGTAATTTATATTGAAGGCAAATTTTCTAACAAGAAAATATTATTAGCTAATATTTAGATTTTCTCCTCTGGTGTTAATTTCACATAATCCTCAATTTGCTTCCATATTTTCTTCCTAAATTCTTTATCTTTGGTACAGTTTGGCGTAATCCCTATATGCCACAGAAACGATCCCGTTACATTTTCAAATGAATTTGACGTTGCCATAATGAGGGTTCTTTGAGCTCCTTCTTCAGCACTCTAAAATATATATATTTTTACTTGCTTTTCTTTAACTCACAATGTAGTATTGATGAATGAATTATCTTTGTCCTTAAATTTTGCATCCTTTATTTAACACACTTCCTGACATAATCAATTGATGAAATTTTGTACAGTTACTAAAATCGGATGATAATACTGTATTCCCCCGTTACTTTTGCAAATGTCCGCACGTGGGGGGCACGGCGTGAAAATTGATTAAACATATTATCCAATCAGCAACTCCGGCAGAACATAGAATACAAAAGGTTTTTCCCCTGATCAGAGACTTCTACGTCTGTTTTGTCTCGTACACATGGTACGATATTAGTTCCGGTTACATAATGGAATGCCGTAAATTGGTTTTATGCGTTATAAATAATTAAAGTATGACTGAAAAGTAGAAAAGAAAAATAAAAATTCTTTTTAAAAAACTTGCTTTTTATTAAAGTCGTACTAAAAAGTAAAAATAATTGCAAGAAAGGCCAGGCGTGCGCATTATGCATAGAATCATTCAAAGTGCGCGCGCTTTGTTTTTCTTGCAATTATTTTATACTTTTTAGTATGACTTGATGGAATGCAAGTTTTAAAAATATATATATCTTTTACAATTTTTCTGTATACTTAAATAAGCTTAAGCCAATCATTAAAAGAATAATAAATTATTATTACATATATTCCTGCTGATGTAATCTTAATAATAAAGCCCATAAACCAAAAATTGTCAAAATTAAATAAATTAATAATAAATTGGTATTTAACAAATAAACTGCAAATCTTTTATTAAAACACGTTGACTGTCCGTATTATAACTAAACGGGAACCGTGTGAAGTCCACTGCTACTAAATAAAAACCTGTAATTATATTTTCTATCAATCGATATTTTTGCGTCGGTTTTAGGTAAATTTGAAATTTTGAATAGTTTTTGTTTGTTTTAAAGCGTGAGACAAATATGGGTCACGGACGTACAGCAAGGAGAAAAATATGTTTAAAGTCATCATTTTCTAAACATATTATTGTTATATAATACTTTTTTATCGAAACACTGTGTATTCACTTTCTTTTCTTTGTTTCAGTTGTTCAGTAAAATATATTTTTATTTGCTGTATTTTGTATTACCTAACTTTTCTTGATGTATTTTTTTTTCAGTTTTCATTTTTAAAAATGCAATAAAATGTGACATAGTACGTGTTTAATTTTTCAATTTTTTAAGTTTTAGTTGCAAAAATAAAAAATATATACGATATGATGTACACTGTGACGTGAGACACTGTGTACAATAAATACAATTTATATGTAGATTTTCGCCACGTCCTGTGGGCCATATATGGGTCACACTCATATAAACTAACATTCTGGTCTGTACTTAGGAGTCCATATAATAATAAGTTTATGTATCTCTAAGTCCGGGAGAAATACGTCGCTTCAAACAATCTGTAACGCGTGACCCACATATGGATCATGGACTCTGAATAACCAGAGACCGTGACCCATAGGTGGGTCACGGGACAGTCAACATGTTTAAGATCAGTTAACATGTACATTACAATTCAAAATTTACCAATTTATTATTATCTTCTCAACATCGTCTCTTTTTAAGGTCTGACAATTTTTGGTTTATGGACTTTATCCTTATTAACATAATCCTCCAACGACAGGTTTGATAATAAAAATAATTGCAAGACTTACTAATAAAAATAATTGTCCTTAATATGGAGCACGCTTAAAGAAAACAAATATTGCCAATATCGAATAACTGATGGTTATAATTTTTAAAATTCAACTGATAACGATCTAAACGAATATTTTAAACAATTATTGTGAATTACACGATGAATATTCGAATTATTTCGGTAACATAATATAAATCGATATTATTTACCTAGACTTCTCGAAAGCTTTTGACAAAGTCCCTAAAAAGCGACTGGAACTGAAGCTTTTCCACTTTGGTATCCGTGGGCCTTTATTGTCTTGGATTTCGCAATATCTAACCAACCGATCATTCAGAGTAAAAATTGATTTCTGCGGCTCACTTTGTTACCAGTGGCGCCCCTCAGGGATCAGTATTGGGGCCCATCTTGTTTCTATTGTATACTTCCGACGTCCCCAGACTACTCAATTGAAAAACTTCACAGTACGCAGAGATACAAAAGTTTACTGCAATCCAAAGATATATTTTATCACTCTCCAATCGGACATCGATAAAATTTCCTTGTGGTGTGATAACTGGCTTATTCCTCTTAACATTGACAAGTGGGCTGTACTCCATGTTGGTAAAGACAAAGCCAAATTGTCTTACAATATCGATGGTGTCGTAATAAAATCCGTGTCGTCTCAACGTGACCTAGGAATCATGATCACCGATACCTTAACTTGGTCTGACCACATATCTCTCTCATGTAAAAAAGCTAATAGTTTGTTATATATCCTAAAAAAAGTGTTCAACAAACCTTCGCCAGATACTGTATGTGCTTTATATAAAACGTATGTGAGACCTGTGCTTGAGTTCGGTTCTGCAGTCTGGTCGCCGTGGTTAGTGCGCGATAAAGAAGCAATTGAAAGTGTCCAACGTATAGCAACGCGCCTTCCATATGGAATCCAGAGACCGCCTTACAACGAGAGGCTAAACATATTCGGGTTAAGTACTCTCACGGACAGATTAACTCGCGGAGACCTTATCACGACATACAGAGTGTTAAACGATACGTACTCTTCAGATTTGAATAATTTGTTCTCTTTAAACAATAATAATAGACTCAGAGGTCACAACTTCAAGCTACGCCATGAATTCTATAACACCAGATGTAGGGAATTCTTCATTAACAATAGAGTGTTTGAGCATTGGAATTCGCTACCAAGTGAAGTCGTTAACGCCCCATCAATAAACGCTTTCAAAAATAGACTTGACAACTTTCTTTCGGGTTCTTGATTCATTATTCCTTTTTGTGCCATATTATATTATATTTGTTATTTCTAAATGTTTGTACATGCATATACTTAGGTTACGCGCACTATATTGTTTATATTTATTGTTATAATAATTATGTTCTATCAACTTGTATTATTACTGACATAAGTTTTTTTTTTTTTTATACTTTTATTTAACGTCGGCCTATTTCCGCTACTGAGGCCTAACACCGACGCCTGTAGACGAGCTACCCCCAACCAGGAATTTTGCCGAACCTCTTCCCTTAAGAAGAGTAGGGATCTTTTACTTGCCTAACATTTAATAGACAAGGGACCGACGGCTTTACATCCCCTCCGAAGGATGGTATATCTCCTATACAACCCTCGCCTAAGGTTGTATAGCTTCCGCGCATACACTGATATACAAGCCGCTGGACTGACATAAGTTAGTTATACTTATTGTGTTTACATTTTTATGTCTTTATTGTATGTACTTTGAGCTTAATAGGGCTAGTCCCTAAGCTCTTCTCTTGTGTAATAATAATAATAATAATGAATTTTAATTATCCTATATTTCTGTTAAAAATCAATATTTTTTTGTTAAATTTCGGTCACATAGATGTGAAGGTATCCTAAACCCAGTGGAGTAGTGAAATTTGAAATTAAAAAATTGCTAACACTTTTATGGATTTTTGGCTTTGAAATAGGCCTTGATCTGAAATTCTGAACCACGGTAGAGTAATCGAAGCTCTATCATTAAAAAAAATCGTTTAAATCGGCCAACAAGTAAAAATTTTAGAGAGGCGCCCCGCTTTGAAATGGGTCACTCTGTATATTTTGTTTTGAGATACATATTTTTTTTTATTTTTTTTTTGTTTTCTTTAAATATTATTGAGTATTTTTATATATTTGTTGTACTTTGACTTAAAGCTAAATATCACATATCAATAACAGACCCCTAAAGTATCATCAGTATGGCTTAGGACGTAGGTAGATCAATTAGAACAAAGATAAACAAAGGGTGGAAAGGTTTTAATAAATAAATGTGTAGCTGCATACCTTACTAAAGACATAAATTGGAATGTACCACATCACCTTCCATATTGTCGATAAAAGGTTCAATTCGGATACTCTACCCCAAATTCCAGTGTGGACAAGTCCTGGATGTAAAGAATTTGAGGTTATCCCAAACGGTTTCAGCTTCTCAGCAAATTCATTGGATATAATGATTTGACCAACTTTGGTGTTTCCATAAATTTGGACATAACGCAAGAAATACATCGGCTTGTCTTTATATCCATTTAAATTTGTTAGTGTCAGATTATTAACAAATGCCATTAAAGACGATACAAAAATTATTCGGGCACTTCCGGCATTCTTCAATAGATCTAAAAAATTTAAGAGATTTTTAAATTAGTGAATGTCAGAAACTTGGCAATAAGTAATCAGAAAGGAAGTGAAAGAAAGAAATACCTCTAATTTGTTGCTAAGTTTTTCTAATAATCTATTGATTTATCCCCAAAAAGATAGAATAACGGCAAAAACACTAAAACTGCTATTGGTTCACATCTGTAAACCTCTAGCACATATTATTAACCTTATCTTCAAATACGCAAACATACCTGAACCATTCAGAGAAAGCATAGTCGTCCCAATTTATAAAAGTGGTAACAAAATTACGTGACAAATTTCCATCTAATATCGTTAATAGATAATGACGCAAAAATTTTCGAAAAATGTCTGAACCCATAGGTTTTGTGCATACTGCATATCTTGAAAAAAATAAAGTAATCTCAAAAAATCAGTATGGATTCCAAAGGTATTTAAGCACAGAAGATTCTCTCCAATCAATCAATCAAAACAACTTTATGCACATTACAGAACAAATATCTAACCAGATATCTACCTCGCATTTGACCTTGTAACCAACGAGTTCTTCCAAAAAAAGCTTTGAAAACGGAAAGAGATTACTTTCCGAAACGTCAGCAAAATACATTATTTCTGTGTTTATTCTGATTTATATTATTTGCAAAACATAACCTCTGACTTTTCCTTTGGCGTAAGCGTCACGGGCACAGAGGCTTTTTTCCAATAATTCTATTATTTTGTAGATTCGGTGATTTGTTTTGAAGAGGATAACAATACATGTGGTAGAAAACCCAAATAATAGGAAAGAATAATTAACAATAAAATTTGATGGTATATCACTTATTTAATTTTGTGCTACTGGTGCGGGTACCAAAGTCTCTAATGATGGATCCCGTTGCAAGATTTCCAATGGCGAGCAGACGTTGTTACTGCTGAATCTTTTGTACTCTATAATTTCTGGTCTAAATATAATTTTGATTTTACGATGTACTAGAGATAAATTTATATAACAAACAAAACAAACAAGAACAAATAAAAGAAAAATGTACAAACATAAACCAAGTAATAGGAAAGATTTAACAGCTATGAAATATCAGTACAGATAGGTAGGGGAAAAAGAAGTTATAGTTGGTGAAGGTTTGGTTATAGAGGTTGCCGGAAGATGAGCAGCGTCTGGTAAGGTAAGGTGTGTTTTATTCGAAAGGGGGCATTATGCTGTCTAATTTGTGTTACATTTTGGGTTAGCGGACTATCACCCAGTTTGAAGGTGTAGAATTTTTGAGATATATTCTGGATGTAATCCGCTATTAGCGTTATGTCGTGGTAGCGTGCATAGAGATCTCTGAGAGAGGTGTACCTGTTGGAATTCGAAATGAGGCGCATAAATTTGTGTTCTAACATTTTCAGTTTGTTCATTGTCGTGACCGACGTGCTGCACCACACCGGCGCCGCGTATGTGATTGCTGGCCTGATCACCATTGTGTACAATAATTTTTTATTTTGTCTGTTAAGTCTGCTACCCCTGACCATGAGCGGATACAGACTCCTTGACAAGGAGTAGACCGTCCGTATTGTCTCATTTATATGCGTGTTAAACGTCAGTCTTTGGTCCAGTCTTACCCCCAAGTACTTCACGCATCTTTTGGTTGGAATTTGGTGTCTCCTGATCGAAATTGGCGTCAGAATTTGGTTCTCAGTGAATCGGCGTGTGAAAACTATCGCCTCTGATTTTTCGACGTTTATCCGAATCTTCCACTGACCGTAATAAGCCGTGGCATGAGCCATGTGCGCTTTCAGCAACATATTAGCCGCTTGTGCGTTGTGCGAATGCGCATACATGGCTGTGTCATTGGCGTACTTGGCCGGCTTAGTATTCGGGAACTCTGGAAAATCGGAGACGTAAATATTGTACAACTTCCCGAACGAATAAGTCATAGCTATCTATTTGGAGCTAAAAGCCTTCGATCCAGTGTCACATTGCCAGTTACTGGACAAAATAAACAAGATGAACTACCTAAATATATTAGAGTTCATTATAGAAAGAAATTCAAAAAAACGTGTAAAAAGTATACAATAGACAATTATATCACAGTCCTCCAACTATTGGCCTAACAATAAAACAAATTCTTCCCCCGTTAATTACCGACTTTTTGGAACAATGTAATCTTTACAAACGAAAAAACTTTCCAGTCAACACACAGCGGTCGTGTTCGTGTTTACCGCCCTCCGAATACTCCATTCGATGAGAAATATATATCTAACAATGATAAAAGCGGTAAATTTTCCGTTAATATGTGGGCTTGGATATCGGCACGTGGTTTTGGTGTTTTATGGCATATTGAGGAACGCTTTAATAGTGAAACGTATATTAGGATTTTAGACAATATTATGCTCTCTTCTGTGTCACAATTATTTCCTAATAATTAGTTCATATTTCAACAAGCCAATTGTTCCGTTCATACTGCTCATACCGTAACTAACTGGTTTCAAGATAACAACATCAATATTCTTAACTGGCCCAGTCATAGTCCAGATCTTAACCTCGTGGAAGAAGTATGGGGACTACTCTAAGAAGTATCCAAAAACTAAATGTGAGACCACGGAATGCCGACGAATTACTGGAAATAGTAAATAAAGCATGGGAAAATATTATTACTAATGATTATTGTATAAGGTTATTTAATTTTATGACAAACAGACTTATAGAAGTTATAAATAGAAATGGTGCAATAACGAAATATTAATAGTTAGTTTCTTATTAAGTAGGATATCCTTTGTCCTTTGATCCAGCATTTCTACTAATCTTACCGTTTATTCTCTACTTTCTTAAAATGTTACACACCAAATTTTTGTTAATATTATAACGCAGTGCAATTTGTCTCATTAACCATCCATCATTTACTCTAGCAATAACTAGAGCATTAAAATAAAAATAAATTAAAAGTAATATCTGTTTTATTTCGGCTACTCGTTACATATTCAAATAGAGACAGATTTACATTAGAAAAAAAAAGTTGTTCTATTTTCTTCTGCTCACGACAGTACAGTTTTTTTTACCAAAACTTAATTGTTTCAAATGGAACCATAATGGTAGAGTACTGCTATAAAATAGCAGATGCTCTAAGGAATCGGTGGATGTTCCCAAAAGCAATTTTTTCTTATTTAATTTTTAAACTTTTTTTTAATTTTAAGTCCAATTTTCGAAAATGTCGCTTATGGGTATCACCGTACTCAGAGTTATTCAAAGATTCCAAAAATATAATAATATATAGGGTGTTCCATTTAAAAATTCCAAAGTTGGGGTAATTTCCGGTGGAACCGGAAGTGACAAAAAAATGACAGTTATGCCACAAAGTGTCGTCTTGGTTATATAATACATCTACCAAGTTTCATCCTGATATTCTAAAAAATAAGGAAAAAAAGGGGTCTACCATGATCCGTTGACATCCGGTATATTAACTGTATAATTACAAAAAATGTACAACTTGTAAAAATGTTGCAGTAATAAATAAATAAGGTAAATTTCTAAAAAGTTTTTAAATAGCAATATTGGAATTGGGCAGAAATTGCATATTTTTTGCTGGAACCTCTTCAACATTACAGATAGCAAAAATGTTTGGTAAAAATTCTAGTCCCGGCCGGCAGACAGTTGATTAAACAAATTAAATTTATACAATTTACTTACCAAGCAATAAGTGCGTCATCAAGAAGGGGCCAAACAAATTAGTTTGCATGGTAGGATGCAAACCATCTTCTGTATAAACGTTAAGATCAACGCCGACACCGGCGTTGTTTATTAAAATGTCAATTTTTTCTTCTGTCTCGTGTATTTCCTTACAAAATTTACGAACGGAGGCCAAGGAACTTAAATCCAAATGTTTAATTATGATATTTGGATTGTGTGTTATCTTGATGATTTCTTCTTTTATTTGCTCCGCATCACTTCTGCAACCTATTATGACCTTACATCCCCTAGCAGCAAGTCCTAGCGATGTTTCATATCCGATGCCTAGTAAGAAAAAACGGAAAATAAAAGTAATATTAATAATAATTATTATTTCAAGCAAACACTGCTTTTAGATGTTTCCAAATAATATAATTAGAAATATTCTGCATATATTTCGGCCCGTTAAGCTCTTGCCAATTCTCTTGACAAGGGCTTAGCAGGCCTAAATATATGTAGAATATTCACTCATTGCGAAATCTTCAATACCAGGTATCCTGACCGTCTCATTTCTTAGTCTAAGTTAGTAGAGTAGAAAATAAATTTCGTTAATTGGAAAGTGTCACAGATATTGCTAAATCTGGTGGGAAACGCATTTTGGAACAGAAAAAGAAATTGGATATATGTTAGATTAATGCAAAATATACGTTTATTAACTGGCTATATTCGAAGGAGGACTTTAGTTAGAATTGCAAAATATCCGCTTAATTTTATTCATGACTGTTTATGTGTGTCTGCCACCTTATATTTGAGTCGATGTGTACACCAAGAAATTTTTGTACTATCAGCACACTGTATCAATGTCCCATTAACGTTTACTGTAATGGGTACCATTATTTTTTTATTATAAAATTGCATGCACACTGCTTTATTTGCATTTACTAGTAGTTTATTTCTATTGCGCCAGTTTGTAAATTGACTTGATATATGATATTTAAATTATCTTGGAATTGTTTATGAGTAGGCGCAGGAACAGCTATTGATGTGTCATCTGCAAAAAGAACGACACAATCGGAGCTAATTTCAAGAGCTAGACCATTGATATATAATAAAAATATCAACGGGCCCAAAACTGACCCCTGTGGACCTCCTAGGTCAATATCATAACAGTCAGAGTTGCTATTGTTAATACTAACATAAATTTTTCGGCTATGAAGATAAGACATTAGCCAATTTTGAACATTACCTCTTAGAAGTGTTCCAGTTCTAAGATCAGATCTAAGCAATCGAAGGCTTTGGATAAATCGAAGAATACTGCACCTACGATTTAAATTTTTTAAAGGGGTACCTGTCACTCCAAGGGGGTTGAAAGTGGAGGTATAAAATTATGCTCAGAAAATGTCGTTTTAGAATTAAAAATTGACGTGTTTTAGGATGTTACTCATAAATTACTGAGTTCAGTTCGAGCAACGAGAAGCAGCAGTAGGCAGCTTTCAGTGAGAACCTGAAGATGGCAGATGAGATTCTGCCGAAACGTCGCTTAGACAACCGTGACTCCTGGAGGAGTCGATCATCGACGCGGGAGAGCACCCGGAAGTAGAACAACACTTCATTTAACACCCGCGAAAACCTAAAAAATAATATATATATATATATATATATATATATATATATATATACAGAGACCAATATTAGACGACTGTCTAAGTTAAAAACAAACATTTTTAACTTCCACCAGGGATACAGTCACGGGTTCAAAAAAGACGACTCTTTTTTCAATTCAAGCTTTCGAAACTTTATTGTTTCTTCCTCAGGACTTCTACAAAAATTTGAACTCATTATAAAAATTATTTAATACGAGTAAAAAGTAGTTACTAAATTGAGGTTAAAATTGAAATTGACAAACCATCAAGACAGAACAAACACAACTATAACAAACTAAATCACACTTGTGAACTACATTTATATTGAATTTAAGTTAATAACAAAAATCTTTAATCTAAAATAGTTCAATAGGTCAACTACGTTATTTCTTATTACTCCGAAAAACATCGGAATGTGAACTTAAAAAACTGTCAAAACTGTCTCTCTCTGCTTCAGATTTGTTTTGACAGTTTTTTAAGTTCACATTCCGATATTTTTTCGGAGTAATAAGAAACAACGTAGTTGACTGTTATCTGTTCAGTTTTTGAGGTTGCTGAAACAAGTGTTTATAGAAAACCAACACATACTAATAGATATCTAAATTTTAACTTAAATCAGTCAATAAATGTTAAAAGGGGTGTTGTAAAATGTTTATACGATAGGGCCAAAATAATTTCATCTAATAATGAAATATTAAATAATGAGAAAAAATTTATCAAAGAGGTTCTAGTACAAAATCAATATCCTGAAGCCTTTGTTGATAGAGTATCCATAAATGATGAAAATAGGGACAATCAGGTACGACAAAAACCTGAACGTCATTATATAGCAATAATTCCTTATGTATACGGACTATCGGAAAAGCTACGCCGTATAGGTGACAAATTTGATGCTAGGACGGTATTTCAAACGGGGAACACTTTAAGATCTATTTTAACAAAAACAAAACCGATAAACAGGGAGCAGAATTCAAAAAACTGTATTTACAATATCCCGTGCGAATGTGATAAATGTTATGTGGGTGAGTCATCCAGACCTTTCAATGTAAGGTTGGATGAGCACAAGAATTACATTAGAAAGAATGAAATTCAGAAATCAAAGATGTGTGAACGTGCTTGGGAAAACGGACATAGAATAAACTGGGACTCGGCAAAAATTTTTACAAAAGATACCAAAAAAAGAAAAATTAAGGAATCAGCAATAATCTTATTAAATGAAGATAAGTGCGTATCGAATTGTTCTGCAGATATTTGTACAACCTGGCTAACAATGTTAAAAGAAGAACTTAACAAACTCAACATTATATAAAAGAAAATATCATCAGTTCTATGTTCTGTGTAAGTAGTAAGTATCTATGAAAATAACATAAACAGAATCTTAAAGTTGTGTATTTGACATACACAGCAAAATAAGAGTTCTTCCAAAAAAAAGCTTTGAAAACGGAAAGAGATTACTTTCCGAAACGTCAGCTAAATATATTATTTGTGTGTTTATTCCGATTTATATTATTTGCAAAACATAACCTCTGACTTTTCCTTTGGTGTAAACGTCACGGGCGCAGAGGCTTTTTCCAATAATTCTATTATTTTGTAGATTCGGTGGTTTGTTTTGAAGAGGATAATAATACATGTGGTAGAAAACCCAAATAATAGGAAAGAATAATGTTTATATATATAAACTTTTCAACGGGGACCATTTTTTGGGTCTGGGAACCATAGTCGAAGAAGCTTTTCCTATAAAAAAACCACCTGTTATAGAATATTCACTAATTCAATAAACTCACGTTTTTTCTTTATTGAGCTGAAAAAAATGCAGAGGTACTTTATAAAAAATTAAAAACATGTGGTTGAGCATTTTACTTATACTCGCAATAAGCACTTTTCTATCAATAATTAATCTAAATATCAATCTATTCGTTTACTTACCCTTATTTCCTCCTGTAATAAGTGCCGTTTTTCCCACCAAACAAGCTTTACTTGTGCATGGCCGGTAAATCAGTTTGAGAACACATTTAATCAACAATATGATAATAATTATATAATACAAGAATGAATACATGGCTTATTACTTGCACAATGATAATAAAGTATAGTTACTAACATGAAAGTCGGGGACACGCTTATCGATCATTTATATGTCTATGCATAGCGTATAGTAGTTACATTTTGTTTATCTAAGTGGAATTTGATGTGTAAATGGAAAAATAATGATGGTGCAATGTACGTTTAAATTGATATGGGATTTCTGATGCAAAATAAAATTTATATTTACTTTTTTCCATATTCGTAATATACCGAGTGCCTGCGATATTACTAGTCAACATATAACTATATAACTTTCTTGTATAAAAAGATATCGATATCGAAATGTTGGAAAATTGTATGATTGAATCAGGTGCATATTTTGATTGTCTTGACATCTAATTTTTATTTTCGGTGTAACAGGAAACACTATAAACTTTGTTATTTTTAATGGACCGCCCTATATATATATTATTCAAAGTTGTCACTTCACCAAATAAAAATGGTCGCTTGCACTTTGTGTTTGTTAAAAATTGCCGTAAGTTATTCGTTATCTTTATTTACTGTTATTTCCATTTATCTAGTAAAACATTTATATAATATACTGATATACATAGCATTCCATTTTAAAAAAGGTACTTGGTCCTGTAATTTCGTCTTGGCTCTCCCTGTATGTTCGAAAATAATTTCCAGTTATAGATTTTTATCTAGTTTACTTGCAATTTTTTAAAAAATTTCTAGCTATAGTAGAACTCGAGATGTCGAGGTCCGACGCACTATTGCCCCACCTGTATATTTCGGTAACGTTTCGTTTGAAAGGAGACTTTGAGCTCGCACGAACGTTCCTTTAGCCTTTTTTATGAGGTTTGGAAAGGTTCTTCAGAAAATGTGAACATGTGAATATTCGGAAATGAAAATTATATGATTGTTTCGGCATTAAAATGGATAATTGTTTGATATACAAATTAAGTTCGAATCGATTTGATTTTTGAAGTTTTTGATGATATTTTGTCCGATTAAATTTATTAATTTTGAAACGACCCCGTAAAGTCGTTCCGAAGGTCCTGCACGTAAAGTTGTTATGATATGAGAATGTTCCGATAGGTCCGGGGTGAACGAAATGGAAGTAAGTTTTGATGACAATGGGGAACGAAAGTACTGATACTATATTGGAACATTATGAATGGAGATTGATTGCATTTTGATATACAGGGTGTTGCATCATGAGAGGGACATAGCTTAATAGGAGGTAGAGAACATCAGTGGTAACCGGAACCTCCCATAGAAATGTCTCATTGGGCCTTCATTACGAAGTTACAGGGTGTTAAATAATTTTTGGCCAAACCTGTTTTTTGTCATAACTTTGACTGGGAATGAAATAACGGATTCATATTTGGTACGGCTAATGTACTAACGAGCCCCAAGAGGTACATGCATAAAAAAAATATATCCAGGTCCGGACTCACTATAATTTATGTTTCTTCTTTGCATCAATAAAACATCACCCTGTATATATTTTTTGAAATTTCGATACGATATTCGAAAAGAGCAAGAAAAAACAAACAAAATGGCCTATTTCATTTTTTTGTTACACCTTCGTGGTTATTTAAATACGTTGTTAAATGTGTAAGAAAATGGATTACAGAACCCTATTAAATGAGAGGCACGTGAAATAAATAGTTTTATAACTAAAATTTGCAAAAATTCTATTGAGCCTAGGTGGTCTGGGTGAATCCTAATTCCGGCACGTTTTAAAGGTCCATTTTGGTAAAAAACTGTGGTCCTAATAAGTAATCGGGTATGAAATAACAAAATTTTTAATCAATCACAGTAGGCTTGTTCAAAGAATAAAAGTGACAGATAATTTAAACCATTTAGGCCTAAGCAACCAGTTACTTTGATCAAGAAAATCATCAACATTTTATACTTAATAAAAATTGGAAAAGAGAACAAACTAAAATCTAAATAAATAAAATATTTTCCATTCAATTAACAATAAATAACAAAACAATAACTAAATGTGTTTAAAAATAAAACGTAATTGACACTAAAGTAAATTTTCAAAATGTCCTCCCCCACATTCTGTGCATTTTCTTGCGCGTTTAGAAAGGTCACCAATTGCTCGACGTATCATTTCTGGAATTCCGTATTTCGTCGCAGGTTGTAACGATGCGCTGGATTAAATGTTGTCTACTTTCAATTTCAATGCTATAAACCTCGTTTTTTAAGTGGCCCCATAAAAAGTAATCACAAGGGTTACAATCAGGAGATCTTGGTGGCCATTCATGTGGACCCCCGCGTCCAATCCATCTATTAGGATACACATTGTTTAAGTGTTCTCTTACTTGAAGGTTAAAATGTGGTGGGGCCCCATCATGCTGAAACAACATGCCTCTTATACCGATATTTTCTAACATACTCGGTAAAATGTTTTGAAGAAAATCAAAGTAAATTTCACCATTCAATCTTTCTTCAAAAAAATGTGGCCCTATCAAATGTCTATTCACAAGTCCGACCCAAACATTTACAGAAAACCTGTGTTGCGAACGGCGTTGGCGTACCGCATGTGGGTTTTCCTGTGCCCATTTATGATTATTTCGTGAATTGTTTACTCCATCCCTTGTAAATTGTGCCTCATCCGTAAATAAGGTTCTGTAAATGACTGGGCGATGGTTAGACAACCAATGACAAAATGCCAGGCGGGGGATATCGTCGCCTTGTTGAAGACGCTGTACCTGCTGGATATGATATGGATGGTAACGTTCTCTTTTTAGGGTTCTCCATACTCGCCAATGAGGAATACCAGTTGCCAAACTGATTCGTCTAGTGCTCATATTTGGGTTTTCTTGAACAACGTTTATAATATTGTTTTGTTCCTGCACACCTTGTTGTAAAACACGCTCCACAACTGCAGAAGTAGGAAACTTTCCGTGTTGTCTTGCATACTGGAACACCGTACTAAAGGTTTTATGATTAGGGCATCGACGACCAGGAAAACGCAGCCGATATTCTCTTTCCGCCGACCTACCATTTCCATTACAGAAACCATAGATGAATATTATGTCAGCATATTCCACGTTTGTAAATTTTACTGGCATAGTTAAAATATTTTCACAAGTTTTCACTAACTAAATGCGGATTATTGACACATTAAATTACTAACAAACAATTATTCAACTGTTTAGGAGATTTGTTTTTATTATCTGTCACTTTGAACAAGCCTACTGTGATTGATTAAAAATTTTGTTATTTCATACCCGATTACTTATTAGGACCACAGTTTTTTTACCAAAATGGACCTTTAAAACGTGCCGGAATTAGGATTCACCCAGACCACCTAGGCTCAATAGAATTTTTGCAAATTTTAGTTATAAAACTATTTATTTCACGTGCCTCTCATTTAATAGGGTTCTGTAATCCATTTTCTTGCACATTTAACAACGTATTTAAATAACCACGAAGGCGTAACAAAAAAATGAAATAGGCCATTTTGTTTGTTTTTTCTTGCTCTTTTCGAATATCGTATCGAAATTTCAAAAAAATATATACAGGGTGATGTTTTATTGATGCAAAGAAGAAACATAAATTATAGTGAGTCCGGACCAGGATATATTTTTTTTATACATGTACCTCTTGGGGCTCGTTAGTACATTAGCCGTACCAAATATGAATCCGTTATTTCATTCCCTGTCAAAGTTATGACAAAAAACAGGTTTGGCCAAAAATTATTTAACACCCTGTAACTTCGTAATGAAGGCCCAATGAGACATTTCTATGGGAGGTTCCGGTTACCACTGATGTTCTCTACCTCCTATTAAGCTATGTCCCTCTCATGATGCAACACCCTGTATAAGACGCGAAATCGAATGAAATCGAAAAGAAAAATAATTCATAAAAAAATTGTGTGAGTGAAATAAAATATTTTGGCTACGGGTATGGAAAGTAGTATTGGTGTATTTTAAGCTCATGTTGGAGCGATATTTTTAGGACATTTGTTTGTGATGTTTGAGCCGTAAAATGGTTAATTTGAACGACTGAGTGTTTCTATTGATGAACTTGGATTGTTTGCGAATTATCATTGGTTCTTGAATTTTTTCAGACTTGTTCGTATTTAATTGTAGTTTTCCGTGAAATTAAGTGTCTGAAGGACTTTTTTATTGTAGTTTGACTGTGTTACGGAGGACAGTTGATTTTTTTGGTAAATTTTGAGACTTGTAATTTTTTCTGTCCCCTATATATGAAATATACTATAACACAGTTCTTAAAAGAAACTATGGCATAACGCCCCCTGTATATTCTTCTTCACATAAAACGAAACGCGCCAAGTCTTGGTATTTTTTTTTAATTTTAAGCCTCTATAGGCTATAAAAATAAGATCTTATCATCGGCACTCTGTACATAACCATAGCCATTTTAAATTTCATTTAAAAAAGCAACATTACACAGCCCTAATAAAATTCTTAAGGGAGCATTTCCCGAGCACATTTTCGCCAAAACATGCGATCGGAATGAAATGAGTGGGAACAGAGAAGTTGCTATTTGTTGAAAAGTGCCCTTCGGCACTTTCTTGTCGAAAATATGCACGTTCCAAACACTAAATACCAACAAAGTCGTAGAGGCATCAGCAGGCCTGACGTGATGTTCATTTAAACAACATGAAAAAAACAATTTTAAAGACTAGAGGGGTGAATAGCACAGAAAAGGAGAGAGTTGACGGGGTAGTCCGGTAAGAAAAATGTAGCAAGAAAAGTGGTGATATTTTAAGGGATCTCCCATTGACCTAGGCCTTGACAAGATGTTTTACTGAATGGATGGCGAACGCTCAATAACCGGCTTTCGAATAAGTGAGGTGGGTTCATTTTATGTCCTCGGGTGAGCAAATCGTTTAATTTCAGTGATGTGTTTTTATAATAATGTTATAGTAACAGAATATTTAATTTAACAAATTATCTTACTGTTTTAATAACTGTACTGATAGCCCTACAAGAAGTACCTCTATTTCATCTACTGCGATAAATTATTTGTGTACCAATTTCCACTAAGATGTTTTTAATTTTTCCAGAAACGTAATCTTTAATGACAGTTTATTCTGCGCAAACTCTGAAATTAAATTGTAATCTGAAAATGAATATATTTATTCAAGAATTTATAACATAATATAAGTTAATTGTGCTACTTATGTTAGTAGCTTAAGTAGAGAGCCATGGTTCGAAATTTATCAGTCTAATGATGTTAATGCAGGGTTCGAAACTTTTGTTAATATCCTAAAATACTATGTAGACATAGCATTTCCACTTACGAAAATAGAGCGAAATAATTGTAAATCCTATATGGCATCAAAATTTTGGCAGGAAAGCTGAAAGAATTGCACACAAAAATGCCTTTATCGAATAGCCAGTATGATGCAGAATACTATAAAAAATATAAAAATACTAATAAAAATGTCACAATAGCTGCTAAAAATTACACAGTGATAGACTATACCAGGAATCCAGTAACAAAAGTAAGACTGTTTGGAAAACAATGAATAACAACATTAACAGAAATATCGCACACTATTTTAAATAACCGTAGAATAACAAATCAAACAATAATGGCGAACTCATTTGTAGATTATTTTACTGTTATTTCATTCAAAATAGGTGTAAAACAGGGTGAAATTAACAGTAATACAACTTTTCCGTTGAAACAGACAAATAATACAATGTTCTTAGGTCATGTATCTGAAAACATTGTATTTAAAAATTCTAATTCAACTGGGACACATATGCCTTCTGCTATTCTTTTAAAAGTCGCTGTGAACTATATTACGTATCCTTTAACTTTTCTTATTAATTTGTCCTTTGAAAAGCGTAATTTTTTACAAATATTTAAAACAGCACGGATTGTTCCCCGCATAAAAAATGAGATAAGGCCAATATTGAAAATTATCGTCCTATTTCGCTGCTTAGTTCCATCTCCAATGTATTGGAAAAAATCGGCAGCTATTGGAAGCGGCTGGAACCTCCCCACTCGGTGGATCTTTGAAGCCGAAAAGAGCATTAAATTGTGTAACAAAACGGCACTAAACGTAATCCGATCTCATCCACCTTTTCAGATCTTCTGGGGCACTAAAAAACCCTCAACTTAATGAATTTACAATCATCTATGCGAGTTATTACCTACATTATCGCTCGTTGAATAATATACTATTAGGATATTAACAACTTTAACATCACTTGAACGACTAAGAAAGTCTAGTTATCCTAAATACTACAGATTTGTAAAGCAACAAACTGAAAATTGGTAAAGTGATAATCTATAATAAATTCACCAACGAAGGTACAGAAAGCATATGATATTGATATTGTTACATCTACCTTTAAAGTTTGTGACAATCCACTAAAAGTTACAAATGTGCCGAAATCTTATTAACATGACATGACACCAACGTTATCGGATGACAAACGATGACAGTGACAATCATCAAAATTTGCTTATTGCAATCCGATCGCTCGCGGCTGTCTTTGTTAAATCAAACATTAGCATTTCAGTAATTTTACTAGATTTTAGAGGAATATTTGTAGTTTAATTCTTCGATTTGTCTGTATATATATTTAAAAACGGCACTAAACGTAATCCGCTCTACTTCTAGAGCAGTGAAGAAACCCTCACACGTGAATTGACACGTGATGTGACGAGTTTCACGATGTAACCGCTACGCGCATCGATCATGTCATGCGAAATGCGATCTATGCCATATTTGCTTTGTTTTTAATTTTTTTCACGGAAACCAAATCGAAAGGGTGGAAGTGTGATATATCGTTGAAATCAGAATTTTAACTGCTTTTCAATAAGTAAATATAAAATAAACAACTTATTGCGTCAAAATGGCACTAAACGTAATCCGATCTCAACCAAAACCTTTTCAGATCTTCTGGGACACTAAAGAAACGCACACGCAAAGTTTCATTCAAATCCGTTCAGTAGTTTCGGCGCTATCGTGCTAACACACATACACACATACACACATACACACATACACACACACAGACATTTTTCAAAAACCACTTTTTTGGGTTCCTAGGACCTCAAAACGTAAAGGTTTGATGTTATCTCAATTTTCGTTTTTGAACCAATTTTAGTAACCTCTCACAATTTTATTGTGGAGAGGTTAAAAATATATCTGACCAAATAGTACATTTTTTAACACGTAATAATATATTACACAACGCACAACATGGCTTTAGGAAGAATAGAAATACGTAGTCAGCTGTAACACGGTTAATCGAAAAATGATATTCATTTCTACATGATAACAAAAAACGCATAGGTTTATTTATGGACTAGAGCAAGACATTTGAACTAGTCAACCATGACTTGCCTAAGGAAAAACTTCAAGAGCTATGGCCTTAGGGGAAGGGCATATGATTAGTTAACTTGTTATCTTTATAACAAGAAGCAGGTTGTAGTGATAAAAGGTGTTCAGTAAGAAGAAACTAAAAGTAGTATTGGTGTTCCTCAAGGATCCATTTTAGGGCCTCTGTTGCTTTTGATGTTTGTGAACGATCTCCTGGACATAGGGAACTGTGCAAGTAACCTAGCCATGTTCGCTGACGATAACACCTATCTGAGCATCGAATCGTCTAATACAGACGCAGTTACTGAGTATGATTATTAGGTTTAATAACCGGTTTACTGAAAATAAATTATATCTCAATACTTCAAAAACAGTCTTTATATGTTTTACACCTAGAACACATACAATTAATGAAAGTCATAAAATATTCTTGGGTTGCACATAGACAACATGCTAAATTAGGATATATGTATATTGAAAATCTTTGTAGTAAACTTTCATCCTTATCTTATGCACTTCTAAGGCTAAAGATACTAGTAATGAGTCAAGTTTGTTGTCATTTTATCATGTTTAATTCGTATCACGTTTATGGTATGGTTTATTGTTGTGAGGCTCATCTAGTCATTTAAACAGAGTCTTTAAAATACAGAAAAGGCACTTAGAATTTTGGTCGGTATATCCCAGAGAATGAGCGTAACCTAGATGAATTCGCATTGAACAGTAACTTCCACAGCTATGAAATAAGATCGGAATCCTTATTTACAATTCCAGGTCATAACTTGTCATTGCACGAAAAAGTCCTAGTCATATTTATAGGTATTAAACTATATAACAAGTTAATCCTTGATATTTATGATTTAGTACATATAAAAAATTTTAAGAAAAAACCGCAAATACTTTTACAGGATAATGTTTTTTACAGTATTTCTGAGTATCTTAATTACTGATATACCTATTTCATATCTTTTGTTTAACATTTTAATACTGCTCTTTCTTGCTATTATAATGAGTTTTACTTTGACACCCTTGTATATTTTGATGTTATTTTGTTCACTCGTCATTTATACTATTATACTATACCTTTAATTTTTCATTTAAGCAAAATTTAAATAATAATGTTTTATATGATATTTTGAATATCTTAATTAATACACCTACCTCATACTTTTTATTTTTCCTTTTTAATTTTATTTGTTTGTCATTTATGATTTATAGGTTCGCTATATTGTGGAATGTTACAAATCGTTAACTTGTTGTACCCTGCATTTCTTTTTCTCTGACTTTTCCTATACTATGTACATAGTATACTGAAATGAATAAATATTATTATTATTATTTTCTCTTTTTTCCTCAATTACCAGCCGGAGTTCTATTACTCAAGGCTAGTTTGGGAACACAGTTAGGGAGGTTAGTGACATGGTTATGTGAGTGGGAGTTTTCTCGTATTCGTCTCCACCATCGGTAGTTTTGAACCATTTTTCATTCAAGTGTTAGGAACTTTCGTACAATATTTGCAGTGCCTAGGAACGCTGCTTTCTGCATCGTTCTCAAGTGCCAGTCCAGCAGCTTGGAGCTTTGGTGACAAGGCCATTCGCAGAAATTACAACTGAAACTATCTCAACATGCTGTAACTGATATATGTCTTTCAGTTCTACAGTTCTACTTTCTGTACGCTCTGATGTATTTTAAATTAAAAGAAGGTTTAAGGTAATAAACGACTGTGGCAACGATATAAGCGCTCAAATTCTCCCGAAGATTGTTAACTCCACCGATCTTATTCCAATTATCGAGTAAAGTTTCTATACCGTTAATAAGAAAGCCAGATGGAAATTTTTGCAATGATAATAACAAAGTGGCGAACAATTTTGCTGACACGTTTTTCGAAACATAAACAATGGATCCTAGTGCACAATCTCCTCCCCCTGACTTGAATACTTGCTCGAACACATCGATCGAAAATGTTAATATTGCTCCAGAAAGAGTACAGAAACATTTTTTAGCTAAATTGCGTGCTGACTTGTCTTCCGGAGCTGGTACAGTTACTTTTGTCCAGATGTGCTACTAGTCTAAGTGAACCACTATGTGAAATCATGATTAGATCTATGGAGAGTAGTATAGTTCTTGATGATTGGAAGCACACCAGTGCGACGCCTATTTGTAAAAATGGTGACAAGCTTCTGAGCTGCAATTATAGATCAATTTGCTTAACTTTAGTTCCCTGTAAAGTACTAGAACCCATTATCTGCGAAGAGTAGGTTCTTTTTTATTAAATAATCATATTGTCTCCGTTCACCAGCATGAATTTTTGCCAAACCGCTCGGTAGTTTCCAACGGTTCCAAGCGGTTAATGCGCGGATTTTATATATAGATAGCTTAATGTGATTCACTTGAACTTCTCACGTGCCCATAACCAGACTACTGTACAAATTGGAACATTTTGGAGTGTGCGGAATTTTTTTAACATGGATTGAGTCACTCTTGAGTGATCGTGAGTTCTTCGTGCGTGTAGGAAAATGTTCTTCCGATAAGCGTAAAATTTTAAGTGGCGTACTACAAGGTTCGGTCTAGGCCTGAACCTATTCTTAATATACTTATCAGACCTGATGAATCACTGCCCACCATCTACTTTTTCCTTTTTTTTTCTCTATCATCTGATATTGTCGCGCATTGGTGTTCCAATTGGCCGATTCCTTTGAACAATGCAAAATGTCTAAACATAATCCAAAATTGAACTACAACGTTAACTTAAATGACTTTATAACCGTACCAGAGCAGAATGACCTTGGTATCGTAGTATCAGACTCATTGTCTTGGCGGGCTCATATTGTCAATGTAATTAAGAAATGCAATCAGGCAATTTATATGATCAGAAGGTCTTTCCAAGATCTTAATACCGACATATTTGTCAAAATTTACAATTCATATATTCGTCCAAATCTCCCCTTTGCTGTAGCTATTTGGTCTCCTGTACTAATAGACCGCGATACCGCTGCAAAAATATATCTCACTAGCCTTTTGGCTGACTATTTGCCAGAAGGTGTAAGCGGAGGGGGGAGTAGGAGCCACAGAGGGTTCGATCGGAGCGGTCGTGTTTCTCACTAAATTCGAATTGAAATATGACCGGCACGTTTGACGTAGTTCTAACAGCAACTACTGATACTCAAATTAGCTTTTCTCGTACTAACTACCTGAGTTCACATTACATAGATTTAAAATGCGCATGCGAGTCAGTCAGCTTGAATATTTTAGAGGAAAAATCGAGTAATCTCCTAATGCCATTGCTAAAAATATAATAAATCTTGACTCAAATAGTGTAATATACATTAGAAATAGTAATTAATAATAGTAATTAGAATGAAAGAATAGGTCCGAGATCAGTCAACAAGCAGCCCCGCAGGGTTCTGTTTTTTCATTCCTTTTGAACATAGAAATTAAGTTCAAACTTGACATAAATTGTTCTATTTTTACCTTGGAGGCAATTGCCATTTACAAGGCTTTAAGCTATATCAAAGAGCCCCTATCGGTTCTTTCAGCTGTTAAATATACTGATTCATTTTCGTACAAAACGGACCCATATATTTTGAACATAAAAGATGCCGTTTACAACATTGCACAAACTGTTCACATTTGTCTGCGCCAAAGCCCATATAGGCTTAATGCATAACGAATACGTTTTAAAGTATTGCAAAATACAGCCAACTATCCCTTTGCAGTTCTGGCATGACAGTTTAAACTTTCCACGAAAATATATTACCACTATTATTAGACTAAGATTTGGTCATGCCTGTTTTCCCGCCCATTTGTATAAAATTGGTGTAGTTACATCGCAACATTGTGATCTATGTGCAGTTATAGGCGATCTTAATCACTCTTTCTTCGCTTGCGATAAGCACAAACTGCTACAGATTCACTTGTTAAAAATATCTCTTCATGCAGCAATATGATGGCTTCGTGCAACATAGACAATTTACTTGCTAAAGGTACCAAGAAAATCTATGAACTAGTAGTAGTAGTAACAATCTTTATTGGTCTCCCAAAAGGCTATTGACCTGAATCTCTCAGTCCATTCTATGAACTAATCATTGGTTTTTTGATAGATATTAATATTAAACTATAGTTAGCTTTGTTTCCCTCTTATTTTAACCTTATTTTTACCTACCTTACCATGGTCTTTTTTTGTGAAGTCAAACTCAATGTCCTGACAGACCCCTGAATGAGAAGCGTGCTTCCCTGTATTTCCCGTCTTTGCTCTTCTTCACTCTACTCCATTTTGTTTTATGTTCAGGTGCTACGTTATAATAGAGCATAAAAATGTTGGATAATAAGGGTTTCAAGATAATACAAAAAGAAAACTCTTGAGCTGCTGAGGCGTAGTAGATCGCAGACACTACTTAGCCCGGATAAGTGATGTAACGTGCCCCCGACAAAATTTCACTAGCTCAGAAATCTCAGGGCGTTAAGACCAAGTTCAACATAAACTATTATAAATTGTTAGTTTACTTACTTAACATAAATCGCTTGAGGGTTCCATTCGTAGTGGTCGCAGATGAAATAATGACACTCTCTTTCAACATGAAATACACTATATTACAGTATTTACAAATAATTTCTGGTGCTCTAACATGAAACTTGGCGATGTTCAATGATACGCGAAGGGCGAGAAACATTGTGAACAACGCTGGATTAATCTAGAGAATTCAAGTACCTTCGACGCGGGTATATATACAGTGGATATGGATGCACTGAAACAGTTTGATATGAGACGGGCAAGTGAATAGATGGAATAAGAACAGTAATAAGTTGTGAATTATAGTTGTTGCGGACCTCTAGCGGATACGACCCACCATACGCCTTAGCGTTTTGTGGGCCGCATAATAACAACCGCTACGTCCGTAGCAGAGTTTGGCTATTGTCCACGGGATATACTTCCAGCTGGTGAAAGGCAGAGAGACTTTTTTTGTTGGCGTATACGGTTGATAATCTCACAAAACTCGTTTTATCCGAGGCATCTTGGTGGATTATGGGATTGTTAACACAGGAAAATTTTCTCCATCTGTTGTTGTTCCGTTTAGCGGAATATTTTGTTGTTGTGAGTAAATTTTAACTGCGGAAGCAGGATATTTAAGTATACAAGGTAAGATAACCTCTTCACGCTATCTTACTTGTTCTCTACCCACGTGTTTCACAAAAACAGGCTTTTCTTTGGAAGTATCGTGTCGACTTGAAAGACGGACTCGACCCCGTTGATCCAATTGTGGCTTTTTAGGAACATTGGTGGATTGTTCCCTCATCAGTGAGGTAAATTATATTTCTTTTGTGGGTTATGTCAGATTTAAATTGCTCTCATGAGGCACGCTTCACGTGCATTTCCGACCATGCAAATTAAATCAGGAAATCTTTAGGGTTCCACGGACGGGGCATCCACACACAGTAGAAAGTTCCAGGGCTGGAGAGGCTATAATCAACCCCATCCTCGGGTCAATTTCTTTCGTTCCGAAGACACTTCCGTAGGGCTACAGTTTCTTCAACGTCTAAGTCGCTGTCGTACCACCCTAGATAAGTGTGTTGTTTTTATTTATCGGGGGCCACCTTCAGTGGTTCTGCGCGATTATATTTCATTTATACTTACTTTTGTATTGTGACATGTTTAAAGAATTTATGCATTTATATTTATTTAAGGAGGTTCTCTAACTCAGACCCATTGTGGCCGAATTTATTACCATTTATCCTCACTTTGTAAACCGATGTGCAGCTACACGAGGCATTTTATTAATGTTGTAACTTATTAATCAAGAAATTTGCCACACCTCTTGAACATCGCCAGGTTACGTGCTAGAGAACCAATATTTGTAAATTCTGTAATATAGTGCATTTCATGTTTAAAGAAAGTGTCATTATTTCGTCTACGACCACTACGTATGGAACCCTCAGTGATTTGTGTAAGTAAGTAAACTAATAATTTGTCATAGTTTATGTAAACCTGGGCTTAACGCCCTGAGATAGTCTGAGCTAGTGAAATTTTTTCGTGGGCACGTTACATCACTTATCCGGGGTAAGTTGTGTCTGCGATATCTGCTACGCTACAGTAGCCCAAGTGAGTTTCTTTATGTAATATCTTATAACCATTAATATCCAACTTATTTATTTCTTTATGTACGTGTAAATCGTAGCATAGTAATGAGACTATAGTAGATGGAAGTTGTAATTAGTATGTACTAATGTGTATAAGGACTTAATTATTGTAGTTAAGTGATTAATAAATCAGTGGTTTGTGAAGATTCTTGTTGTAATTATTGAACCTACATACAGGGTGTTTACTGGGAATTGTAAACACGTAACAATATTGTGACCCAAAGCAAAAAAAAAAATGAAATTTGACATCGGTTTTTGAACATTTGAAAATTTATTATTACATCTGACAGAAACGTAAAGATTTATTTTTAATTACATCAGAGTTCTATGCATGTATATTTATTATTGTTACCGGAGTGTACAGAAATAAACTGCCTCTTGTATAATTAAAAATGTTCATTATCAGTAAAATTTCTTGCTCTTCTATTTTTACAAAATTAACATGAAAGGTCATAATCGCATAATAGGTTAGAATCAAACAGTTTTATAATGTAATTTTTAATTTGTTCCAATAAATTAATAAATGACTAACTGAACTTCTAGGACTTTGAGCAGTCTCAACTGCAATAATAATTTTTTTTTGTCATAATCAGATTGTAAACAATACAGCAGTAGGTTGTCCAATGTTATACGGTTTCAAAATTAAGTAATTTTTCAGGCGAAAGAAATGAAACTTTAATGAATGTAATTCAACTTTTTACTAATAATGACGCCTTAAATTGAAACTGAACATTTACTCTATAAATATAGAATATGCACGTGAGGTAAAATAGTAACGAGCAAAAAATCCTGACGAAGCACAAATCAGGATGCGCTCAACTACCGGAGTATTTCCGGAGTCGCTACTCACTAATAACTCACAGTCTCACAATAAATTAGTCCGGGCTCGTTACGTGAAACGGTAAACTTCATGCATTATTTATCAGTTAGGGAATTAAAATCTATCCTGCTAAGTGCTGTTCGGAGCCCTTCCAACTCACTGAATCTCTAGTCCGGCTGGAATTTAAATCGCATCCTTCCATATGCAAAAATACGTGTTCAATAGTAAATTAAAAGCGTTTTTACTTTTACCTGTTTCTTTGCGAAGGAACATAGATATTTGCATAATCTGTAGTTGATTCTGCATAAAATATTAGTATGTTAGCAATATGTATATTGCGGAATATATTATAGACATGGTTCAGGAAATACCAGATTCTACGCGTAGCAGAGGATGCCCTTCAATCTCGTCAAACGACATGTTCCTATTACAAAAATGTATTATTTTGGATGTGTTTAAGCTAAATTTTCATGCTGATAAGAGATTACCTAGTTCTTATATCCTTTTGCCCTATAAAAATGATATGCTTAAAAAACATTATTAGCAGACAAAAACTAGGACTTAACTTTACGCCCTTAATACATAAATAACTATAATAGAGAGATAGGTACTTTATCGGCGCTTGAATTTTTTTCGAAAAAATTATTGAATTGATATTTATTTAGATATCGTACCATTATAGTGAATACATGAATCCGCGTAAGGAGATATTCCTCTTGGGAGATTTCAATGCCCGGACGGGAAAAGCCACAGATAATTACGTCATAGGTAGATATGGAGAAGAAGTCATAAATGACAGTGGGAGAAGATTAATAGATCTCTGTGAAGCACATTCCTTTAGAATACAAAATTCACAAAAAAATTCACCAATACACTTGGATACAACCGATGAGAAAATTACGGTCGATCCTTGATTATGTGATACAACAACCAAATTCAAAACTGAAAACATAAGATGTGCGAGTCCACAGAGAAGTTGAGTGTGGATCGAACCACTTCATGGTGAAGGCAAAAGTTCTTGTTGAGTTTAAAAGACGCCATGCATCGAAGAGCGAAGAAGGAAAGAATGAGGCTCTAGAGACAATTAAATACAACTTGGAAAGTTTACAAGACTCGACAAAATTCCTATATAAAATAAGATTAGTGCACAAACTAGAACTACATCAACGAATACACTGCGGAAGCCCTATACCGTGAAGTTACAGATAGGATGGACGATGGAGCAGAAGAGGCTATAGGAATGCTAGACACAGCAAAGAAGAGAAATCCAGAATGGTGGAGCGATGAATTGAGCGGATGGTGACGGATAAGAAGTGGCTATATAACAGATGGTTGAGTACGCAGGACGCGGAAGACAGAAAGGGTTACGTAAGAAGCAATAGAGAAGTTAAAAGAGATGTGGCCAAAGCAAAGCAAGAAATGTGGGATAAAAAATGCGAAGAAGTCAGTAGGTACCTGGGAAGCACAAAAGTTAGAGAGGCTTGGAAAACAATAAAGAGTATACGATCAGACAGATCCGAAAGAGCCAACATTCCCATAATCAGTATGAACCAGTGGAGAGAACACTATCGAGAACTGCTAACAGAAAACAGAATTGAATATAAACGAACAATATATCAAGAACGAAATATAGATGGATACACAACTGTGCAACCGATCTCTCCAAGGGAAGTAGAAATGGTGGTTAAGGGAATGAAAAATAACAAATCGGCAGGGCCAGGAAACATTCCTATTGAACTGGTGAAATATGGGCCAAGTATTTTGTAGGAAATATTGGCGATAATTTTCAACAAATTGTTGCTGCTAGGAGAAGAAGTACCACAAGACTTTAATATCTCTCTAATTAGTTCCATTTACAAAAAGGGTAATAAGCAAGACTGCAATAACTATAGAGGTGTTAGCGTAACCAGCCCAATAGGCCGAATTCTAAGAAGTAGAATTGAAGAGAAAATAAAGGACACTGAAGAGCAGAGTGGGTTCCGAGCGGGAAGATCGTGTATCGACAACATATTTTCTGTACGACAGTCAATGGAGAAACGATCCGGAAGAAATCTAGAAACCCATTTAGTATTCGTAGACTTAGAGAAGGCATATGACAATGTCCCACTAACCTAACTATTTGAAACACTACTAATAGTGAAATGAACCCCATATACATTAGCAGAGTGTATAATATTTACAAAAACGTCAGAGCAAGTGTAAAGGTCGGAAAAAAATGTTCTCAGGAGTTTAGAATTGATAAAGGACTTAAAACAGGGGTGCAGTTTGTCGCCCACCCTATTCAAAGTATATATACAAACCGCACTAGAGAATTGGAAGAACAAATGTAGTGGAATGGGGATTCAAATAGATGATGAATGCTTATACACTCTCTTATTTGCGGATCAAGTAGTAATTGCTAGCGACGAGGAAGACATTTCTTACATGACCAGGAAATTACTAGAGGAATTCAATAAGTGGGGATTAACCATAAATAGGAAAAAAACCGAATACTTGGCGTCAGGAGTCCAAACATCTGATCTCTAAGTATCAGATAATATAATAGCGATATGTACAATTATTTGGGAAGTATTCTCAGCGAAGGTGGAATGTGCGATGAAGACATAGCACATCGTGTGAATTCAAGGAGAACAGCAATTCGCAAACTAAACCGCCTTCTCTGGTCCACTAAAATCGGATTAAGAACTAAAATCAATATATACAAATCGATAGTAGAGCCAATCACAATCTATGGGTCAGAATATTGGCCACTTACGGAGAGAAACCGGAAAAAAATCGAAGCCACTGAAATGGATGTTCTCAGACGAGCATCCAGGGTATCCCGATTAGAACACATTAGCAATGAGGAAATAAGGGAGAGAACGAACAAAAAAGGAAAAATAACCCAAGTAATTGAACAAAGACAACTTGTCTGGTACGGACATATAAGAAGAATGGGGAATGAGAGAATCCCAAGAGAGTGTTCAATTACATACCCAATAGAAGAAGGAAAAGAGGGAGACCCCGAGCCAGATGGTGGGAAAGTATTAAGAGGAGTATGACAGAAGAGGATACACAGAACAAACCATTATAGTAGATGAAATGAATGCATTTAGGTATTAATCGTTACTATTTCAATGTAAAGACTTGCAACCTTTTGCATTATACCGGGTGCCCCATTATGTTTTGACCCATTTCAAACCTATATAACTTTTGAACTCAACTCAACAAATTATCCTGTTCTAGTTACGAATAAAAAAAATTTCTAACATGTCTAAACATGATGGAGCATTAAAATTTGGGTAGTTAAAAAAGAAAGGACTGTAGATTTTTTGTTTTGATACGGCACACCAAACTGTAACTTTTGGAGAGGATCTAACGCACTGCTTAAAGTTTCTGGGATTTTCTGATGCCCAAATTCTACAATTATGCTTATTTACCTTGCCATTTAGAGTGAACTGATGCTTCGTCTGACATGATTAGCTTATCAAGAAAATGCCTATCTCTTCTAAGTAAATTACGAATTTCTCTACCAAATTATACTCGTTTTGCAAAATCAGTTTCCTTTAATTCTTGATGAAGCTGAATTTTATAAGCATTCAATTTTAGCACATTTTTCATTACAGTATGAACAGTAGTTTTCGGAATACCTCTTGCTAAATAAATTTTTCTTGTAGATGAAGAAGGATCATTCTGTGTCATTTCCAAAATTTCAATGGCATTATTAAGCCTATTTTCATTATTTGGAGTTCTTTGTTACGATCAATACAACCCGAATCTCAAAAGTTTCTATGTCACTTTCTAATTGAATTTTTTGTTGGCGGTTCTTTATTGAACATAGTCCTAAATCTTCTTCGTGTTGTTCTGTAAGATTTAATTTCAGCAAAAAAATTACACACTGAGCTTTTTCACTTAAAGTAAACATTTTCCTTAATGTAACTCCGGTATCCGAGTTGCCAATAAACTAATTTGACGTTTAAAAGTGATGTCTTTAATTTCCATAGTCTACTTTGTGAATCATTATCATTTTTCGTAGCATTTCAATAAAATGCAATATTCATTTTAAAAGCTTATAAAACCATCGCTCTGTATAATAACCATGGCAAATATGGCATTTTCAGAAAGGGGGAACTATGGGCTTTCCAACTGTGAAGAATTATATATGGATATATATATATATATATATATATATATATAAATAATAATTTTCCAAAGTCAATAATAATTTTCCAAAGTCTTCTAATACGGCCTATATTGGACATTGACGCGCTGTTAGAACACCCTCTAGGTAAAGTACTAACTAAATCATCTATCTGTCTATCTATATATTGAATGTTTAGAAGAAAAAATATTGATGTGAAGATAAAAAAGTAAATAATTTTGTACGAATAACACCTGAAAAATGTATTTTCAAATTATCAATTTGGAATTTCCTCATCAAAATATTTTTGATATTCGACATTTTATTGATACTTACATAAAATTATGTTGAATACGCATTTTTACATGTACGTATTTTTTTAAAGACGATTTATAAAGGGAATCTAAGACGGAAAAGAATGCCTTAATACGTTGTCTTTCTTTAGGTATTATCCTAGATAAAAACGAATTGATGTCGATTTAGCATGTCCAACCCTAATTATTCTTACTTATCTGGAGCAGGCACTTCTATATTTTATTATACATTAAATTCAAAGTTGCACAGAGTATAACGCCGAGCTACAAATCGCCATTTAATGTGAGGACTATATATAATATACATAAGAGAACCGATTTAATTTGCTGGAAATCTATGTCTGTTATATTCAAATTATAATTTAACTGTTGTACACTAACAATATGTGAATTAAACTGTCATAAGCAATGAATGGAAATTAATTAATAATCGATTTTATTCAAAGAGCATGAATTTATTTAATACATTTTATGAAAAATATTGACTCATGTTAGTGTTATTTTCAACAGGTTTACTGAAACAGAAACAGTTGAACAATTTAAGCACATTACTTATGAGACAAGTGAGTGTGATGAAAATAAACTCAATGTTTAGAGAATTGTATTGTTTTTGATACAGAGATACACGTTTTGAAGTTATGTCCATTTTTATTCATTTGAAGAAATACAATTTTTAAGCATGATTTTCCATTTTTTATTGTCTTAAAAATATAGTGTAAGTTTATTTATTACCAACAACAACAATAACAATACTCCTACATTAACAATGTTACTTTTACTACAAGGAACGTAACTAGACTGCAACCAACAGCTACTCTTCGGGCTATGTGCTCCGCCGAACGCTGAATTACAAGTTACAAGCCTGGCGCGTTAAGTGTAATAATCGCATATTACCAATAGAACGCTAATGCTTCGACTGCAACAAACACCAGCGGAAAGACTGATTCTACTTATAGGAACTCTCGTGCCACTTGCAGACTGTAGTTTCGAGCTGCTGGCTCTCGTCAGTGCAACGTAGGAATGTGACGACTGGCACGAGGATCCCTTGTCTACTTAGTTCGTCTCGGTATCTTTACGATAGCGACATGCAAAGTAGTCAGCAGGCGCCATCTAGCAGTCCAGTGTCTGTTGAAACCGAAAAATAAATAGCCTGACTGGGCTTAGCATAGTTCAAATGTGCTTTTAGAGGGCGGAATATTAAAACATAATTTTTCCGTCGTAAGCTCCTCTATAAAATTCTTATTTTATTATAAGGCACGTAACCAGACTGCAACCAACAGCTACTCTCCGGGCTATGTACCCCGCCGAGTGCTGAATTATAAGTTACAAGCCCGGCACGTTAGCGTTATGTTGGTAATATGCAATTATTCATTTCTTCCAATCCATTGATTAAGGTAGGTATAATTTAAGTAATCTCTAACTGCATTTAAATAATGTGGTGGAGTACCATCTTGCTGAAACCACATCCTATTTCGAATTATTTCAGGGAGATTTGCCAATAATTGCCGCAGATAGTTTTCCAAAAAATTGAAAATAAATTGCTACCGTCATGTACTGTCAAAGAAATGTGGCCCTATTACATTGGGGTGCCACAGGGTAGTGTCCTCGGACCTCTATTATTTATAATTTATTTAAATGATATTGTTAAATTTACGTCTTGTGACTTTTTAAATCTATATGCAGACAATACTTTAAGTGCTGTAGTTGATAATGCCGTAATGAGGATGAATATTGAATAAGCCGAAATTGAAAAGTATTTAGCGATAAATAAATTCAAACTAAATGTCAACAACACAAAGGCAATGATTTTGACTACGAAATTCAAATATAATAACAATAACGTAAATAATATAAATATACTATTAGAAAATAATAAATTGGAACTGGTTAAAGAATTTAAATATCTCGGAGTAATTATTGATAATACTCTAACATTTAAAAATCATTTCTTATATATACAAAAGAAAATAACAACAAAACTATACTTTTTTTCAAGAATATCTAATCAGCTGTCTTTTTCTACAAATGTTACTGTGTATAGGCTATTATTCAACCGCATTTCGACTATTGTGCAAGTATTTTATAGCTTTTAGACAACAATTCAATGAACGCTCTACAAAAATTACAAAATGGTGGCATGAGGATAATTTTGAAATGCAGTAGATACACTCCATTTAGTTTATGTTAGATGTTCTTCAGAGAAATCCATAATTATCAAACAAGAAACAATAACAATTTCCAAATACAAAGAACTAATTTAAAGAAGTCAATGAATTCACTGTTCCGCAAAGGTCTTAAACAATTTAATGAGTTACCGATGGGGATAAAAACAGCTCAATCGATAACAATCTTTAAAAGACAACTGTCCCATTTTTTTTTATTAAATAAGGTAAATCAAGCGCATAATATTTAATGTATAGAAAATGTACTGTATTAAATTATATTTTGAATTTTTATAACCTTTGTTCCTCTTCATACTTTTTTTTACTTCTTAAGATGATATGGGTTTATTAGAACTTGTGTACTTATATTAATATACTACGTAGGCCCTACAATTTGTATTATACTCGTACTATGTGTATATATGTATGTATAACTATATTCTATTATGTAATTTGATATTAGGCATGACTTACTTAATAAATTTCATTTCATTTTATTCCATTTCATTCCATTCCATTTCTCCAATAATTCCTCCCCCCCTATATACCATCTGTGTTGGTTATTAACTTGCATAAAAAAGTGAGGAAGCATAATAATGAAAATTGTGCCTATTAACAAATCCATTTTTATGAGAAGTTGCCTCATCACTGAATAAAACACTATTGAAGAAGTTGACATCATGTTGCATTTCACCTCTGACCCAATTACAAAATTGTAGTCGCTTTTGAAAATCGTCATCAGATAATTCCTGGTGCATTCGAATATGATATGTATGCAACTTATTTGTTTTTAAGATTCGACTCACAGACCGTCTACTTAGTCCTACTAATGAGCTCACTTCTCTTTGACTAACATGGGGATTCTCAACCGTTGCCAGCACCATAGAAAACTCATTTTCCTCGTTCACAACACGTTTTATTCTTTCATTTTTTTTATACTCGACATTCCAGTTTCCAGAAATCTATCGAGAAGATTTTGGAAGCTGCTAACATCAGGAATCCTTCTTTCAGGATAACTTTGGTGATGAATTCTATTTGTAAGTAAACAATTTCTGTCTGGCTCGCCCAAAACAAAAGTAATGTCTACAAATTCCACTTTATTAAAATTCATATTGTAAAATTCCAAATATTTTAAATTCAATACAAATTGTAACGACCGATAAGTGTGATAAATGCTCCTTTGTACACGACAATTTATACCAAACTAAGGTTTTATTGCTTATCAAATAACGAAAGCAGTAAAAAAATGTACAAAAAAACATTACAGTAAAGGACCGGTTATATACTATTCACTCATTTCAATGGAGTGGTGGGAGATATTCAATGCTAATATAGGAATGAATAGAACCTAGACAGATGCTTCGAAAAATGTACTGATATACATAGCATTCCATTTAATAAAAAGGAACCTGGTCCTGTAATTTCGTCTTGGCTCGCCCTGTATGTTTGAAAATAATTTCCAGTTATAGACTTTTTTTATCTACTATACTTGCAATTTTTTAAAAAAATTCTAGCTATCGTAGAACTTAAGATATCGAGGTCCGACGCATTATCCGCTGTATATGTTATATATGGTATTTATGTATATTATTTATAATTTTGCGGGACTACTTCCTTCTCTGTAATTGGATTGTGGTTATTTGTAGAGCAATGTAAATAAATAAATAAAAATAAATAAATAAAATCTGCACTTCTAAAACAGCATAAGAACTATTTACTTAGAATTAATCTTTAAATTTAGTCTACGTTTCCTAAAGGACTGCAATAGGTAATGTAAGGTTTTTTGTTTGTTTTCCAACCTACATGAATCATTTTCAAAGCCTGTGCCAAGTGAAATAAGAGTCTAATAGCCTTGTCTTATTTATTATATACGTTGGACGTTAGTTGAACATTGTTAATTATTTGCAGAAGAATGTGACCAACTAATTTATAAGTTTACAATCTTTAATTACTCACTGTAATATATTAAGCCTTACATTTTCAACAATTGTTTTTGATGGAAAAAATTATGCCGAATGTTATAATAATAATAATAATAATTCTTTATTAGTCCAAGAGATCATACAAAATGATATGGGACAAGTCAAAAACAAGAGAAAAATGAAAAAAGAGGAGAATTTATGACAATACAAATTCCCTCACAGAATAGTAAGCTTCTTTAAGTAACATATTTTTAATAGTAGATATAAATTTTTTCACACTAAGTATATTTTTAGTAACGTTATCTAATTTATTGTACAGTATGGCACCAATATAATAGGGATTTGCTATATACAGTTCCAGCCGGTATCTTAAACGTGACTCAAAATTAGAATCATAGAAGTTTTTTACAACATAAGTACTGGATATTTGACACAACCTTTTCAACGCAAAACAGTTACTAGCACATTTACTACAAAGTGAATTGACGTGGAATTTCCAATCAAGGGAAAGATCAATATATATTCCTAATAATTTAAATTGCTGTACTTGATGTATACTTTTACCATATAGTTTTAATAAAACGCTAGACAAATAGTTCGATGCGATGGGGTGAAATTGCATTGAGAATGTTTTATCTTGGTTAAGAACAAGTTTATTTTTCCGGAAATAATTTGCAGCAGCAGATATATTTTCATTTAGTTTGTTAATGGCTTCGTGCTCATTTCTGGCACTAACAATAATAGAAATGTCATCTGCAAATGCACTGTAAAATGTGGAGAATATACTTTCTATATCATTTATATGCAGCAAAAATAATAATGGCCCTAATACACTCCCTTGAGGGACTCCTATATCAACCGAAAGCTCATTTGATTTAACATTGCAAAAATCAACAAATTGCTTTCTACTATTCAGATAGGATTTGAGAATTTTTTGGCATTGACCATGTAAACCATAGCGCTCTATTTTTTTTAATAAAATGTCATGGTCCACACAGTCAAAAGCCTTCGATAAATCCACAAATACTGCCATCACTTTGTTTCCTTGATCCAAATTTTTATAAATGTAATTTAAAATACTCGCAAGAGCGGATAAAGTAGAACGATTTCTATGAAAACCGTGTTGATTTTTAGATAAGATATTATAACTTTCAAGGAAATGAACTATTCTATTTGCTAACAATTTTTCGAAAATTTTTGAAAAAATGGACAACAATGAAATTGGTCTATAGTTACAAAGCTGCATAACGTCACCTTTTTTAAAAAGTGGAATAACCTTAGAGAGTTTAAGTATATCAGGAAAACATTCTTGTAAAAAACATTCATTTATTAAGTGGCATAATGGTGCAGCTAATAATAGGTGAGCAAATTTTTTTATAATTTTTGTTGAAAATAAATCAGGACCAACCGAGTTCGAGTTTTTTAAACTGTTTATAACATCAACTATTTCAAATTCTGTTACAGGATTAAAAATAAATTTAAAATTTGGATCATTTGTAGGGTTCAAGTATGGCAGATCTAGAGGGTAAGTATTTGTACTATTGACACTGGTAATATTATGATTCTGTAATAATGATCTAGAAAGGTTAACGAAATATGAGTTGAATGCATTTGCAATTTCTATTTTGTCTGACGAGATTTTATAATTAATTAACATACAATCTTGATTAAAATGGTCTGTTCTTGTCGTTACTGTATTATTTATAATTTTCCAAACAGTACTGGATTTATTCGCGGAGTTTAAAATGATATTGTCGAAATACATTTTCTTGGCATGTTTCAATACTTTATTATAAATAGATTTATATTTTTTATAATATTCTTTAGAAATTATCCCGACTTGCTCTAAATTGTATAGCTCTTTTAAACGTATGCTAGATTTTTTTATACCTAAAGTTATCCATCCCTTGTTGGAATTTGAATTTCGTATATCTTTAGTCACTATTTTGAAGCTTATTTCATAATAATATTGCAAAATGTTTATAAACGTCTGAAATTTTTCATCAACTGAATTGGCGTTGAAAACATCTTGCCAATTTTCAGCCCTCAAAGAATTTTCGCACACACTAGTAGTTTTCTTAGAGAAAGATCTAAAAGTATACATATTATTTTCTATAATAGTTCCAGAAAAAACTATTTGTTGGCCAAAGTGGTCCGATAGTCCATTCCTAAGCATTGTTTTTACTTTTATATGACTATCAAAATTTGTAAGAATATAGTCAATAGCGGTTTCAGTTTTATTATAGTGAATTCTTGTTGTTTCCTCGAATGCAGTAGTTAAACAATATGACTTTACAAGATCTAATATTTCTGTGGTGTCTTTTGATTTATCAAATAAATCTATATTAAGGTCGCCGCATATAATTACATTGCAACATTTGTTCTTATTAAAAATTAAATTAAGACATTCTTCAAATTTTGACAGAAAAATATGCACATCTGAATCTGGTGATCTATACAAACATAAAATATAAAATTGCTTACTATTTACTGAAAATTGTATAGCAGAGCACTCAAAAAACTTATCTTGACTTAAAGACACTAAATTAGAGATTTCACTAGTAATTAATGATTTTTTTGTTAGTATTATTACACCACCGACCGACTTTCTGCAATATGAACTAGCTATTTTATAACCATTTAAAACAATACGATCTATTTCTTCTGGTTTAATATGGGATTCCGAAACACAAAGAATGTCTATTTGTTCTGTTGATAAGAGTACGTCTATTTCATCAAGCTTGTTTTTTATACTCTGCAAATTCTGATGCACAATTGGAAGGCGCAAGTGACTATAGATCGATTTCATCCCCTATTTTCATTTTCCGCTTTTTTCCAATAATTTATAGGTTTTGAAAGATTATTTTTGTGATATCTCGAAAATTACAATGGGACCGTTATATTTCACTATATAATGTACATTTAACAATTATAATAGTAAAATAAGGAAGACCGCAGTAACACAAGATAGTAAATTATCAAATTCTCACTTAACTACAGATTTATTAATGTTAGAGCTTGGCAGTCTTGAAAATTTAATTATGCATGCAGCAGTATGCAGGCGGTTTAAGCAAACTTAAAACCGAGGAAGCCCCTATATGTAATACATCTAGATTTTCGGCAGAGCCAAGGCATTACCAAAACGAGTGCAAGATTTGTTGACTAAATCCATAACTGGCGTGACAAGGTAATATGTCTGCCAATAATATCAGGATGGAGTTGGTTACCGATTTTCCGCAAACAATTTAATTCTGCCAAATAAGGTGTGACTTGTGCGATAACATATTATCGTGAGCCTTAGATTTGTAATTAATGGTTTGTTGGAAAATTAAAGAAATATACAAAATCACATGAAAGCTTGACAGCACTTAACATTAATCAAGCATTAACAACAATAATTATCATTACTTTATGATCATTTCCTTTTTAATGATTCACATTAGTCATTGTGTAAATTATTAGTCATTATTATTTGATCATTATAGTTATACTTCCCCTTCTTATAGTCAGGGAGCTGTAATGTTAAAAACTCTGAGATGCCGTGGACGTCCGTCGGCTTGATAGATGTTGCGGAAGGTCCGCCTGAACCACTCGGTACCCTTAGTTTAGCTATCGGTCGTGATCTGAAGAACTTATGACCCCGAGAAGGTCACTCCGAATGCACGAAATGTGAAACCTGTCCGTTGACTAAAAAATTACATTCTAGGACTCATCAGAAACCCAGTGCTAATTTTTTTTTGCATTCGATCCACGAGGTTCAAAATTATGGGCAAATAACCGAATTTTCTTTTTTAAATTTCACTGTCCGAGATGTGAAGATCCTTCGAATCCTTTTCCAACCTGTTCTCCTAGATGGAAAAAGTACCAAAATCCAATCGACAGACAAAACTATTCACCAGAATTTTTTTTTGGGAGAGAAAATTGGGAAAATTACAAAATTTGATGTTTTTCCCCCTAATTTTCGGAATTATGGGGGAAAACGTCTATAAACCATTTTTCCTGCTAATTGGACCCATAAACAGTGGTGAAAAACAATCGACAGACAATTTCATCCCTTACACAGTTTTTGGCCAACCTTAAAAAAATTGCAATTTATAAAAAAAACGAATAAAGTGCTTATTTGTGCTGATGCAATTTATGTTAATATGTTGACCGGAAACCAGGAAAACCTGAAAAACCTACCACTATCATGACCAGGTTTTCGGAAGGTAATTACAGTACAACGGATCACCTAGGCGTTTACTTGTAGCCTCTCCGGGGAATTTACATTATTCACGTATTTTACAATCGATCTCTATGTTGACAGGTAGGTATGATGGGAAATAATTAAAGTTGGGGGTCCGTACATTACTGCCTCGGGTAATTTAAACGGCAGCCATTACCACGAATTACCTACGAACGCCACATCAAGTTCGCCGACTACCACCGCGTGGTTCGGTTAAGTTACATATAAATTTATTTCATTGCACGTGGAGAGCGTTACATCCCTTACAGAAGGTCCTTACTAGAAACCTATTAATAATAGAAACAGCGATAAACATTTATCGATAGCCGAGTGGGTTAAGAGTTGTTCGGAGTGTATTAGTCATCCATGCTTCCAATTTTAATTGTAAATGACTTCACGTCAATAAAATGATGCAGTCGAATGTACGCTGTGCTTGGAAAGTGAGAGATAGAGATGTAATAGAATATGACATTGGACAAATTTATTATACCTAATCTTTAAATTTCTCTGTGCATTTGAGGACATTAGGACTAATTTTATTTTAGTTCTACAAAAGGGAAAATGTTTATTTTAATAATACCTATGTGGGATGACAAGAATTATTTTTGCAAATCGAAAATAGAAAAGAAAAAAATATTTTTTTATATATACTTTTTTTTCTCTCGTCCCCATATTGCAACATGTTTTTAATGTCTTTTAGTGAAAGCCGTTTTTTAAAATAATGATTTATATGAGAGTAAATTGCACCGTCTTTCGGGCTTATATCCAGAGCGCTCTTAAGGCGCGAGGTGGCAATCGCGATTAATCACACGGGCATCACACCACCGGGTTCGAATCCTGGCTCCAGCACTGTCGGAGGAAATGGTTGTATGTCCGCGTTTCTTCAATGTGTAACCCCCCTTTCGCACAAGCCCCAGGCTTCTGGAATTGGGGATTGTCTAATTTTTGTGGTGTGTTTATTTTATTATTTATTTATTATTCTGTTAGCTGGCGTTAAAATTTGAAATCAATTTAACACTTATTTCTAGGTTTTTACCTAGTAATGATACGTATTAAAATTCACAATCTCGTACCGTCGTTAAAACAAGAAAGAAAACCGTCGTCCCTTTACACTTGATTTCCTCTCGCCGCGATTCATTTCGGCCGGGTTCGTTCAACAATTTTTGAATCCCTGTTCTTTGATTGGCTACCCGTTTGAAATATCTAAGATCGGTGTTTCTCACATTTTTTAATTATCATTCACTTTGTTGTACGATGGGAAAAATTGGCCATATATATATAAATTGCATCAAATGAAGCCTTTGTATAAAGCAAAAAAGTTTTATCTGCGTCATCTCGATAAATTAGACATTCCGCGAATTTGCAACCCCCAAGGGGGGTGGGGGCGCAGAATTTGTTTTTCTTAGGTTTTTCTAACTATATATGTTACATTAAATCAAGCCTTTATAAATAGCAAAAAAATGTTTTTTCTGCATAAGATTTATATATTAGACATTTCAAAAATTTGCAACCCATGAGAGGGGCTAGGGGAGCAGAATTTTCTTTTAGGTTTTTCTAGTTATTTTTAGTTACATCACGCGAAAGTATATAAAAAAACCTTCATTTTGGTAAAAAAAATCGCACGACTATTTGGGCAAATTGAGAAACGTGTTGAAAATGTTGTGGAATTTGGACTAAAAATGGAATTGCGAACAAATTATTGGACATTCTTTGCTAAACTTTGGCAGGATATTTTCTGGTGATACTTTCAACTAAAATTTTATCAAATTCGTTTGAATTTTGACCAAAGTAGGCTCTTTCAGTGTCCAAAGCTTTTTTTTGGAAGAACTCTTATTTTGCTGTGTATGTCAAATACACAGCTTTAAGATCCTGTTTATGTTATTTCCATAGATACTTACTACTTACACAGAACACAGAACTGATGATATTTTCTTTTAGATAATGTTGAGTTTGTTAAGTTCTTCTTTTAACACTGGTAGCCAGGTTGTACAAATATCTACAGAACAATTCGATACGCACTTTTATCTTCATTTAATAAGATTATTGCTGATTCTTTAATTTTTCTGTTTTTGGTATCTGCTTCTTTTAAAATTTTTGCCGAGTCCCAGTTTATTCTATGTCCGTTTTCCCAAGCATGTTCACAAATCTTTGATTTCTGAATTTCATTCTTTCTAATGTAATTCTTGTGCTCATCCAACATCACACTGAAAGGTCTGGATGACTCACCCACATAACATTTATCACATTCGCACGGGATATTGTAAATACAGTTTTTTGAATTCTGCTCCCTGTTGATCGGTTTTGTTTTTGTTAAAATAGATGTTTTAATTAAAAGGGTAAATAATGTAATTGAAACAAACGTTTATAGAAAACCAACACATACTAATAGATATCTAAATTTTAACTCAAATCACTCAATAAATGTTAAAAGGGATGTTGTAAAATGTTTATACGATAGTGCCAAAATAATTGTATCTAATAATGAAATATTAAACGAGAAAAAATTTATCAAAGACGTTCTAGTACAAAATCAATACCCTGAAGCCTTTGTTGATAGAGTTTTCATAAATGTCAAAAATAGGGACAATCAGGTACGACAAAAACCTGAACGTCATTATACAGCAATAATTCCTTATGTATACGGACAATCGGAGAAGCTACGCCGTATAGGTGACAAATTTGATGTTAGGAAGATATTTCAAACGGGGAACACTGTAAGATCTATTTTAACAAAAACAAAACCGATAAACAGGGAGCAGAATTCAAAAAAACTGTATTTACAATATCCCGTGCGAATGTGATAAATGTTATGTAGGTGAGTCATCCAGACCTTTCAGTGTGAGGTTGGATGAGCACAAGAATTACATTAGAAAGAATGAAGTTCAGAAATCAAAGATTTGTGAACATGCCTGGGAAAGCGGACATAGAATAAACTGGGACTCGGCAAAAATTTTAACAAAATAAGCAGATACCAAAAAAAGAAAAATTAAAGAATCAGCAATAATCTTATTAAATGAAGATAAGTGCGTATCGAATTGTTCTGTAGATATTTGTACAACCTGGCAACCAATGTTAAAAGAAGAACTTAACAAACTCAACATTATCTAAAAGACAATATTATCAGTTCTGTGTTATGTGTAAGTAGTAAGTATCTATGGAAATAACGTAAACAGAATCTTAAAGCTGTGTATTTGACATACACAGCAAAATAAGAGTTCTTCCAAAAAAAAAAAGCTTTGAAAATGGAAAGAGACTACTTTCCGAAACGTCAGCAAAATACATTATTTCTGTGTTTATTCCGATTTATATTATTTGCAAAACATAACCTCTGACTGTTCCTTTGATGTAAACGTCACGGGCGCAGAGGTTTTTTTCCAATAATTCTATTATTTTGTAGATTCGGTGATTTGTTTTTGAAGAGGATAATAATACATGTGGTAGAAAACCCAGAGAATAGGAAAGAATATTTATTATTTGTCTAAGGCTGTTATTTTGTTTTGTGATTACGTAAATTTATGCCAAAGCCGAGAATATTTTACATAACTCTCATAGATATCGAGTTTTTTTTTATACATTTATTTAACGTCGGCCTATTTCCGCTACTGAGGCCTAACACCGACGCCTGTAGACGAGCTACCCCCAACCAGGAATTTTGCCGAACCTCTTCCCTTAAGAAGAGTAGGGATCTTTTACCTGCCTAACATTTAATAGACAAGGGACCGACGGCTTTACATCCCCTCCAAAGGATGGTATATCTCCTATACAACCCTCGCCTAAGGTTGTATAGCTTCCGCGCATACACTGATATACAAGCCGCTGGAAGATGTGTGAGGCGAGGACGCGGTTTCCGTTGGAATGGTCACCCATCCAAGTACTAACTGCACCTGTCGTTGCTTTACATCGCATACCGAAGTATGTACATAGTAAAGACGTATCTACGCTCTCCCCCAGATATCGAGTTGTTTATCTGCTATTTTATTTGAAATAAGCCCTATTGAAAAACTAATTTTTGCCTCGAGGCTAACCACTTTGATGCCAACAAATAACGGTAGAGTTCGTTCCTTTAGCTTTAGATTTGTGTTATTTAATTGCATATTTACACTTTATTAAATAATTTGAATAAATAATTAACAGGAAATAAATATCTCTCTCCTTTTTTTTTATTATTTGGCTAATATCTTCTGAAAGAGAGATAATATAGTAGTTTTGTGTCCCGATAGACATAGTTGTATGTATAGGGTTGGAAATAAATTACTTGGCGCCCCTAAAAACTGAAATTATTTCCCACGCCCTAACGCCCTATAATTTTTAATTGTTATTCATATTTTAGCCAAATACATGTAACATATTTATAGTTAAATTTCCTATGTAAATCTTTGTTATCTATATTGTATAATAATAATATATTGTATATTTTTTCAGTTGGTAATATTAAAATATAATTTTTTTTCACATCACGTTTACGACGCATGTTTACAAATAAATGTTCCGTTTTCTAAATAACAATAGATTATTCGTTCCCTTGTGTGAAATTCAAACTCCATCGCAATAAGCACTATCTGAAAATCATTAGAGGCGGCGCTGCCTGAAACAGGGAGCAGATGAGGTTAAGAAGGCTCGAGCGTGTACATGACTTTTGGCAAATCCAAGTCGACGTTACCATAGAAATCCTTGTCGTCGCCAATTACTTACAACATTACCAACTGTCATCGCGCCATTTTGTTGCTGAATTTTGGGGAATACGTGCACGAAATTAACTATTTTGGTCGTGTTTAATTTGACTGCGGAAATTAAACACATTATCAAGGGTCTTCAATGAATTATCTGGATAAATAATTCAATCCCACCCTTATTCGGTGAAAATAAATTTTAGACGCATAAACAATAAGGGACAGTCAAAGTAAATAAAGCAAAATAATCAAGTATATAATTTCAATAATAAGTACGTCTCGTTTAGTGGTTATTATTGGATACTTTCCGTTTACCTACACAAGTCGACTGCTATCGCCGAAAGTAGCAATTTCATCGGGCACTTTGCAATTACAAGTCGACTTGTGTAGATAATGAAAAACAGATTATGTGTCTTGATCTTGGTGCTCGTATCCAGTAGCACTTTATTTCCGGCAAATAGGTCATGTTGAAAATAAATTTTTAATATACAGGTTTCCGGAAACTCTGTTTACATACTGTAATAGGCGATTGGGTACAAAGAAATATTTAAAAAGTTTCTGCATCCTAAGGGCGGTGGCACTCTTTGTAGATACTGCCTATTAAGTAGATTTTAGAAATATAAATAAAAATTGAGATGGAGATTGAGAAATAGAGATAATTTATTGATGTTACCAACTATAAAGTTTTACATACGTGAATTATAGCAAATAAATTGTGATGAACAATACAGGTATTATAGTTGTCATAAGGCAAAGTTACGTAATTAATTGTTTGAAAAAGTAAAAACAATATGCTACTGGGTTTATCAATCCCTTACTAGAGTCAAAGAGTGTTAAAAACTAAACTAAAAAGTTTTTAAGACTCTGATAATGGTCGCAAGGCCGAAACATATGTCAGAGAAATCTGAACAAAACTAATGAAACAATAAACCAAGTGCGTATTGTAACTATTCTTTTGAATATTTATAATTATAATATTTATGTCACCATTCTTAAACACTGGATTAACCTTGGACGTTTTTCCCTTCCTTTAAACATAGATTGAAAAGCTTGGTAAGAGGACCAATAAGAATATCCTTAACATATTTTATTATTTTGGCATTTAGTTCATACTAATCTTTACTCGGCTTGTTTTTCAATTCCCTAATTGTGTCCCTTGTTTCAATATATATTTCATTAAACTGAAACTCTCTATTATTCTCTGGTTTACAGGAGTCCAACGAGTCTAGCAGATTGATTGGATCAACATTAGATTGAGGAATTTTTACTGTTATCTTATTAACTGTATTTACGAAAAAGATACTTATATCATTTGAGTTAAATTCATTAGAATAATGTTCCCCTTACTAAAGCTTCGTCTTCATTTGCATGTTTATTATCAGCCATATATACCCGTCGATATATTGTTTGAATTTTATACGTGTTTATCGTTTGCAATTTTCTTTGATTCCCTTATTTGTGTCCTATACTTATTACGATATCTTTTCTATAGGGTTGTGATATCACTATTGCTAGTATTTTGACAGTGTAGATCCCTATATAAGTTTAATATTTCTCGCATATCCTGTAATTACTTCCACGTCCAGTGGAAACAACGCAAAAAAATTAATTATTATGTCTGTCTGTCTAACTTGTTTTGTGCGCACGTTTACTCTGGAACCGTTTGTGATTTTGACTTGAAATTTGGTACACTTATGTAAAGTATATACGATTGGAATTGAAACTGGTCAGTTTTAAAGCACAGGACCGTGCGTACTGAACTTGATATTTTGTCCTATATATTTGGCAATGGTATTGAGATTCGAACGGTAGTTGAAACTGTGCAGGCGAGTCCGAGACTGGCAATGTAATCAGCCTGAATGAACCATCTATTTAGTGTGTATACGAGAACCAAGGGCTTCTGAATTTTTTTTACATTAGCCACCCCCCTACCACCATTAAAGGGAATAAAATATTACATTGGGAATTAGTGTGTATAAGACGTGGATACAAAATCTGGATGTGGAAGTAGTGATTCCTTGGGCAGCGGTTTTCTTTATGAAACCATTCTATTTTATAATTGTTGGGTACAGTGTTTTTTGTTTCAAAAGGAAAAGCAATTTTTATTTCATTTATGAGTATGGACGCAAATCTTTCAAACTTTTTGTTTACATTAATATTTGTTAAGTTGATAAAATCCCAGTTAATACTTTTAAAGTTATTGTATAGATTTAACATCTTCAGATCCACTGTGTGTCCAGAGTCGTTCTGGTATACATTTTGGTGTGTAAACTGCCACTAATAAGAGCTATCTTAACCTTCTGGAGCCCTTGTATATTCTATCCATTTTACTTTTTATTAGCGCTCTTGAGCTAACAAAAAAATATGTTGAATACATTATTGTAGTATTTCAAGAAGGCCACATTTATTTCTTTAACAGTCTGTAAAAACCGCTGGTGAGTTTCTATGCCATTCTTTTGCCTTGTCGAGCCAGAGCAATTCTTTCTGGATTCGGCTACATAAAGGCAAATTTTTATTTGCTTTTTAATCGGCAAAGCAAATTTATGCTCTAGTGTAAATCCCAAAATTTTAACAAAGCGAAATTGCGGTACATAGAATGGATGTAATGTGAAATTAAATGATCCAATGAATAATTGGCGTGTAAATCAAAGCCATCGCACGATTGGAAATTTAAATTCGAGTCGGGAAACTAAGGTTAAAGGAAAAATGATTGCGGGTTTTTTATACACTCAATTTTTAAATGACCAATTACATAATCTTTAACATATAAATGTTATGTAAATGATTTTTATCGGCATTTGGCTGTGGAATAATAATACAGGGAGGGTAACGCTTTTTGTTAATGTCGAATGTGGAAATATTTAAGTTATCCTTTAGTTATCTGAATAGACTAGGCGGTATGGGTGCTTCGAATTAAATTCCGATTCAATTTTTTTGCTGGAATCAGTTCAGGAGATAGTACCGATTATGAAAATCTATGTTACCGAACGGTAAAACGGTAACCTGGGTCGTTATTGTTTAAAATAATTTTATTTATATTATTTACATGTTATTTTTTTCAAACATATTTTTTTATATTTTTTGGTTGATTTTCAATTATGAAATGTTCAATAACCTTTTTTCGTAAAGTTGAGATTTTCAGTGTCATTAATTTTTAAAAATTGAAAAGATTAATTTCTCGTTTTTTGTGTAATAAATTTTTTTTTACAATACATAATTTTTTATACCTTTAGATTTTGTCTATTAACTTCCAAAAAGAAAATTGTCTATTTTTAATTTGTTATACAGGGCCCACCACTTAAAACTCCTCGGACCAGTAACTTCTTTATTTTTTAAGCGACGGCCGTGTTCAACATATCAAATTATAGATCTTTAAGTACACATAAAAATTTTTTTTCTAAAAATTGTTACGAAAATAAACTTAATTTCAGTGAAAATTTCACACCTCTACTTTTTAACCAATAAGATACCTTAATTTTGACTAGTTACCATGGCAATTAAAAAAATTTCCGGAAATTTTTTCGAGGCGCCACGATATTTAAGTGAAAATTTTTTGACAGTTGAAAAGGTAAACATATGATCTGCAACCATTAAATAATGTAGATGTACCTGTGAATAATGCAAAATTGAATTAACATTATTAATTATTATTCGCTATAAAGTTTCATTTAACAGAAAACACAAATTTGTTAAATTATTATGCATTAACAATTTATAATTATTCAAAAAACGTAGGATGTACAAACATAGTAAGATTTGAATGTTGCTTGAATTCTAACCCATCCTCTCTTCTTAATGGTGAATGGGAAGGTGACGAATTAATTAGATGTCTGTGTTTTAAGACATATATGTAATATTTTGAAACAATTTTGTTCAAATCTCTTTTACGCAAAAGGCCATATTTACTTGACATCTGCAGCAGACTTTTCGTAAACAAACCATTCGACTCTAACGCTTCCTGGTCGCAATCTTCCATTAAATTCGTTAAATATATTAATCTTGGATGACATATTTGCGCTTGACTCAACTCTTTGCAGTATTTACATAAATTGTACTTTTCAAAGCATTCCATGTTTCTCAAATTGTTTAACGCAAATACTTACAAGAAATGTTTTACATAAAAATATCTTTGTTTGCTGGTTTACTATACAGTAAGTTAATGTAATTTACCAATATAAACCTCCACCTACTGCAACAAACCATGTTAATATTATATTTTTTAAATTAGAAGTGTTATGGATTACTTTAACAAAAATACATTTCTACCACCTTTAGTAACCTAAAATTATGAAAGGGCGATAGACTGAACTAACACCCATCTGAGTTTTAGCATTTGGTGTAACTAAAGTTGGTAATTTTTTTTTATTTAACGAAATATGGTGGATATACCTATATGATTTTTTTAGAATTTATTTCATGTTGAACTAATATCTTCATTGGCAAATCTCTAATGATATCGACTAATAAGCAAAATAATAACGAAATAAATTTAATCATTATAGGTTTTATTAATATTAAAAACACAATTATTATAAATGTTTGTGGGCTGGCTTGAATTGGTGGGTTGAATCTGGGTACTTTCTGTTTTATTTTGCATTGTGCTCTGATCATGATTAAACTTGCTAGTACTTGATGAAATTCTCCTCATGGATTCAATCATCTGATGATGATATTCAACGTCCAATTGTAAGTAAGATTTGATTGACTGACTATTACTGTGTCCAGTAATTTTAATGAGCTGTTGTTCACCAACTCCTTCCTTGGCCAATTTCGAAACAGCTGTTGCTCTTGTAGAATGATTAGTTATTTTTACTTTTTTAGTGTCAATTCCTATAGCAGAGGGTATGATGATTTAAACCATGAAGATACAATGTTCTTACCAACTGGGCTATTCTTGTACCATCCTTCCGAATTGGGTTGACTCCAGTATGGGTTTGGTGTTAAGAATAATCTGTCGGTCTGAATAAGATTTCCCCTTTTTTCCATCAACTTCCTAAACAAACGAACCGGACACATTTGTGGATTGTCGAAATTTGTAATCAACCATTTACTATCCGACAGTTTTTTAGAACCACCTTGTGTATTGGATTATATTCTATCCGACCTTTTGGGTTTCCGAAATTATCAGTTTCTTCTTTGAAATATTGGATACACGCAGAATATCTTTCCCCTCCTCTCCATGCCAGCTCATGTGAAACTATGTGAAAAAATTTACGCTGTAATCCATCTGGAGTATTTTCATCCCACATTTCAATAATTTTTTTGTATTCGTCACTGGTTAAGGCTGAAGCACTCACTTTTCTTTTTAATGGGTCTCTCTGTAATTTTTTGCCCTTAGCATCGCGTGCAGCTCTGGCGGTCGCAAATTCCAGATCAGAAAACGGATTAAATTTTATTTTATATTTTTCGTAATAAATTTCTTGTAACTGCTTAGCAGTAGAGCTCCACATCACTTTGACCACACTTTCCTTATAATCTTCAAAATTTTTCTTTTTCATATTAAATGCGTAGTCCTCCAATATAGTAGCCACCTGTCCACTCATACACTCATGAATATTATACAACTTTTCGTCACAAAATTCAACAAACTGTTTCCATACACTTGATTTTGATTTTCGGGTGTTATCTGGTATTATATTTTGAATTTCTTGTCTAATTACTTGTTGATTTTCTTTACCAAATCGCGACATTTCGCTATACACTTATTAAACTCAAAGTACAGACCTTTTAAACTAGTAATTATTAAGCTTTGTGACAGAACCGGTTAAACAAAAATGACAAATCAACATATGTCAAAAACAACAATACCCTGGCCAACTTGATAAGCAGTGAAATTAATTTAAAATGTCAGGTTGGATTAATATTTTTTTTCCAAATTATGGTGTTAAGTGGTGTGAAATTTTCTTACCGAATACCACGCAAGCTTAAATTATTCCTGGAAATAATTTAAGTTCTTGTGATATTATTATAAGTGAATATTTTTTTACCTCGCACTGCATATGAATTTTATTGTAGCTGTTTGATAAAAGTTTTAATTTGCATCGATTTGTGTTATTCGGTTTTCGTTATACTTTCTAAATTTTGTGGTCGGGGCAACATTACGTCCCCGTGCGGCGACATTTACTACACTTTCTAAAATTACACTCCTTGATGAGTTTCCAAGACTTTGGCTTAGTCGGATTTTGTTACAGTTTCGAAAAGTTCATCAAGTGTTTTGGCGTGTTCTTTAACATTACTTCCGGCGAAACCGGAAGTAAAGAAAAAACAGTTGTATGTCCAATAACTGGTGCTTATTATGTATGTAGTATATCCGAAATTTCAACCAATTTTCTTCAAAATTAAAGGAGAAAAGGTGGTATACCATGATCCTGTTACACCCGGTATACTATCGTTTATACCCGCGTGCACGTGCCAGCCGTCCTGTTCTCTCTCTTGTGTTGCTGTTTTAGCACATCATGCGATGTCTGTTGTTTATGTATAGTTATCAATAATTTATTATTATATAGGCAATTAAAAACTCCACCGCTTCCTTAACCATTTTCCGTTATTTTTTTTATGAATGTACGTCCGATGATATTGTAACCATTTTTTCCATGCAAATTCAGATTTTGCCTTTAATTTATCTGAGAAAAGCAGACGCTGACAGTCGGCAATAAAGTACAGCCGTTACCATGAATTGGGATCCAGTTTCACTGCCGTCATGGCGGTTCATCCCGGCCTCTCTTCTCTGTTGATATTTTTGTTAATATGTGCTCTAAATTTCCCTTTATAGCTACTTTCCACTTTTCGGCAACATGTTTCAAGCGCATTTCGAAAGCAGTATAAACGACGGAAAACAGTACGGCGCTCGTATATTTTAGGTGTACCCTGGGCTGTCCTTGTGTTACTTTTGTGAATGTTATGTTCGCGTATAAAATATACAAATGGAAACATCACAAACGGCTCTTGTGTATGTTTGACTTGCTTTAATAAGTTGTATAATTGTGCTAATTTAACCCTAAGGACGGGGCATACATTAGGTATGTTAGGCCAGTCAATGGAGACAGACACGTTCTTTAAATTTATTTATTTATTATTACAACATTTTTTACATTTTTTACATTTTTACAATTACATATATTTTCGGCTTTTTTTCGACACACACTCCACCAGAAGTTGTAGTGCAGTTTATGTAGAATATGGACATCTTAACGCTATCTGAAATTCACATCACGTTTTCTCAATTACAAATAACACTTTCTCAAATACAATTCACTAATTTGAAATACAGTTGATTCTTTCTGAAATTAAATTGATATTTTCTGAAACACAGCCTGGAAAAGGTGTAGATATCGGCTACAAGACAAGGAGTCTGACTTAAAACAGTGCACTTTGCCTATTTCCATCTTTCTAATGAGGTATTAATTAACATATTGTTCTGAACTAGGTATAACAACTTACATGCTTTTCACTTTATTAATTTATAACTGATCTGAACTATTTTCCTACCAATATTCTATTTGTCAGAAGAATAATGCACAAATTTTAACTGAACGTAGATATTCATGACCAAGTTAACTTTTTATTGTCATAAAAGTCACGAAAACCTTGACCAACGGTCATGACGCGGCCTTATGATCAATTTCCATGAATATCTAATATTATTACATTCTTATTTATTTTTGTAGAAAGCTTACAAATATATAAACCACATAATCCATTTCCACAGTTAATATACTCATGAAAACTGTTCCTCGTGATGCTATTCACAGACGTTGAAAATTAAATGTAAAACAGGCACATAGCGCCAGTTGATATAAGAAGTCACCGGGTATTAATTAACCATGTTGTGTTCTACTTGTGTTTAAATGTTAATCGGGGAGTAATTAGCAAAACCTTGTCACGGTAAAATAACAGCCTCAACATATTGTAGCCAGAATTAACGAACTGTAGACTATTTCTCTGTACCAGACATACACCTACGTTATCAACTTGAGTATACTTTACATAGTTCTCCTCGTAAACACCACATCAAAATGCTATGTAAATTAGGTACAGCTCACCTATTATGTATATAGTCTGCATTGCTACTTAACACAAAACCATTGAAATATGCAAAATAATATAAAAGCTGTAGGGAATTTCTTCAGTTCATGTGATTCTAATTGGAAGCTTTTATGTATTAAGGTATGAAGTATCAGGACCCTCTTGAAGATGAGGTGCTTATGAAGTTATTAAAAAATAAAGTGTCAATGTTGTTTGTCTTTTACTGTATCATATCATAAACTTAATGCCCTAAAATGAAATATTTCCAGAGGGTATTAAGGCACTTAAAGCTATCGTACTATTGCACTGTTGAGAAAACTTAAAATATACGGAATTAGAGGAGTAGGCTTCAGTGTTTTGAATTCATATTTATGTGATATATCTTAAGAAGTTTTCCATAATAACTCCTATAGTAATGGATTCATTACGAGGAGAGCAGTTCCGCAAGGATTTATCCTTGGACTGTTCGTCATCTACGTAAAGGATTTGCTTACTTATATGAATTTACATACTATAAACAGATATGAGTTAACAACTATTATGTATGTTAATGACACCTCTTTTGCCATAAAAACAAATAAATGACACAACACTCCTCAAACATAAGCTGAAATACTGGATGCCCAGCGATGGTTTATCCAAAACGAACTGTTCTTAAATGAAAACAAAAGAATTATCACATATTTTGAAATAAAACAAAATACTTGAAGTGAAGATATAGAACTTTTAGATGTGTGCGTGAATTCATGTTTTGAGCGAGCAATATCATATTATTTACCTCGGTTTAGATCCAATGAATTGTGCTTCGGCTTCTTTTTACGCAAGGCTGTTAGCAAGCTCTTTGCCTTGTACTCCCTCATGCCCTGGCTCCCACATCAAGGTAAACTTGTTGTTGTCTGAAAGTTATTTGTGGCATTCTACGAATGTTCTTTCCTATTATTTAGGTTTTCTACCACATGTATTATTATCCTCTTCAAAAACAAATCACCGAATCTACAAAATAATAGAATTATTAGAAAAAAGCCTCTGCGCCTGTGACGCAAAACATAACCTCTGACTGTTCAGAGCGCAGAGGCTTTTTTCCAATAATTCTATTATTTTGTAGATTCGGTGATTTGTTTTTGAAGAGGATAATAATACATGTGGTAGAAAACCCAAATAATAGGAAAGAATAACCTTGTTGTTGTTGGCCAGTTGCTTCAGGGATTGTCTACATTCCCAAGCAATTTTAAACTCGAAGGTATTTATAGGACCATAGAGCTTTTAATACTGCCTGGCTATCTGATAGTATATAGATATTTGCCCTTGGAATGCCTTTATTTAGGCACTCCTGGGCACACAGATCTATATCATGAATTTCTACCTGGAAGATGGTTGGGGTGTTACTGAAGGCTTTGGATAGCGTACATTTAGGCCCTTCTACGCCCACTCCTACCCCTTCAGCCATCTTAGATCTATCTGTATACCAGATGAGTGACCCTTGTTCCAATCGCAGTGCCTCCATCTTGCTCGTCTGATGGATTTCAATCATCACGTCAAACGGACAGTTAAAGTCCTGCTTTATTGGCATAGAGTCAATGGGTTTGGTCATGGACTCCAAATGGACTAACTTCAGAATCCTTAAATAACCAATCACATCGCCTGGTTTAAATTTATATGTCTGATGCAATGGTAGGCACTAAGTGCTGCCTCCTTCCTCGTATGCAAGTGCAAAGGAAAGGAAAGTGGAAGGTCAAGTATTGCCTCCACAGCTGCTGTGGGACACGAGTGCATTGCTTCTGTAGTCCCTAAACAGGCAAGGCGTTGCAGTTTGTGCAACTTTCCTTGGGCTATTTTTCCTATTTTTGGCCACCATACACATGATGCGTAGAGCACCATAGGTCTGACAATGGAAAGGTAATATCATTGTGTCATATTCAGACCACAAGTCTTACCAAACGACCTACAGCATGTCCATATTACCGCTGTCACTTTAGTAAGAATCCTTGTGAGTTTCAGGTAAATTTTTGATCCAGGATTACTCATAGATACTTGACTTCGCTGGAAAAGTTTAGTAGTTTAGTTCTAAGATTGAGTTTTATCCTTTTAGTGAACGGGACAATAATTGTTCTGCTCGGATTGACATTGACAAGGCAATTTGCATGAGGTTGGAGATCATGACCTCATTCTTGCCTCTCACAGTGACGACCAGGTCATTTGCATAGCCCTGGACGTTGAAGCCTGAATTACTCATTTTATGGAGGAGATCATCGACCACTATTGACCACAGCAAGGGCGATAGGACTCCACCTTGTGGACAACCCCTGACTGCAGTCACCGTAACCGATTCATCCCCTACACTTGTGGTAATAATTCTGCTGCTGAGCATGGATTGTATCCATTTAATTGCAGGAGACTGTATTCCCCTTTTTTCGGCGGCTTTTTGTATGGATTCATAGGTGTTATCACAAGCACCCTCTATATCTACGAAAGCACACATAGCCAGCCACCTCTTTAGCTGTGAATGTCTTTTCAATGCCTTGGACCAGGCAATGTAGAGCATTTATTGTTGATTTTCCAGATTGATAGGCAAATTGTTTAGCGTGAAGCGGTGATTTCGTTTCTAATATATTGATCTAAAGGTTTCTCTATTGTTTTTAGAAGAAATGAGGTTAAGCTAATGGGGCGATACGACTTAGGCTCATCTGGTGGACGTCTGCCTCTTTTCGGAATAAACGCCACTTTAACTTCCCTCTAAGCTTGGAGAATATACCCAAGTATATAGCTTGCTATAAATATACTTCTCAGGTATGGGATAAGCTCCTCAATTCCGTGTTGAAGTAGGGCAGGAAAGATGCCAATCTCTGCCCGGTGATTTAAAGGGCTTAAAGGTAGATACTTTTGTTGGGGGTGAATATTTTTCTAGCCAAGCGTCTTCCTTCGCTGGTAAGACGATGAGAGCATCCTCATCCAGATAGTCCTGTGGAACTTCACCTTGAATTATGCGACAGCCTGGGAAGTGAGTACCTAAAAGTACTCTTATGTTTTCCTGTTGACTCTCTGTATATTCGCCATCTGGCTTTTTGAGTAGCCCTATTCCATTTGAGTGGTCTTTTGTAAGAACTTTTTGTAGGCGGACTCCGGCGGTCTCCATAATCTTCTTTTAGATCGTCTCAATTCTTTATTGTATTCTGTAAGGGCTTTTTTGTAGTCATCCCAGTTTCCAGAGTTTTTGGCTCTATTAAAAGCCTTCCTAGTTTCAGCCCTAAGACGACTGAGATCCCTATTCCACCAGTGTATATCTCTCTACACTTGCCTTTTGTTTAACAGGACAGCTATTTTCATAAAATGAAGTCATGGTATGAAAAAGATCTAAAAGAATATGCAAAAATATACATATATAGCGAATAATACTGAATATCTTGTCTAAATTGGTTATCACAATAATAGCTTGACATTATTGATCCTTTATTGCACAAATTGTAATAGAGTTTTCTAGTCATTTGTTTCGAGCGCAATGCGTTTGATAAACAACCCCAAATTATCGGGGTTAAACTACCTGACGGTAGATCCTCGATGGGAGAGCTAATTTTGTTACAAACAATAGAGTAATGTTAACAAACACCATCTAACTAATAGGATGCTGAAAGTTTGGTAAAGATTGCATTACACATTAAAGGGGAAGTGACCGTATCGTTCTCGTTTAACAAAGAGAATCTAGAGATTCATGTGGCGCCGAAAAGAATAGGTGTTTATTAATAAATAGTTTAGATCTATTGCTAAAGCACACAATTTGTTTCTTATCATTTACTACAAGATTGTTTTCTAATTTAATTTGTTTTGGTGCCTGCTTTTGATTTTGCCTTTTGACAATATCTTATGTTGTTTTCCAAGTCTTTTTTAATTAACAAATTTACTCTATTTTTGTAAATTTCATCTTTTTGTTGTAAAACTGCATTTAAGGTTGTTTTAGTAAATCCTGGTACATTTTATCAAGATTTTCGTTTGATGTTATTAAACCTATTGTAATCAACTTTCTCTTGTTTTTATATTTTTTACAGTTCTTTATTGCTTTTGTATATTTTTATAGTTTAGGAAATGTTTTGCTCATAGTCTATAAAAACATTTCCAAAACCACGCTAGACGTATGAGAACTAATAATTCCAAAACGCATGTTAAAAGCAACTTCCTTGTTCTTTTATATGGCATAAATTCCTATTTTTTGTTTTCATTAAGACCACAAACGAAGAAAGAATTCATTACCATTACATAGCTTATTAATATTACGTATTTTATTAAGAAAAATAAGTATTAGTTTCATATCTTTATTTATTCAGCTTCAAAGAAGTGTTTAGTTGTGTTTATATATACATATAATGCCAAAAATTTTTTTAGACGTTTTCGTTATTGTATACATACTAAATCACAATTTAATTTTTTTTATCCCCTTCAATAATAGGGTGGGGATGGCAGAGAGGATAGCTAAGCCAAAAACATTTTTTTAGACGTTTCGTTCTTGTATACACACTAAATCAAATTTTCATTTTTTTTACCTCCTTTAATAATAGGGTGGGGGGTGGTAGAAAAAATTTTTGAGACCTTAACTTTTCGTACATGCCCTAAATTGCAATTTTATGGACTCTTACTTGCTTGTTTTGTCTATTTACCCTTATTTACCCTCGAACCCTTCAACAGAATTAGATCAAAATATAATCTAGTTCCAGGTCTCGTTACAATACATAAGTATACCAAATTTCAAGTCAATATCATAAACGGTTCCAGAGTAAACGTGCCACAAAAAGTTACACAGACAGACAGACCGACAGACAGGAAATTTTTTTCGCTCAAATTTAAAATCTCGATGTTTCATGACATTTTAAGCTTATTTCAACAAAAAAAAAATTAAATCTTTTTTTGCGTTACTATACTTCTATAGAATTCAAGCGATGCACGTCACAGGTCGATTCTATAAATAAGACAATACTGCTAAGAATCATGAAGTCCCATTAAACTGTACCTATTTCTGAAAAAAGCTTAATAACTGGGTGTTATGAATTACTGGACGTGGAAGTAAAACGAACTTTTTTTTGGTATTTGAGATCTTTGTGCTATTTTTATTTCCACGTCCAGTGGAAGTATAGTAACGCAAAAATAATTAAAATTTCTTTATTGTTGAAATAGGCTTAAAATATCATGAAACGTCGAGATTTTAAATTTGAGCGGAAAATAATTTCCTGTCTGTCGGTCTGTCTGTCTGTAACTTTTTTGTGCGCACATTTGCTCTGGAACCGTTTATGATATTGACTTGAAATTTGGTGCACTTATATATTGTAACGAGATCTGGAACTATTATATTTTGATCTAATTCCGTTGAAGGGTTCGGGGGTAGATGGGGGTAAATAAGGGTAAATAAACAAAACAAGCAAGTAAGAGTCCATAAAATTGCAATTTAGGGCATGTAGAAAAGTTAAGGTTTCAAAATTTTTTTGGCACCAGCCACCCCCACTATCGCTCCCAATACCACCCCCACACTATTATGAAAGGGAGTAAAAAAATTTAAATGTGATTCAGTGTATATACAATAACGAAACGTCTAAAAAATTTCTTTAGTGTTAGCTATCCCCTCTACCACCCCCACCCTATTATTAAAGGGGGTAAAAAAATTAAAATGTGATTTGGTGTGTATACAAGAACGAAACGTCTAAAAAATTTGCCACCCCCACCCTATTATTAAAGGGGGTAAAAAAAATTAGAATGTGATTTAGTGTGTATACAAAAACGAAACAGCTAAAAAAAATTTTGGCGTTAGCTACCCCCTCTACCACCCCCATTGCCACCTTCACCCTATTATTAAAGGGGGTAAAAAAAATAGAATGTGATTTAGTGTGCATACAAAAACGAAACGTCTAAAAAACTTTTTTTGGCGTTAGCTACCCCCTCTACCATCCCTATTACCATCCTCACCCCATTATTAAAGAGCGTAAAAAAATTAGAATGTGATTTAGTGTGTATACAAAAACGAAACATCTAAAAAAAAATTTGGCATTAGCTACCCCCTCTACCACCCCCATTGCCACCCTCACCATATTATTAAAGGGGGTAAAAGAAATTAAAATGTGATTTAATGCGTATACAAAACGAAACATCTAAAAGAACGTTTTAGCGTTATCCCCTCTACCACCCCCGTTGCCATCTTCACCCTATTATTAAAGGGAGTAAAAAAATTAAATTGGGATTTAGTGTGTGTAGGAGAACCAAGGGCCTCTAAATTTTTTTTTATATTAGCCACCCCCTCTACCACCCTCACTCTATTCTTCAAGGGAATAAAATATTACATTGGGATTTATTGTGCATAAGATTGGATACAAAATCTGGATGTGGAAGTAGTAATTCTTTGGGCAGAGCGGTTTTTAAGTTTACTCCTTTTAACCTTTATATGAATATACACAAACCTGTTGTTATTTTTCCAGCTCTTTACACTTCTGCAATTAATAAAAAGTTTTTTGATAACAACGCAAGAAGACAACAGGCCCTTTAATACACAATTCTAAATTAAAAGTAAACTAATGATCATGAATAGAACCCTTTTAGGCAGAAATAACAAATCACCCTTACAGTTTACGAAACAAAAAGGGATTAGGGTGGAAAAATATTGTTGTTATTCAAACAGATTTCAACGGCTCTATTCAAAATGATTCGATGATTTATATTCATAAGTATTTATAAATTACAGCGACTATTTTCCTCGTCGAAAAAATTGATTAATTCATGTATTTTTGCAGTCATGATAGTCGTTTGGGGTGAGTCCTTGTTTTGAAATGAGAGCAGGCAGTTTATGCAACCGGTGCATTACTGGCAATTTTTGCGGTTTTAGTGCATTTGTTTTGTTATTTATGTTGAACGGAGCACTGTACATAGTCGAAAATGTAGACCACAGAGGCGGATTCACTCATGCCGTGTAAGTGTTCGTCAGATAATGGAATTGGAAGTGGAATATTCATAAATAGTTTTTTAAAAGTTCATGAGGTAAATTGTCAAATGGCCTCGCGATGATTTATTGATAGTGAAATGGCTTACAATTCTCTGAAAACAGCTAATCCACGTGATAGTTGGTAATTAAGTTTTTTAATTACGGAGTAATACAATATTCTATCGACTGCTCTCAACTTCAAAAATGTGTAAACGGTAGTCGAATAGCAACAATGCTTGGGCCTTGTAAACATATTGCTTTGGGCTGGAATATTTACCAACGTTGGTTTGATGTTAGAACGTGACTCAGTTAGGATTTGTGTGTTTTAAGTTATTTTTCAGCGTTAGTTAGACGTTGATAAATGACTGAATATAGATAGCTTCTTAAGACTAAGTTAGACGTAAGTAACTCGATGAAAAAAGCTATATCCACGTAGATCTAGCTATAAAGGGTAACCGAGTTTCGGCTTGCTAAAAAACAAGCATTTTTATTTTATTTTATCGATGAATTGACGTTTTACTTATAACGGCATTTACAATATTAATAACACATATGAAATTGTTGAAGGACATTTCAACAGAGGTTTATTGTGAATGTGTGATATGGTATCATAAAAGACTAGGTTATTGAACCACATGTTTTCAACGATCCTCTTACGGGGGACGTATACAGCGATTTTCTAAAATATTACCTAGCAATTCTTGTTGAAGATGTTGCATTAGTAAATCGAGTAGCAATGTATCTATAACAAGGCGACGTAATATCACATTATCACCACATGATATCTGACCTTAACCAGACTTATCCAAACACTTCGTGTCGAGAGGGAATGTATTCTTGGTCAGAGCGATGCTCTGACTTAACCCTACTAGACATTACCTTTGGGACTCATGGAAATACTAGTTCGTGCATGGAAAGTCAAAACACATTAGCTAAGAACGTTTTTAATACTGTAATTCTTGGTAAAAATAATAATTATTAGCCGTTACTCGAGTCCGAGTATAAAAAAAAAATAATAATCTTTATTTCAATCGCACTTTTACAAGTATTGGAATTGTCATAGGTAACGTAGATAGCATTTAATAAATAATACACATAGAATATATAATACATAAAAAAACCGGTATATACAAAATATATGTACATAAATATCTAAAAAGAATAAAAAACATACATATGGCATTTATTAAAATCTCATCAAAACTGTAGGGGCATGTTTAATTATTTTTAAATAAAAAAAATAGAGTAGATTTTATCTCCAGCGGCATTGCTCTGTAGTATACTCCCTTTTCGAATGATGATGTTTGATGATAGGGAACTCTCAATGCATTAGAATTTCAAGTTACCATCATCATACCATTGTACATATCTTCGTTTGACCTAAATTTATTCGTTGACGTTCAATAAAAACAATAAAGGCCCCAATACCGAACTTTGGGGTACCCCTGTAGTTACTTGTCTTGGTTTAGAGTAGATGGTAGTCGTGTTATTACCCTCTTTCGTACTGATACAAATTCCCGGGGTCCTATTAGAAAGATAAGACCTAAAAAAGTTTAAAGCTATGCCTCTAATTCCATAGCACTCCAATTTGTGAAGCAGCAATTCGTGGTTAAGTGTATCAAACGCTTTCGATAAATCAAAGTAAATACATACCTGCGACACATTTTCCTCTGTCTAGACATCCTACAATAAACATAAAAAGACGCTTATAGACAAGTTTTTCGATAATTTTGAAAAATACTGATAATAAGGAAATAGGCCTATAAATGGGTATAATTTTAGTATACTTCCATTCGTCTTAGTAAACAGTGGTTAATAATTAATGCTAATGATTCAGAATTTCTTGAACAATCGTTTAAGGGAACATTTCTTTACTCTCGGTGGGTGTTTGGAAAAAACTGTGTTGAACCTTATTTTTGTGAAAAAAATGAGGATTACTCTGCAAATTGACTTGAGATGCAATAAATTCATTCATAACGTTTCGACAATCTCATTTTGGTCTTCACCTAACTTCCCATTATTGTCGATTATATTTATTTTCGATGGTTCGTTATTGTTACCATCAGCTGCATTTATTATTTGCCACACGGCTTTAGAATAATTATGAGGCAACATAATTTTATTGGTATTATATCTCACCCTGAACGAATCCACAAATTTATTATATTCCTGTTTGCGAACTTTATAAAGTTGTAATAAATCGGATGCCATGTATATATAAACGATGCAGATCTCTTAAGTCATCAGACATTTTTAATATTTCTGGGGTGATCCATGGTGATATGCATATTTTTTATTGTGAGCATATACGTTTAGTGGAGCTGACATAACACCAACATATTAGCCGACACAAATGATCAGACACATGTGCATTTTCAATGTACTGAACTGCGTTTGTGGTTGGTTCCTTGTGAAACATTTTAAAAATAATTTTTTTAAGTCAACACTGCTTTTAAATTATGTTTTAGATGTTTAGATATTTTAAACAAAGTCATACATCTAAAAGCAGTGTTTACTTAAAAAAAAAACATGTTCATTCATCACTAAACCGTTTACCTCATCAATATGAAAATTGCTAAATATGTTCTCAATACAAGACTGAGGTCAAAAGAATCTAGAGTTTCACATAACATAATGAATCATTTGAATTAACTAAGAAATTAATATAAAAGTCGCCACAAAAACAATATATCTGTTATGTTAATTCCAAAAGCTGTATACATTTTTGAAAAATAAATCTCTACTAGGAAAGCGATATATACATATTATGTATATATGTATATTTGCAACTTGTAATTCAGCGCTCGGCAGGGTACATAGCCCGGAGAGTAGCTGTTGGTTGCAGTCTGGTTACGTTCCTTATAGTAAAATAAGGATTTTATAGAGGAGTTTGCGACTAAAAATATTATATTTTAATATCCCTCCCTCTAAAAGCACATTTGAACTATGCTAAGCCCAGTCAGGCTATTTATTTTTCGGTTGCAATAGACACTGGACCACTAGATGGCGCCTGCTGACTATTTTACATGGCGCTATCCTAAAGATGCCGAAATGTACCAAGTAGTCAAGGGATTCTCGTGTCGGTCGACACATGCCTACCTTGCACTGACGAGAGTCAATGGCTCGAAACTGCAGTCTGCAAGTGGTGTGGGACGACTGGCACGAGAGCCCCTTTAAGTAGGATTAGTCTTTCGGCTGGTGTTTGTTGCAATCGAAGCATTAGCGTTTTGATGGTAATATGCAATTATTACACTTAACGCGCCAGACTTGTAACTTGTAATTCAGCGCTCGGCGGGGCACATAGCCCGGAGAGTAGCTGTTGGTTGCAGTCTGGTTACGTTCCTTATAGTAAAATAAGGATTTTATAGAGGAGTTTGCGACTAAAAATATTCCGCTCTCTAAAAGTACATTTGAACTACTATGAATTACTTTAACTATTTTCGTACAAATTTCAGAATTAGTTAATTTTATACCCGTTTTACCATTTAAATAAATAAATGACATAATTACCTGGTTGCAATTATGTAGTTTCACTAGAAGTTCTGCTAATTTATTACTAAATTTGTCTGTATGTCTATTATTTTTGTTTACGCACAGTTTTGGAGTTGACAAAATATGAAATTAGTATGGACACATAATTTCATTTTCTTATAAATATTTTTCATTGTAAGATATTTGAGATTTTGAAAGTCATTTGCCCTTGAGAACACAATAACAAAGTCTTCAAATACTTGTAAATCCGACAAACTCATCGTGCTTAACGCGGTGATTTATTATCTTTTTTATTTCATTATTCAAAAGTACTCGATTACGAAAGCCCATTACCAAAAAACCGGATTTTTACTGTTCAATTCGCTATTAAAACAGTCGAACGTTTGAATGTGTGAGTTGGATAATATTGATTTTGACCAGCGATTCGTAGACAGTTAAGCTTTATAATAAGACCTACACTGATATAACTTTTGTTGCTAAAAATTACTCAACTAACCTATGCTTAAAACTTAACAGGAAACCCTGTATTAAGAGCCTGTATATTTTACTAGGAAATTAATTTTGAGTTTTACAATTAATTACATATATATAATTCATATTTCCGTTTCGTGAATACTACATTGCGTATTCTAAGTTATAAAATATTATGCACTTCAGCATAACTATGTATAAATACTCCAGCCAAGGATTCGCTGAGACCGGTCCTGATAAAACACGAAGAAAAGCTTCCTTTATAGTTGATAGATGAACGTGCTGAGTTACTTGCACATTCTTGGCATGTCCTGGTCATATTCCTCAATGTAAGTGAAGCACATCTTTATTATGCCCCATTTTGCAGCGTTCAGCCCTAAATTATCCCCTGCTTACCCTTTCCTACTTTAAAACTTTTACAATATCCTCAAAAGAAAAATCAATGTACGATGTTAAAGAACGATGGAGACGTGATACGTTATTGATGGGAGCTTTTATCAAATTTGACTTTTATTTTGTATAAGGGAAATTACTTCATTTTTCGTTGTTTTCGGGTAATATGTTGGATATGAAATGTTTATGAGTGCCCTCGATCCCATATTAAGATTTCACAAGCCGTGCTTAAAGGATGTCTTTATATTCTACAATCGATATTCGATTTTATCCGAAATAAAAATTACTTGTAAAAGGTTGTCTAGATACATAAACAAGAAGAAATTACACACATTATTTTTTTATAAAATCGGAGTGTTCAGGGATGAATCGTGAGTCATCAAAATTTATTAACCGTTAACGATGAACAATTATCACTAGAAAATTGCCGCTCTTAAAGTTTCAAATGTGCGTCATACCCTTGTAATAGTTAATTGCTCGACTTGAAGGACACACATTTCCCAGTTGCATTATTAAAAGAAGTGTTAAGTTTTACCTTAATATTATGAAAAGTTGGAGTGTGTGTGAAGAGGGCAAAACGTTATCCTGATTGGAGCAAAGTGCTAAGCCGCAGACTTAGCCCCTAGCGGTTTATATTGCCTCTAAAGTTGTATATGCTCTAACCCCCAGAGACTCCTTAACAGAAGTTTTTCATTTCTTTTGTAACTCGTTGGGTGATGAAAGACAGGCTCTTCTGTCATAAAATTTATATATTTGTGTCAATATTTTATTAAGGTTGGATGGAGCAAGCTCTTTACTTCTGCATTATAGAGAGAACAGTGCTATTTATACGCAAGAGCAGCTCTACCAATATCTGACAAATAATTGAAAATAATACTTGTAAATTCTGCAAAAGTTTCTGAAAAACATATGCAGCTGATGATAACCTGGGAAAATACTTATACTTTGTAGATCTGTTATGAATTAATGATGAACTTAATGTCACTATCAAATTAAAACTTTGTTGCTAGATCGGTATATATATCTCTGTTTTACAAATATTATTGATTGCATAATATACAGCACTCTAATTCGCATTAGTTTAGTTTCTTAATAGAACAGTTGCGTGGAATATAACTTCGGCTTTTTACTATTACTTTAATATATAATTTTGGATTACTTATAACTTATTGTCAAGGCCCTATGGACAATCTAAGTTGATAAAATGTATGAATAACATTTAGTTTTTTTAAATAAATTCTTTATAGATCTTCCAGTGGTCAACTACGTCACCTAAATATTTTCTTTCATTAACTGACGTGATTTTTCTTTGCATTTACAATTTCGGTACTCATTTTGTATACACTAATATTTTTGTAGATTCAGATGTTTTATATGGTTGTTATTAATGCTTGATAGGAAAGATTAATGAATTTGTTTTTTTTTGTAGTTGAGTGATAACAAGTTTTTATCTAACCACATTCTCACTGTACCAAATGATGTCTTTGTATTATATTGTCCCAGTCATTTCCGCTAATAAGTAGTACTGTATCATCAGCATATGAAATTATTTTGCACTTGGTATGGAGTGACAATTACGCAAACCCACCGACTTTCTTATGAACTAATTTGCTACAACTTAGAGTAAATTTTCGATGTGGCCTCTACCTACTTCTATGCAACTTTGACACTCTGTATCTTTTGGTGGGACTTGTGTAAGAGGGTGATTTCGCCCCTGTCTGAGACTGCACTACATACCCATGTAATTAAAGAATAAAATTATGTTTTTATAATTGTGCTTAAGTAGCGCAACAAAGTAAAAGTGGTCTGCCGCGTGATACTCAGGTGGGTGGTGGGGGTCAATCGAAAAGGGTGGTAATTTTCATCCATCAACTTTACATGACATTAAAGGTTAAATCTTTAACTTTTTTATCTCATTGGTTTTCCAGGCCACAGCTTGGTAATTTTTCTGGCCAACCAGTTTTATGAGAGAGGAGAAAATATCGGCTTTAGATTTTCTTTTGGGATCATATAAATTTGCTGTGAAAAAGCTGACGATTTGTAAGACATTATCTATACACAAATCAGTTATTTGAGCTAAATTTAACAATTCTTCTTTCGACATGTTTTTCAAAGTCGCATGACAGTCTTCTTACCTATATAAAATAATGCTGAATTTGTATCAATATTTTCATGAATTTGTTTTCACCAATCCCACAAGATATACTAAAATAAATTCTAAAATACCATCCAAATTCTGGCATGATGACTTCAACCTACCTAGAAAATATATAACCACCATTAATTGGATGAAATTTGGACATGGTTGTTATTGGAATTTCTACTACGAATGAGTGCGAGACATGTAGCGTTAAGAGTGACTTAGATCATATTCTTTTTAACTGTATCAAATACACAGATGCGACAAATTAATTGTATAACAGCCTGTTAAAATTAAATGTAGATTCACCTGTTAATATATTATCTTTGATCTGCCTAAACAAAACGGAGATTCTACATTGCTTAATATCATTCCTATACAAAAGTGGCATAAAAATTTAGGTTTAGAATTGTTAATCCCTTGTTTAACCTCATGTAATCGATCCTTGGCCTTACCTGTGATGTTTTTTTTTAAATGCCTTGACAGGCCCCTAGGCGAGAAGTGTGTCCTCCTTTTATTCCTTATCATTTTCATATAATTATTATTCACCTTAGAATTAGGGTTAGATCTTTAGTCGGTTCTAAATTTAACTGTGCATCTGGCTGTATGGACTATGTCCTAATGCCAATAAAAAAATAAAATAATTAAAAAAAGTATCAATATTTTAAAGATGAAGCATTTCCATATTATAGTAACAGCTAACAAAAAAAAAAAAAAACAACTATATGATAACATAAAACTCAATTAATACTTAAATACACAATTTACATTAAGGGCTGAAACTTCCTTATTAATTATATTTTAATTCTAAACAATTCGTTTCTCGAAATTCGAAACATCGTCACTCAACTTTTGCGATAGAACATGTTCAAGGCCAGATAGTGCTTATGTTTTTGCTACTGCCATTAGGAATATGCAGTTAAAATTTCAAAAAGAAATCATAAAATCCGCCGGAGATATAGCAAGTTGAAGTGAAAAAGTGTAAAAAATCGTTTGCTTCATTTTTTAATAAAAAGTCGATTTAGACATAGACACCCCATTTTTTTTTTTTTTTTTAATAACATTGGATTCGTATTCAGCGGCCTCAAAAACATGGGAATAAACTGGTTTTGGCGATTAGGATTGCATGGTCACATACTGCTATTTCTAAGCCGCTTTTTGGGGGATATAAGCTCGCCTACTAGGGTATCACGCGGCAGACCATTTTTACTTTGTTGCGATACTTAAGTACAATTAGAAAACATTATTTTATTCTTTAATTACAAGGGCCATTTAGTGTAGTCTCAGAGAGGGACGAAATCACCCTCTTACACAAACCCCGCCAGGGCAGGGTTTGAACGATCAAGCTTTCTCCTACCTAGTAATAGTAAACTATTTTCTATTTTCTTTAAATCTATGAGTACACGATTCTTGCAGCCGCCGCCTATAATGACTAAGATCTTTATTTAATGCTAGACTTGCTGTATTAGTGAAAATCATATTTTATATTAGATAATTTAAACTTTAGCGAAGAAATTTTAAAATAATATTTTGTTGTGGTCTGAGTGATACCCAGGAAGATCTCTTTTCGCTTTCTTCTTTGCATTTTTGCCTTGACAGAGCCATAATTTTTAAAATTTTTCAGTATGCGTTTTACAGTGGTTGGTGACGGTTTCCGTTTTTCTGGATATCGAGTAGCAGAGATATCTGAATATCTTACAAAATTTGAATAATAACTATTTAGAAAATTTACCTCTCGCCGAATATAGAAACATTTTTTATCAGCACGACGGTGCTCCCCCACATAACACATATTTAATTAATAATTATTTACAAGAAACTTTTTATGATCAATGGATTGCCTTTCTTATGGCCTCCTCGCTCACCCTATTTATCAGTTCTGGATTATTTCATTTGGGGAACTATTAAAAATAAAGTTTATGAGAGCCCATTAATAACCATTGAAGATTATATGCAAAGAGTAAGAAATGCATTTCAAAACATATCACAGGATTCAATTAGAAGAGCTACCCATGAGGAACTAATCCGAAGGTGCGAAAAATATGTCGAGGTTTGAGGGCGGAATTTTGAGCAATTATTAAATTAAAATGAAATCATATTTTAAATTGATCTTATGTCTGCTATTTTAGTTCATGCCATATCTTCAATTCGATTAATACGCAGTTATTTTGCGTTTTTGTGGATACCGAGTAGCAAATGTGCTGCAAGTTCTTGATATTACTTCACTATCACATTCTCCATAAATAATAAACAAATTTAAAAAGTCTTTGTGAGTGTAATTTAAACGTGCTGGCATTTTTTAACATAAGATAATGACTGATTGTTTCTAATCATGGCTATTTTGATGAAATGATTACAACAATTCATGAATTTCTAATAAAATCGCAAATATTTCAAAAAGTTGTAACTTTAACCCCCACAATGCTAATATCAGAAAAAAGGGAATTTAATTTTACACAACTTGAAGCAAAAAAATATAGGGTGTTATATTTGGCCTAAACAAGTTTTCGCGGTTTGAAGTTGACAAAATGTAACGTGAAAAACGGAACACTTGTTATGATATTATTGAATTTATTTCAATTGTAGAACATAGTTCTCTTTATGTTCTTATTATGTGACAAGAAGCAAATGAGGATCTTGTAGATGAAGAAAGTTATAACTGTTCTTGCAAACCGTTGCATCTGTCAAATTTTCTATAAAATGTCAAATATCTCTGAAACGGCTATGTTTAGGTATAGGATATGCTACATATTCTCGACTAAAAATTTTATGCTCTTTTAGAAAACCCTAAAATATATAGGGTGTTCTATGCCAGCTGCTTGTAATTATTTTAGTTGGATTGGCCACACCGACATTAGTAATTATCTAAATTTTCAAAATTTTCTGATTCGTACTTCTCTCTATATCGATCGATTCAGTGCCCGGTGAGACACCCTGTATATTTGTTCGCAATATTCTGAGTGTAATTTTTAAATTATCCTATAAAATGCATTTTTCTGATACCCTATATGTTTTTTGGGTCGCTGGTCACGAATTTCGGGTTCCCATACCCATAAAATGGGTCAAACACCCTTAAATGGGCAAAAACACCCTTTACAAGGGCGTTGGTTCGCAGTATTTTTAGAACAAATATGAAATTATAAAAAAAAATATTTTTTTGTACTTGTAATTGAAAAATTTATTATTTGTTGTTATAATTTAAATTTTTTTTAATATTAAGGTTAATTAGAGAGGGTTGAAATTACCCCAAAATAATAAAAATAAAGATAATACGATAAAAAAAAATTAATTATGATTTTGTTTTCTAACTTTGTAACTTATGATATTTACAATGAATAAATCCATTCCAACCCTGAATAGGGGTGTAAACTACCCTTGAATAAGAATAAAGTGGAAAAATAATTTTAGAATGTTATGTATAGTATTATATTATGATTATAAAGGAGACGGTATGAATTTTATACTTTTATATCAACTTTTCACTCAAGGAAGAGTCGAAACGACCCTTATATTAAAGAAAAAAAATGTCTGCATAAAACTTGCTTTTTTAAAACTGTCCTGTAAAATAAATAATATATGGATAAATATGTATATAAATTAAATAAATTTAATACGATTTTTTGGTAACTATTTTTATTCAGAACTATAACGGAAGCTCCTTTATTTTATTTTTCAATATACAAAAATAATTTTCATATTACAAAACTAATACTTTTTTATTTATAGTTTATGATAATTTGTACACTGAAGGTCATTAGTCTTCTACTATATTTACAGAAATATAGAAGAAGACTAATGACTTATGAAAGGGGTGTTTTCTTCTTCAAAAGGGGTGTTTCCGGAATTTCCACCGAGCGAAACTTTTGGATTGTAATCAGGGACCAAAAAGGCTTGGTTTATATATTTTGTTCCGGTAACTGATAATAAAACACATAACCCCGCAATTCGACTGGAGTATACATTATATACAACATTTCTAATAATATCGTCCTTGAATAAATTAATTTGATTTGAAGAAAAGTCTGTATTATCTGAATTCAAATCAAAAGTGAGAATTTAAACATCCATCTCCGGTTAGATTCTCTACCCAGTAAATTAAACTCTCTACGTATCAACTTCCTTATATTGCTCCGAAGCTACTTTCGTCGTGATAAAATTATCTAATCCTGGAAACTGTAACATTTCCCGGGCTGTATTACAACCGCAAAATCCTTCAGTTTCAATTGCTTTATTTTATCGCTCTGACTGTCTAATCAGGAAAATATAAACACAACAGGCAATTATGAAATAGACCCTTTCATTAAACTAATGTTGAGGATGAGTCCCCCTAAGAGAGCAATTTTTTCCTAATGACTGACGCGTTGACACTACCAATAAATTATGAGGCAAAGGGGATTGTTTGTGGAAATGTTGTGGCTGTTTGTGGTTTTCATTTTATTTGTCACTTTAACGAGCCAGATAGCATGCGAATAATTTACGTATACAAAAGGATTTTATTGAATAGATATAAAAGAGGTGTCGATAAGGGATTATAAAGGCCGCCTCATTAATCATTATGGAGCTGTAAATCCTTCGACGTTCTTAATATATACATAGTAGGAAAGCCTAATAAATTATGTGAACTTATACACAATGCGTGCTATTGAGCTAATAATATTTAAATTAATTTCCCGCACGGGTTGAAGCAGATTAATTCTAATAAAAAAATATGTAACTCTGACGTAGTTTCCACAGGCACCAAAATACTTGAACATTACATTCGAATACACTACGTCACATGTGCGTTTAAAGATGTTTTTGATAGTTTTTATAAGATAGGGCGAAGTCAGCGGCCATTTCCAAAGTAAATATTGATAATTTAAATAATCAATAAACAAGTACGCAAAATAAATTCGTGATGGCAATAAGCCAGCAATGATTGGTCCATTTTTAGTCTAATGCACCCGCGGCAAATTGCTCAAGATATCTTGAAGAAGATCTAAGGAGGCAGTTAAGACATTCTTTGTTATATTTAACGCAATCAAGTGAGTAATGAAATATATTGAAAAAAAGCATTTATTTAAATGCTCTGAAAAGTACAAAATAAACTTTGAAGTAAGTCAAACTCATCATTTTGTTACATTATATAATTTTTTATGATATAAAAGCTTGTCGCGAGATTTTCCTGTGTAAAGGAGATTACTCGCGACAAGCTTTTATATCATAAAAGAAATTATATAGTGTAACAAAATGATGGGTTTGATTTACTTCAAAGTTTATTTTGTACTTTTTAGAGCATTAAAAAAAAGCTTTTTTTAAAAATACTTTTTTATATAATTTTATTTTTTGCTTTTTAGTCTTTTGACATGCTTGCTGTATTCCTCAGATATCGATTTTGACTAGAATCGGACCATAAACGATAAAGTCGTCCGCTATCTTGGACCAAATTTTTTACTGGAAATTCGTAATCCGTGATCCCGAAAACCCCCAGATATCGATTTTGATCGATTTGGACCTAAATGACAAAAGTCGTCCGCCATATTGGCGCCGCCATTTTGAATCTTTATATTTTTAGCAAGAATTCTTAATTGGCGATCTCGAAAACCCCAGATATCGATTTTGAGTCGAATCGAATCATAATCGGTAAACTCGTCCGCCATCTTGTTTTTTCTTATATGAAAATTGTTACCGGACTTATATACATGTGCAAAGTTTCAAAGCTCTAGCTTAATTAGAACTAATCGAAATTTTGATTGCAAGATTTGACCTAAACCAACCAACCGACCAACCCACCGACCGACGCACCAACGAACCAACTAACCAACTAACCAACTAACCAACGAACCAACTAACATTGCAAGTTTAATAAAAGCTTTTAAAAAGGAAGAATACGAAGAGGCAACATGAATATCAGAACCCTCTATTGGAGACTGCAGTATATAGTGGGAATGTGAACGATCCATCTTTTCACGTCTGAAAAACTTTTATTATACTTTCCAAAATAGATATGAAACGGTCACACAGAAGGGTTCAAAACGACTGTTTCGGACGGAGAATAATACAAAATCTATACTTACTGTTCGTTTTTGCTTAACTGCTTCACTGATGGTACCAATTGGACGTCGTAACACTATAAATCTAAAACAGTAAATACTATCACTCTTAAAATTTACCCTGAAAAGGAATTTTGAAAACACAAGAAAAAGTTAATATAAAGTTTAAAAATATATATTAAATCTTTTAATAAAATATGTTTTACAAAAACGTTCAAGAAAAATATATTGACAAACTATAGTCTGGCCCATGTACAACACATAGTGAGGAACGGAACGGCTCATAATGTAACCAACTACCATCCAATGTGCGATTTATAGCTAACGATTACACAAAAAGATTCAGTAAAAAGTTCAATGTTTATAATTTTTTGGTGGGCTTTTGCTTGCCTGTCTATTAACGTATTTTCAGTTCAATATCAATTTTGGTCGCTCCTCGGAGCTTAAAAATGCTCGAATCGCAACGACTTTGAATTATATTTTGCAATTATAATTTCATGCGTTCAGGTAATGCGGTCCCATGTACGTTCTGAGTACATGGTAACTATACTTTTTTGACACCGAATCACTGAGAACCGGTTTATGGCAAAAACCGTTAAAACCCATCATTTTCCCGTCAAAATCGGCTGGTAGAAAATGATAGGGCACCCTCGACGCTAAGGTCTATTTTCACTAAAACTCTGGAAATACTTTGACTAGAGACTGAATAACTTGTCCTCATATTTAACACAACGCATGAGATGCAGTCGGTTTTCGTTATACTTTCTAAATTTTGTGGTCGCGGCGTCATTACGTCCCCGTGCCGCGACATTTAGTATACTTTCTAAAATTTCACTCCTTGATGAGTTTCTGATATTTTATGCATATGATATTTTTGCATAAAAAATGCTCCGTAGAGCTAGAATGTGATTGAAACCTCTTCCAGCGGCATTTTTACGTCGGATTTTGTTACAGTTTCGAATAGTTCATCGAGGGTTTTGGCGTGTTCTTTAACATTCTTTAACAAAAGCGGTCCATGCTAACGTGTCTGAGGGACTTTTTATTACCCTTCCTAAAATGGATACTAATGTATTCATCTGAAGGGTTTAATGCGACTGATTCAGACGAAAAATACAAAATTTATACTTGCTGTTTCTTTTGCTTAACTGCTGGCACTGAATGGTATCAATTGGACGTCGTGGTACTGTTTTAAATCTAACACTCTCTAATTAGCCTGAAAGGGAAATTTGAAACGCAAGAAAAAGATCGTATTTATAGTTCAAAAAATATATTGTTATTTTCAAAAAGGTTTTTACAAAGTTTCAAGATATGTGTAAAAGTTTAACAAAGTTTGGTCCATATACCACACATGGTAAGGAACAGGATGACTCAGATAATATCTCCAACTACCATCCAATGTTTTAGTTTTACTTACTGGAAGTATAGTAACGTAAAAGAAATTTAATTTTTTTGTTGTTGTTGAAATAGGCTTAAAATGCCATGAAACGTCGAGATTTAAATTTGAGCGAAACAAAGTCTTGTCTGTCGGTCTGTTTGTCTGTAACTTTTTTGTGCGCCTATTTACTCTGGAACGGTTTATGATATTGACTTGAAATTTGATACACTTATGTATTGTAATGAGATCTGTAACTAGATTATATTTTGATCTAATTTCGTTGAAGGTTTCGTGGGTAAATGGGGTAAATAAGGGTAAATAGGCAAAACAAGCAAGTGAGAGTCCATAAAATTGCAATTTAGGGTATGTACGAAAAGTTAAGGTCTCAACATTTTTTTTAGCATCAGCCATCCCCCCCCACTATTATGAAAGGGAGTAAAAAAATTAAACATATATATACAAAAACGAAACGTCTAAAAAATTTTTTTAGCACTAGTGAACCGATCGCAGTTTTAGTATTTTTACCGTTATTCCATCTTTTCCAAGAGAGGAGAATTTTTTGAAGGAAGATATTATATTTTTTATTTCAGTATCATCAACATCTTCCAGGAACATGGAATTTAGATTTTGGCTTATGTTGTCGTTTAAGGTCAGACTTTGTGCGTGTTTAGGAATGTCACTAGATATTTTTTCGTCGATATCAATAAAGAACTGGTTAAAGTTAGACGCTATTTCGTCCTTGTTTGTGATTACCGTATTGTCGTCTGTTATTATTTGCTCTATATTTTTTATTACAATTTGTGGTTTCTTTGATACAGTCCCAAACTTTTTTGAAATTATTTCCGGCCTCGAAAATTTTCCCTTTATAGAAGTTGTTTTTTGAAGTGTTGTTACAATATTTCTATAGTTTTTATAATAGTTTCCAATATCAGTGTTATGCTTGTTTTTGAGTAGTTCTTGTCTATCGCGTTTTCTTATAGAGTTTAGAATATCTTGAGTCATTCATGGTTTGAGTTTGGTATTTTTACTTTTTATTTTAATTACCTTGGTTGCTTCATTTACACTTAGATTTATGTTTTCATAGAATATATTAATGAATTTTTTGGGAATTCTTTCTGCGTATAGTTTATCTCATTTTATTAATGCTACAGATCTTAAGAGTTTATTATCGTCTATTTTTTTATGAAATGCTCCTTTTCCGGTTTGAGCTGTGAGTTTTAATTAAATTTTAACTTGAAAATTACTTGATATAATATATACAGTCCTTACCATCATATCTCTAAGCCATATTACGGAGTCTTCGGCACCTACCTTGATCTAGTCGTAAAGACAAACACTGATATATTCAGTTCTTTGACATAAGCTCCAGGAACAGCTTTTTCATAAATATGTGAATTTTAATCTAACACTCCGCCATTGTGTTCAATTAGCCCCTGAAATAAATAGGCATTTCACAAAGGACCAGTCTTATACATATGAGATAGCTGTATATTTAGTTCACGTTCACGTGACCTTTGTCCTTAATAATCACCCCTCGTATCTTAACAGCTATTCGCCCTTGTTGCAAATTATATACAGGGTGTTGCATCATGAGAGGGACATAGCTTAATAGGAGGTAGAGAACATCAGTGGTAACCGGAACCTCCCATAGAAATGTCTCATTGGGCCTTCACTACGAAGTTACAGGGCGTTTTATAATTTTTGGCCAAACCTGTTTTTTGTCATAACTTTGACAGGGAATGAAATAACGGATTCATATTTGGTACGGCTAATGTACTAACGAGCCCCAAGAGGTACATGTATAAAAAAAATATATCCAGGTCCGGACTCACTATAATTTATGTTTCTTCTTTGCATCAATAAAACATCACCCTGTATATATTTTTTTGAAATTTCGATACGATATTCGAAAAGAGCAAGAAAAAACAAACAAAATGGCCTATTTCATTTTTTTGTTACACCTTCGTGGTTATTTAAATACGTTGTTAAATGTGCAAGAAAGTGGATTACAGAACCGTATTAAATGAGAGGCACGTGAAATAAATAGTTTTATAACTAAAATTTGCAAAAATTCTATTGAGCCTAGGTGGTCTGGGTGAATCCTAATTCCGGCACGTTTTAAAGGTCCATTTTGGTAAAAAACTGTGGTCCTAATAAGTAATCGGGTATGAAATAACAAAATTTTTAATCAATCACAGTAGGCTTGTTCAAAGAATAAAAGTGGCAGATAATTTAAACCATTTAGGCCTAAGCAACCAGTTACTTTGATCAAGAAAATCATCAACATTTTATACTTAATAAAAATTGGAAAAGAGAACAAACTAAAATCTAAATAAATAAAATATTTTCCATTCAATTAACAATAAATAACAAAACAATAACTAAATGTGTTTAAAAATAAAACGTAATTGACACTAAAGTAAATTTTCAAAATGTCCTCCCCCACATTCTGTGCATTTTCTTGCGCGTTTAGAAAGGTCACCAATTGCTCGACGTATCATTTCTGGATTATTCCGTATTTCGTCGCAGATTTTAACGATGCGCTGGATTAAATGTTGTCTACTTTCAATTTCAATGCTATAAACCTCGTTTTTTAAGTGGCCCCATAAAAAGTAATCACAAGGGTTACAATCAGGAGTTCTTGGTGGCCATTCATGTGGACCCCCGCGTCCAATCCATCTATTAGGATACACATTGTTTAAGTGTTCTCTTACTTGAAGGTTAAAATGTGGTGGGGGCCCCATTATGCTGAAACAACATGCCTCTTATACCGATATTTTCTAACATATTCGGTAAAATGTTTTGAAGAAAATCAAAGTAAATTTCACCATTCAATTTTTCTTCAAAAAAATGTGGCCCTATCAAATGTCTATTCACAAGTCCGACCCAAACATTTACAGAAAACCTGTGTTGCGAACGGCGTTGGCGTACCGCATGTGGGTTTTCCTGTGCCCATTTATGATTATTTCGTGAATTGTTTACTCCATCCCTTGTAAATTGTGCCTCATCCGTAAATAAGGTTCTGTAAATGACTGGGCGATGGTTAGACAACCAATGACAAAATGCCAGGTGGGGATATCGTCGCCTTGTTGAAGACGCTGTACCTGCTGGACATGATATGGATGGTAACGTTCTCTTTTTAGGGTTCTCCATACTCGCCAATGAGGAATACCAGTTGCCAAACTGATTCGTCTAGTCTATTTGGGTTTTCTTGAACTACGTTTATAATATTGTTTTGTTCCTGCACACCTTGTTGTAAAACACGCTCCACAACTGCAGAATTAGGAAACTTTCCGTGTTGTTTTGCATACTGGAACACCGTACTAAAGGTTTTATGATTAGGGCACCGACGACCAGGAAAACGCAGCCGATATTCTCTTTCCGCCGACCTACCATTTCCATTACAGAAACCGTAGATGAATATTATGTCAGCATATTCCACGTTTGTAAATTTTACTGGCATAGTTAAAATATTTTCACAAGTTTTCACTAACTAAATGCGGATTATTGACACATTAAATTACTAACAAACAATTATTCAACTCAAATGTGCTTTTAGAGGGCGGAATATTAAACATAATATTTTTTAGTCGCAAACTCCTCTATAAATCCTTATTTTACTATAAGGAACCTAACCAGACTGCAACCAACAGCTACTCTCCGGGCTATGTGCCCCGCCGAGCGCTGAATTACAAGTTACAAGCCTGGCGCGTTAAGTGTAATAATTGCATATTACCATCAAAACGCTAATGCTTCGATTGCAACAAACACCAGCCGAAAGACTGATCCTACTTAAAGGAGCTCCCATGCCAGTCGTCACACACCACTTGCAGACTGCAGTTTCGAGCTGTTGGCTCTCGTCAGTGCAAGGTAGGTATGCGACGACCGACATGAGAATCCTTTGACTATAGTACATCCCGGTATTTTTACAATAGCGACATGTAAAACAGCCAGCAGGCGCCATCTAGCGGTCCAGTGTCTGTTGCAATCGAAAAATAAATAGCCTGACTTGGCTTAGCATAGTTCAAATGTGCTTTTAGAGGGCGGAATATTAAACATAATATTTTTTAGTCGCAAACTCCTCTATAAATCCTTATTTTACTATAAGGAACCTAACCAGACTGCAACCAACAGCTACTCTCCGGGCTATGTGTAACTTGTAATTCAGCGCTCGGCGGGGCACATAGCCCGGAGAGTAGCTGTTGGTTGCAGTCTGGTTAGGTTCCTTATAGTAAAATAAGGATTTATAGAGGAGTTTGCGACTAAAAAATATTATGTTTAATATTCCGCCCTCTAAAAGCACATTTGATCTATGCTAAGCCAAGTCAGGCTATTTATTTTTCGATTGCAACAGACACTGGACCGCTAGATGGCGCCTGCTGGCTGTTTTACATGTCGCTATTGTAAAAATACCGGGATGTACTATAGTCAAAGGATTCTCATGTCGGTCGTCGCATACCTACCTTGCACTGACGAGAGCCAACAGCTCGAAACTGCAGTCTGCAAGTGGTGTGTGACGACTGGCAAGGGAGCTCCTTTAAGTAGGATCAGTCTTTCGGCTGGTGTTTGTTGCAATCGAAGCATTAGCGTTTTGATGGTAATATGCAATTATTACACTTAACGCGCCAGGCTTGTAACTTGTAATTCAGCGCTCGGCGGGGCACATAGCCCGGAGAGTAGCTGTTGGTTGCAGTCTGGTTAGGTTCCTTATAGTAAAATAAGGATTTATAGAGGAGTTTGCGACTAAAAAATATTATGTTTAATTATTCAACTGTTTAGGAGATTTCTTTTTATTATCTGTCACTTTGAACAAGCCTACTGTGATTGATTAAAAATTTTGTTATTTCATACCCGATTACTTATTAGGACCACAGTTTTTTACCAAAATGGACCTTTAAAACGTGCCGGAATTAGGATTCACTCAGACCACCTAGGCTCAATAGAATTTTTGCAAATTTTAGTTATAAAACTATTTATTTCACGTGCCTCTCATTTAATAGGGTTCTGTAATCCATTTTCTTGCACATTTAACAACGTATTTAAATAACCACGAAGGTGTAACAAAAAAATGAAATAGGCCAATTTGTTTGTTTTTTCTTGCTCTTTTCGAATATCGTATCGAAATTTCAAAAAAATATATACAGGGTGATGTTTTATTGATGCAAAGAAGAAACATAAATTATAGTGAGTCCGGACCTGGATAATTTTTTTTTATACATGTACCTCTTGGGGCTCGTTAGTACATTAGCCGTACCAAATATGAATCCGTTATTTCATTCCCTGTCAAAGTTATGACAAAAAACAGGTTTGGCCAAAAATTATAAAACGCCCTGTAACTTCGTAGTGAAGGCCCAATGAGACATTTCTATGGGAGGTTCCGGTTACCACTGATGTTCTCTACCTCCTATTAAGCTATGTCCCTCTCATGATGCAACACCCTGTATAATCGTGAGATGTTTATCGATATCAGTGATGTTATCTGCAAGTAGGGATTACAAGATAATTTTAGATCGTAAATATAAAACTCAACAGTTTTTCAAACTTGATAACGTCGATTTATGCCAACTTACACATATTTAATACAAAATATGTAATTTAATTTGCACTGTGATATCAGTTTGCAGTTTAAAGTTATCATAGCAATAAGTTAACGCCAAAATCGTGCTCAATACAAACTTAAATGAGTTTTGGAAGCAGGGACTGCCAATCCAAACACACACATACACACACATTGATCTAAATTCAGCAGTCAGGAAAACGTTCGTATTTGCTTTTCATTACAGGAAGCGGCGTGCAGAGTTCCAAATAGACGATAAACTTTGACTAGGGACGTTCTGGCAGTCTCACACTCGACGACTGTTCTAATACGTATTGACAACTCGAACAGACAAGCCTAAATGGACAAAAACCAGACGTGAATTAACTAGGCCGGATTTCGCATCCCTTTTATCGTCGTTTTAGAAACGTATCTCAATCGCGGTGTACGAAATGTGTTGCCGTAAAAAGGGGCACAGGAAAGTAATTTGGTAGCCGGTAGGAACATGTGTTGTTTTTAATCGAATGAGGAAGGCAGGGTTTGTTAGGCCGGTCAAAATGTATCGGTAGAGACTTTACATATAATTTAATTGTCTCGGAATTAATTAAAATATCTCTTCCGTAGATTTTTCACGTGATACAAGTTAATTACATTAACTAGAAACACGAAAAGCATCTTAAACATCATATAATCTTCCAATGTCTCCATATCGTTCAATTCTTTAGTATTAAATGTTACAATGGCGATCAAAGAATTAATAAAGAATGAAGTGACATCGGGACATGATTACTTAATTCTTAGCTTTATAGTCACAGACTACTCCAACGTGTGTGTTACTACACTTTTAATTTTATTTAGGATGGCGTTACAATCCCCTTTTTCAAAATGTTGGGAGTTAGCAAATATTTGTCCTATTTACAAAAGTTTTAAGGTGGAAAGCCTAATAAATTTTAGATGTATATCAATTTTACTTAATTTTATAAAGGTGCGCTTGAGGCGTCAACATATAGTATAGCTTATTCTTGTATCAAAAATTCAATTTCTACTTACTAATGTAGATTTATGGAAAAATGTTCTACACTATGTAAGGGAACATTTTCCATCCGTAAAGTCAAACCACAATAAAAAAGTCATTCAGTAACTTAAAATGACCAAAAACTACATTTTTTCTAATCAAATTCTAAAAAAATTCACAAACACTATTTTTTTTATACATTTATTTAACGTCGGCCTATTTCCGCTACTGAGGCCTAACACCGACGCCTGTAGACGAGCTACCCCCAACCAGGAATTTTGCCGAACCTCTTCCCTTAAGAAGAGTAGGGATCTTTTACTTGCCTAACATTAAGGTTGTATAGCTTCCGCGCATACACTGATATACAAGCCGCTGGAAGATGTGTGAGGCGAGAACGCGGTTTCTGTTGGAATGGTCACCCATCCAAGTACTAACTGCGCCTGTCGTTGCTTTACATCGCATACCGAAGTATGTACATAGTAAAGACGCACCTACGCTCGCCCCCACAAACACTATAATAATTCAGAAATAAACTAAAATTACCGATTTCAAACTTTTGAATTAACCATTTTACGGCCAAAACATTACAAAATACAGCCTTAAAAAATAATGCCCCCACGGTAGCCTCCATCTAGTTTAAATTGCCGCACGAATACCCATTCACATCATTTAACTTCTATTGCTTTTAATTTTCATTCATATAACTCAACGTCTAATTCAGTTTCCTATCCTTTCAGATTATTTAATTTCCCTTCAACAACCTGCAGACCAAATGCCTATACACTAAAGCTCTTGTGTAAACTCCGAAAGCTCAGATACACACATTTGCCATTCAGATCGAAGTGGAGGTCTTCGTAAAACATTCCCGAACCAAATAAACGTCAGTCCGTTCTAATCTTGCAGTTAACCTCAAGTAACTCAATACCCGTTTCATGTAGACTCCTGAATTTCATTTCAAAGTATGCCCATTATTAATATTCAAATTTCTATATACTTCTCATTTCCAAAAAAAATTATTTTCAATGTAAGAAACGCTCCCTAGCTAAAAAGATTGGACGGGGCACGTCAAACGAAAGCAAAAAAATAGGGATCAACGATCTTACAAGACTACTGTCCCCGGTGAAACGAAACGCTTTTGGCACTATATAAGGTAGAGACTTATACACATCTGCATGTCACTTCTCTAATAACTACTTTGTGTGTGAGTTTAAGCTGTTTACCTTAATAAATGAAATTACTAGTGTATTTGTGAGTTATTTAACTAATGTTGTTTTAATGCTTTCTACCTAGTACACTGTCTTGCTTTGGGCGCCGTATTTCCCTGTAATCGAGTATCGCTAGGCTACATCCTTGCTTTTTTCAGTTTTATTACATTTTCTATTTTATTCATTTTTATTTATGTCTTCACTTCTTAATATTTTTATTTTATGGACCAATTTCTGGATATCGAATAGTTATGTATTACTTACTTTGTTAAAGAAAATATTTAGTTTAAAGTTCGTTAAACACTGTGTAAATACGTTAAATAAATACTGTTCAATTTCGTTTAATTAAAGTGTTATAGTTTCGAAAACCTCGAGAAAAATTCATGTACAGGGAGTAGCTTTTGGCCCTGATCAAATCATTGAAACCTTAAAAAGTGTTTTTTGGCTTAGACTCAGAAAATGCACCAGGTACTCCAAGAGTCTCAAACCACGCTCCAAATTATTATTTTCTTTATTCCCGGAGTATCCCTCGTGTTCATGTCAAGGAATACTACAAACATTATCTAAAACTATCACGTTTAAAATCAGCAAAAATCTCATCAGCAAAATTTTTCTAACTACGAAATGCGACTTAGGAAATATTTCGCATGAAACGCGTGTTCCACGTAAAAGCACCGTGGGAAGATATTTTTGGGAGTACAACGAAAAAGAATAAAATTTTAATTTATAACAAAGTTTTATTTTTGTGTAACTATGTCGAAAATCTAATTTTGCAAAATACGTAATTATTGTAACTATAATAAAAGACGTCCCGTGCATATTTGATTTTCATATTCGCAACGAAATTGTGAAATTTTGGGAACTATAGCAAAAATTCGATTTTGAAAGCTATTATGAAATTCGCTCCACGAAGCGTTTTTTATGTAATTTTTAGAACTACAGCGAATATCGCTCCATGGAATTTAATTTTTACAACTATAATGAATGTCGCTGTACGGGACGTAACGTAGCTCCGACCACCAAAATTTAGCAATTACCTTGAAAACCGACTTTTACCCCTCAATTGAATACATTAGTATCCATTTTAGAAAGAGTATCAAAACGTCCCTCAGACGTCCTTACTATGGATCGATACAAGGGAACATGTGTCCTTGTCCCACATTTTCTAGCGGCTTGTATATTAGTGTATGCGTAGAAGCTATGCAAGCTTAGGCGAGAATTGCGTAGTGGATATACCATCCTTCAGAGGGGATGTCGGTCACTTGTCTATTAAATGTTAGGCAAACAGAAGAAAGAGAAGTGATTCGGGAAAGTTCCTGGGTAGGGGTAGTTCGTGTACAGGCGTCGGTGACAGGTCTCAGTAACGGACATAGGCCGGCATTAAATAATTGTTTAAAAACTCTTATTCTTTTTATTATTTATTTACTATACAAACGATGTTCTCAATTACAGAGTTGTATGTACATACACATAGACAATTATACATTCTGTCGCAGCTGAGACTCGAACCCAGGAGTGGTACAGCGACCAGACATGTTGTCTCTCACACAACCTCGTCTAGTCCACTGCTACCAACTCGGTAATACATCAAAAATGCCATTAAATATCCATACCCTAGCCAGGATTCGAACCCGGAACTCCATGGTTGCAGGCCTAACACCATCAGCCATTAAAATCATTAATTTAAATACTTATATTTCACAATTCATTTTGCCTTAAGATAATATTTCGTTTTTCATTTGACAATCATATTTAATATGCCCGTCGCGTTACATTGCCTTATAATTTTTGTTTGATGATTTTTTTTATATATTTATTTAACGTCGGTCTATTTCCACTACTGAGACCTATCACCGACGCCTGTAGACGAGACACCTTCAACCAGGAATTTTGCCGAATCTCTTCCCTTAAAAAAAGTCGGGATCTTTTACTTGCTTAACATTTAATAGACAAGGGATCGACGGATTTACATCCCCTCCGAAGGATGGTATATCCCATATACAACCCTCGCCTAAGGTTGTATAGCTTCCGCGCATACACTGATATACAAGCCACTGGAAGATATGTGAGGCGAGGACACGGTCTTCTTTGAAGCGGTCGCCCATCCAAGTACTAACCGCACCTAACGTTGCTGTAAATCGCATATCGAAGTATGTACATAGTAAAGACGCATCTACATTCGCCCCGGGATTGTTTGATGATATTTCACAGAATTTCATTTAGCATTCATTTTTTCCTTTTTTTGTTAATTTGACAATTTTACAATCTTTACAGTAACTATTTTTTGAGGGATTTGAGTTTTTTTAGTGTTTTATTGTAGGAAAAACTACTAAAACCTACTTCAAAACAGTCATATAAAAACAAAGGAATTTATTTTTGAGTAATTTTTATTTGGGAATAAAATTAGCTGGCGTGTAAAAGCTACAGATAATTAGAGAAAAATAAGGGGGGGGGAGTGGGGTTAGAAAAGAAAGGGAATTTGGCTGGAAAGGATGTTATGTGTCGGCAAGTAGTCGTTACCGTCTTTCCAGAAAGATTGGTAATTTCTAGTGTATGAGTCGATGTACGTGAGTAGGGTTATCGTGTATCCTTATATCTGTTATGTGTCTGGTCAGTTCCGATCGCTGAATTTTACTTCGCAAGAATTTTTTGGAGACCACGATGAAATCCTTCATTATGGGGACCCCGGCTTTCCGATGCAATTCAGCGATCGAAATGTATCTATATGAGTGTCAAAAGTCGGAGTATTTTAAGAATAAAATACTACAGACAACACAGAAGTGTTGTGTTGTTGTCTTTTGCACTGCGTGTCTGAAATAAAATTTCACGACACGAAGACATATACCAATATAGGTCGTAGTATTAGTATTTGTAAAGCGTCATTTTATTGTCTGTAGTCAGCTTGATTCGCCTATTTACCAATGGGTATAGGCATTTCAGCGAAGCGTACGTCCGTTTAAGTGTCTTCGTAATATGAGGCCCGAAACTCAGCCTCTTATCCAGGGTGACCCCTAGATATTTGGCTGAGTTCCGTTTCTCAATCACTTTGTCGTTAATTTTAAATTCGTTATTGTCCGTATGTTTGTAAATTTTCTGTTAAAAGTTATCGTCTCTGTCTTGTCTTCGTTAATTACAATTTACAATACAATAATAGTCTAATAGTCGCTTCAGATGATACCGTATCTTACAAGCTTAACACGTAAGCATTGAGCCACTGAGATGAATGAAAAACCCTAAAATTATAGCAAATGTTCTCATCAGTAATTTTTTTCGTCCCCTGCATAGTTATAAAGTGTTTGATTAAGCTTACTCGTAACGTTATAATGCATTGAAATGTAAATTATTATCAATGGCCCATTGGAGAATTTCTTGTTGCCATGACAACGAATAACATTCATCAAAGTACAAATTTGGATATATCTGTTCGAATTAATGATTATTTCCCATTTCGTAGTTACGTGATTTTATGCGATATACTGATTAATACAAAATATGAACATGATTTTTAAATAAAATATCCATAAAGTTAAACTAAATTTTTTATGTGCAGGTCCAATTTTAGTAAAGCATTAAATCTGAATTGGTAATAAACTGTGATATGCTTTAAAATATTTAATGTGAATGTGTTGTACTCCCCGTTATTCTGCAAGTTTTTTTTTACTTTGACTAATTATTTTTATGTAATTTATATATACATGTTATTATATTATAACTAGATTATATTAAATTATTATCATTAGGTTGTAACAAGTATGTGTAAAGAAATACAATTGCAATAGATTGTAATTATTATTAGCCGTTACTCGAGTCCGAGTATAAAAATGTTACAGTCGATAAATTGTGTACAATAAAAAACAAGTAAAAGGTGTAGTCTGTTGTAATTCCCATTCATCTACGGTGCACACGACTATGGCTATAGAGGCCAATTCGGGAGAGCACATGTCGACCGCAGTCAGGACAAACATAGACCTGGTTAGGTCTTGGATTCGGCCTTCTTGCAGCAACATTTCCTTGATAGCTGGCCACAACCCCCCGCCATTCGGTTCTGTCCGCTGCAAGTTGTTCCCATTGCTCGTCTGCAATACCGCAGGATTTTAGATTTTCATGGAGAGCGTCTTTGAACCTCTTTCGTTGACCGCCACGCTTTCTTCTACCGCTTAGCAATTCACCATAAAGTGTACATTTAGGAAGGCGGTTATCATGCATACGATGAACGTGACCTGCCCATCTTAGGCGTGCTCTTGAAATAAGCACCTCAATTGGAAGGCTGTTTGCTCTCCTGAGTACTTCCACGTTTGATATGTGATGGAACCAACGGATTTTCATCATACTTCTGAGGTGTCTTTGCTGAAAACGTTCTAATTCTTTCACATGACGACGGTAAGTGACCCAGTTTTCACATCCATATAGCAGTGTTGGAATGACAACTGCTCTGTAGACAGCCATTTTCGTTGACAAAGCAAGGTCGTGGTTGTCAAATACTCTCTCTCTAAGTCCCCAGAGTGCTCTAGATGCAGCGTTAATTCTATTGCGAATCTCGCTGTCCATGTTTGCTTTGTCATTAACAACGTTGCCTAAGTAATTGAACTGATCCACCACTTCAAGAGAATTTCCGTTAAGTGTAATGTCTATTTGGTTCACTTGATGAGGAGTTGACATAATCTTAGTCTTTCCAATGTTGATTTTAAGTCCCAAGGAATCATAGCTCTGGGCATACACATCTAAAAGTTCTTGAAGCTCTTCCGGCGTAGAGGCTAAAAGTGCACAGTCATCCGCATACTGGAGATCACAAATGAATCGTGTGCGTGTCTTCGTGAAAGCTCTAAAGCGCCCTATGTTAAAGAGACCGCCATCAAAACGGTATCTGAGACCTATTCCTCTGACTGTCAGTTTGTTGTCAACAATAATTGTTAGAGCAGTGGTAAACAAATTAAAGAGTAGGGGTGCCAGGACACATCCCTGCCTAACTCCAGTGAGGGTTTGGAAAGGTTCGGTTGCCTCATTATTATACATAACCTGGGCGTTGTTGTTTGTATGCAGACTGCGACATACTTCCACAAATTTTCTAGGGATACCTAAGCGGAGCATAATTTTCCAGAGCACTTCCCTGTCCACCGAGTCAAACGCCTTGGTTAAATCAATGAAGGCCATGTGAATTTCTCCTTGATGTTCGAGTGCTTTTTCTTGAAGCTGTTTAAGTGTGAAGATTAGGTCCGATGTGCCTCGGTTTGGTCTAAAGCCACTCTGTGTTTCAGGAAGTAACTTTTCCATAACAGTTGTTAGCCTATTTGCCATCGCTTTAGTGAGTATCTTCCCTCCAACAGCCAGGAGAGCTATACCCCTGTAATTTCCACAGTCCGCAGCGCTCCCTTTGTTTTTGAAGAGGTTGATTAAAAGTGTATCACGAAACTCCTGCGGAGCTTGACCACTTTCCCACACGACATCAAACAGTTTTTTGAGGTAGGGTATGAGCTCTGACGACACAGCTTTAAAGATCTCAGCTGGGAGTGAGTCGGCGCCGGGAGATTTGTTATTTTTTAGCTGCCCAATGGCGGTTAAGATCTCTTCCGTTGTTAGTGGTTTATCTAAGTCTTCGAAGGTGTCATATTGAGGGATAAGATTTATAATATCGTGATCGGCTTGACTTTGCTGGTTAAGAATGTTAGAGTAGTGTTCTTTCCATCGGGCTCTTATTTCCTGGTCTTCTTTGAGGAGATTTCCATTTAAATCTTTAATAGGGCACATATTTTTCCGGCTGGGGCCGTACACTGCTTTTATTCCTTGAAAGAAATTCCTGTAGTCGTGTGAATCGGCGTACCTTTGAATTTCTCTGGCCTTGCTTGCCCACCACTCGTTCTTTATTCTTCTGATTTCGCGTTGCGTTTCATATTTAGATTGGGTAAAAACTTCTGCTTTTGATGAGTCGTTAGGGTGGTTGATAGCGTTTTGGAAGGCAATATGTTTGCGGTTTTATTTGGATAAAGGGATCTAAATTCATAGGAAAATAATTAAATATGACACCTAAGTCTGGTTAGACCTGTGTGTGTCTTTAACTTCATTTTATAAGCATCGTTTACTGTGGTTGTTATATTTATAATAGATCTAATTCTTTATCCTATATTTAGTAAGGTTGCAAACGTTTTACTTCTTCAATAATATATTCTGTTCTATTTTATGCTCAGCTACATATTATTTTACAGCTTTTTTAAATACGGCTATATTCCTATTATTTTTTATTTCAGTAGGTATACTGTTGTATATTTTTATTACTAAATAATTTCTATTATGGCGACATGTTGTATCATACTTTTGTTTGCCATTTCATGTACAAAAATTAATATTCTAAGTATGGCTAAAGTTCTAATGTCTGGTATTTTAAACTCATTTTAAAAGATTTCTGAGGGGTATAACCTTTCTTTCGAAAAAGTAGTTTTTAAGATGTAGTTTCGTATTATTTGCAAGGGCCGAAGGGCGGTGTTGTATAATAGTCCCCAACTAGTTATACCATATCTAAGGATTGATTCTATAAGGCTTGTGTAAACAATGATTAAATATTTTTTGGGAGTATATTTCTAAGTGTATAAAAAATGTATATTGTTTTTTCAAGGCGTTTGTTTTGCCAATTCGAATTATGGTCCACCATCACCCCCAAGTATTTATATGATTCTGTCCTTTCAATTTTCAAACCGTATTCCCTTTATTCTAATATTTTTGGGTGTGATTGGTAAACCAGATCTTGTAGCAGCAAAAGTCATATATTTCGGTTTCTTTAGATTAAGCGATAATAGATTAATATCTAGCCAACCTTTCTCATTGTTTGGACAATTTTCAGCAACTGTGAATACTTCATCCCACGTTCCCTCAGAGCATAACAGTACATAATAGTAATGTGTTATCAGCAAATGAAATAATTTCGCAAGATTCGCTTTGCTCTAATAAGTCATTTAGATACAGTATAAACAGAATAGGTCCTAATGCTGTGCCCTGTGGAATTCCAGTTTTAACTGTTTTAGGACTACTAATTTTATTGTTTAGTTTTACTACTTGGGGTCTATCTGTTAAGTAGTTTTTTAATAATTCCAATTGAAGCGCCCTTATTCCAATGTCCGATAATTTATGTATTAATATAGAGTGAGTGAGTATCAACAGCCTTTTGTAGATCGAGAAGAATTGTGATTGTTTTCCTGATGTTGTCAATATTCTCTGTTATATTTGTTGTTGGTTTTGCTATTGCTTGCTCCGTATTCATTTTTGCTCTGAAACCATATTGATTAGGTGATAATAAATTGAATTTTTCAGCAAATTCAACCAACCTAGTTCTAATACACATTTCATTTTTGCAAAGTTGTTAAGGACATCGGTCTGTAGTTTTCTGTTTTTGTTTTATTGTCCTGTTTGAAAATAGGTACAACTATGCTTTCTTTAAATTGATAAGGTATTTCTCCGGTTTCAAAGATTTTATTTATAATATGCATTAAAGGAATGGTAATAAATTTGCGAATATTTTTTATTAAGATAGTATTTATTTCACCATTACCAGGTGTACTATCATTTTTTAGATTATTTATTGCTGTTATTATTTCGATAAAGTTTACTGGTTTCAAGTAAAAAGTGTGGCAATTTTGATGTTTTTTTTCTCTATAAACTAAATTGGTTTGTCAATATTTGAGGCTATTTTTTTCACCTAATTTTATAAAATTCATATTAAAATATTCCGCCATTTTTTCCGTGTCTTGTATACTTTGACCATCCTCCATTTTAATTTTCCTTATTTTATTTTGTGTATCGTTATTATTATTATTGGTGACTGAGTTTATAGTATTCCATATTTTCTTATAATTATTTTCTGCATTTATTATTTGGTTTTTGTAATAGTTATTTTTGTTACTTTGATGAGTTTGTTAATATTATTTCTATATTTTATTATAAATAAAATTAAATTAATAATATTTAACCAAAGCAACTTTAGTTCTCTTTTTGAGTTTTTAGTAGATGAAAGATAAACTCCTGTTTAATTAGAAGCATAATAATGACTCTAATACTTTAGAGGGATTTAAGAGATTGCGGAAAATAAAACTAGATATAAACTAAAGCTTGATAATCCCAAAGATATTCTAAATTGCTATGCTGATTTTTTAGCAAATCGTTTACACCTTCACATGAAATATCTATAGATGATACAGAGTTTGTGCTTAATTCACAGTTACACATAAGAAAATTTGAGTTCAATGTGCTTACTGTTCTAGAACTGATTAAACCTAAGATGACGACTGAACCTGATGCAGTTCCAGCTTTTCTAGTTAGGGACTGCACTTATGTTCTTGCCGCCCCATTGACAACTTTGTATTACTTGTGTTTGAAACTAGTACTTGTCCCGAAATCTGGAAATATTCCAAAGTTTGTCCCATTCACAAAAAGGGGGATAAACATGATATAATGAACTTTCGTCCAATTTCTAATTTCAATTTTAGTAAATCTCTCGAATTCTTACTGCACAGTAGTATATATCATTACGTCAGCAATAAACTCTCACCGTATCAGGACCAATTCATGAAAGATCAATCCACCACGACTAACCTAGTTGTCGTCACACAATTCATTTCTGAACTACTGATATGCAGGCCCAAACTGACGTAATATGTGGTATTTAATGGATTCAAGTCTGTTGAGTACTTTGGAACTTCGGGGTTCCCCAAGGATCTGTTCTTGGTCCCCTACTATTCAACATGTTTATCAATGATATCGTCATGGATTTAGTGTGAATTTTCTTCTTTATGCTGATGAGTTAAAAAAATATTTGACGTAGTTAGGAATATTGAAGACTGTGAAGGAATTCAGTACAATTCGGATACAATTTCTAACTGGTGTCTATTAAATAAATTGCCACTTAATCCTCAAAAATGTAATGTAATGTCTTACACATTAATGTCTAGCACTCTAATTTTCAACTATTCTCTAGAACATACTCTGGAACATCCTATATTTTTCGAGATCTTGGAGTCACATTTGAAAAGAAGCTGTCATTCAGCAATCACATTGAGACTATAGTATGTGAAGCAAACAAATCATATGGTTCTATAACACGTAACAGCATGGATTTTGCGGATATTAACACGATTAAAATGTTTTATAACTGTTTTGTTAGATGAAACCTTGAATATGCTGCGATTATGGTATCCGCATTATAATGTTCTCATCGATAATCTCGAGCGTGTCTAGCGTAGACTTGTTGAACTGATGTGTTTTAAATCGGACGGCGCGTACCCGCCTCTCAAAATGCACTGCTTGAAAAACATTCAATGGTGGGTCTTATTCCGAGGCGTGATTATCACTCACAAGTACTTCTGTTTAAAATCATTCATAATAAAATCGACTGTCCAGATATTGTAGTTAAATTAAACTTTCATGTTCCTAGAATTAACTATCCATGATAATATAACTTTCTTATATATATAATCGTTCCACAGCGCGTACAAGCGTCCTTCAGTATTCACTTATATATAGTATATATTTCAAAAAATTGTATTTATTAATCTATTTTGACCGGGTTTTTTAAAAAAAGACACAAGATCAAAATCTGCACTTTTGGACAAAACGTCATATTTAATTTTTTAAAATCATGGCCTACCGCGATTTTTCTAGGGGTTAAAATTTAAGAAATTGTATTCGGGATTTTTTTTACGTAAAATCTAAATACATATCTGTATTCAGCTCCCTCCTAAATGGGTATGTACCAAATTTCATAAAAAAATACTAATTAGTAACCAGCAGTACCACAGTATATAATATAAACAAAGTTTTCAATGACACAGGTGCCGTATCAAAACATATTATCAGAGACAGAAACCACGAACATTTTGTAGGTAGTCATAATGATCAAATTTTGGAATATTTTCGTAATATTCCTAATTCCAGCTTAAGAAGTGGCAGTCTAGATTTAAATATTCCAAGAGAAACTATTAGAAGATGTCTTGTAAAGAATCATTTGAAGCCATACAAACCAAAGTTTTTGAATACTTTAGAGCACGAGGATGAAGATAGAAGACTGGAATTTTGTTTCAAGCTCAAGAAAAATAACTCAATAATTCTGATTTCATTAAAGAAATATTATATACCGACGAAGCCACTTTCACCATCAACGGCACGGTTTTATCCCAAAATTCTCGCTACTGGTCAGTAGAGAATCTAAACAGGGTTATCAATTGTAAAAGACAATATTCACTAAAAGTAAATGCTCGGATACTCCATAATAAAATGATTGCTCCTTTCGTCTTTAAAAGAAACTCAAATAGATTCCAATTTTTGGATTTTTTGAGGAATGAATTTTCGGATACACTAGACAGTTTATTCATTCGTGACCGAGTTAATTTAAAATTTCAGTTAGATGGGTGTCCTGTATATAATGCAGTGATAGTGAGACAATGATTAAATAATCATTTTTGAAATCAGTGGATAGGTTCCAACAGCCCTCTCATTGAATTTCCATCTAGGTCACCGGATCTAACACCGATGGACTTTTTTCTTTGAGGTACTATTAAGGAAAAGGTATATAAATCGAGACCCCAGACAATTGAAGACCTCCGAGCTAGAATAAGGAACGCATGTCTAGAAATTACCCCTACACAATTAAGAAGAGTGTCAAATAATATTAACAAATGATGTGAAATATGTATTACATTGAACGGTGGTTTGATGGAAGCTTCAAAAATTTAATTGTTTCTATGCTATCTTCATTTAATACATTACATTTATTGTTGTTAATATAATTTTTTTAGTGTTTCCTTGTTACAATTATTTCATGTTATTGTTGTTGGATTCATGTTAATTTTGCGGTGTGTTTAGCGTCATTATGTTTTCATTGCTTATTAGATTTACTTTTATTGTCTGTTTTTGATGTTTATTCCATGATTTGCTATGCCGACAACAATAAATGCGTACTAATATTTTCATAATTTTATTAATTCGTATTTTTTTATTAAATTATTTTTTATTTATTTTTTATTATTTATTTATTATGGTACATACCATATCCATTTAGGAGGGAGCTGAATACAGGGATGTATTCAGATGTTATGTAAAAAACGTTAATACGATTTCTTAAATTTTAGCCCCTAGAAAAATCGTGGTAGGCCATGATTTGTAAAAATAAAATATGAAATTTTGTCCAAAAGTGCAGTTTTTGGTGTTGTATCTTAAAAAAAAACCGGTCAAAATCGATTAATAAACACAACTTTTATGAGTATGTTAAGGTTTGAAATGGGTCACATACAATGCGTAATAATCGTAACCTGGCGGGAAGTCGGTTAGATATACAGGGTGTTGCATCATGAGAGGGACATAGCTTAATAGGAGGTAGAGAACATCAGTGGTAACCGGAACCTCCCATAGAAATGTCTCATTGGGCCTTCACTACGAAGTTACAGGGCGTTTTATAATTTTTGGCCAAACCTGTTTTTTGTCATAACTTTGACAGGGAATGAAATAACGGATTCATATTTAGTACGGCTAATGTACTAACGAGCCCCAAGAGGTACATGTATAAAAAAAATATATCCAGGTCCGGACTCACTATAATTTATGTTTCTTCTTTGCATCAATAAAACATCACCCTGTATATATTTTTTTGAAATTTCGATACGATATTCGAAAAGAGCAAGAAAAAACAAACAAAATGGCCTATTTCATTTTTTTGTTACACCTTCGTGGTTATTTAAATACGTTGTTAAATGTGCAAGAAAGTGGATTACAGAACCGTATTAAATGAGAGGCACGTGAAATAAATAGTTTTATAACTAAAATTTGCAAAAATTCTATTGAGCCTAGGTGGTCTGGGTAAATCCTAATTCCGGCACGTTTTAAAGGTCCATTTTGGTAAAAAACTGTGGTCCTAATAAGTAATCGGGTATGAAATAACAAAATTTTTAATCAATCACAGTAGGCTTGTTCAAAGAATAAAAGTGGCAGATAATTTAAACCATTTAGACCAGTTACTTTGATCAAGAAAATCATCAACATTTTATACTTAATAAAAATTGGAAAAGAGAACAAACTAAAATCTAAATAAATAAAATATTTTCCATTCAATTAACAATAAATAACAAAACAATAACTAAATGTGTTTAAAAATAAAACGTAATTGACACTAAAGTAAATTTTCAAAATGTCCTCCCCCACATTCTGTGCATTTTCTTGCGCGTTTAGAAAGGTCACCAATTGCTCGACGTATCATTTCTGGATTATTCCGTATTTCGTCGCAGATTGTAACGATGCGCTGGATTAAATGTTGTCTACTTTCAATTTCAATGCTATAAACCGCGTTTTTTAAGTGGCCCCATAAAAAGTAATCACAAGGGTTACAATCAGGAGTTCTTGGTGGCCATTCATGTGGACCCCCGCGTCCAATCCATCTATTAGGATACACATTGTTTAAGTGTTCTCTTACTTGAAGGTTAAAATGTGGTGGGGGCCCCATTATGCTGAAACAACATGCCTCTTATACCGATATTTTCTAACATATTCGGTAAAATGTTTTGAAGAAAATCAAAGTAAATTTCACCATTCAATTTTTCTTCAAAAAAATGTGGCCCTATCAAATGTCTATTCACAAGTCCGACCCAAACATTTACAGAAAACCTGTGTTGCGAACGGCGTTGGCGTACCGCATGTGGGTTTTCCTGTGCCCATTTATGATTATTTCGTGAATTGTTTACTCCATCCCTTGTAAATTGTGCCTCATCCGTAAATAAGGTTCTGTAAATGACTGGGCGATGGTTAGACAACCAATGACAAAATGCCAGGTGGGGGATATCGTCGCCTTGTTGAAGACGCTGTACCTGCTGGACATGATATGGATGGTAACGTTCTCTTTTTAGGGTTCTCCATACTCGCCAATGAGGAATACCAGTTGCCAAACTGATTCGTCTAGTCTATTTGGGTTTTCTTGAACTACGTTTATAATATTGTTTTGTTCCTGCACACCTTGTTGTAAAACACGCTCCACAACTGCAGAATTAGGAAACTTTCCGTGTTGTTTTGCATACTGGAACACCGTACTAAAGGTTTTATGATTAGGGCACCGACGACCAGGAAAACGCAGCCGATATTCTCTTTCCGCCGACCTACCATTTCCATTACAGAAACCATAGATGAATATTATGTCAGCATATTCCACGTTTGTAAATTTTACTGGCATAGTTAAAATATTTTCACAAGTTTTCACTAACTAAATGCGGATTATTGACACATTAAATTACTAACAAACAATTATTCAACTGTTTAGGAGATTTCTTTTTATTATCTGTCACTTTGAACAAGCCTACTGTGATTGATTAAAAATTTTGTTATTTCATACCCGATTACTTATTAGGACCACAGTTTTTTACCAAAATGGACCTTTAAAACGTGCCGGAATTAGGATTCACTCAGACCACCTAGGCTCAATAGAATTTTTGCAAATTTTAGTTATAAAACTATTTATTTCACGTGCCTCTCATTTAATAGGGTTCTGTAATCCATTTTCTTGCACATTTAACAACGTATTTAAATAACCACGAAGGTGTAACAAAAAAATGAAATAGGCCAATTTGTTTGTTTTTTCTTGCTCTTTTCGAATATCGTATCGAAATTTCAAAAAAATATATACAGGGTGATGTTTTATTGATGCAAAGAAGAAACATAAATTATAGTGAGTCCGGACCTGGATAATTTTTTTTTATACATGTACCTCTTGGGGCTCGTTAGTACATTAGCCGTACCAAATATGAATCCGTTATTTCATTCCCTGTCAAAGTTATGACAAAAAACAGGTTTGGCCAAAAATTATAAAATGCCCTGTAACTTCGTAGTGAAGGCCCAATGAGACATTTCTATGGGAGGTTCCGGTTACCACTGATGTTCTCTACCTCCTATTAAGCTATGTCCCTCTCATGATGCAACACCCTGTATTTTCTTGCAGTCTTAATAATATAAAGGAATTATACTTGAAATGATTGTATGGTTTTTTTTTCTGTCTACCTTTACATTTAATATTATGATTTATATCTGTTTTTATTTATACCTATATGTTATTAATTACACTTATATTCTTCAACACTTCCTTATCATATTTCATATTATAGTTATTGTTTGATTATTTTTTTATCATACCCTCCTGTTCTGTAATTGGGTATCGCCTAGAACAGCGTAATTGAAAAAAATAAATAACCGTTGCCGCAGAAATTTTTGAATACCAAAGCAATTTTAACTACAAATTATTTCCTTTACTATAAAAATATGTATTCTTGATTAACTACCTAATTATTTGATAATTTCAGTAATGGTTATAAGGAACCAACAATTCGTTCCAACCTCTCTGAAGTGCAGTTATAGTTTAATTTAATTAAAATACCAGCAATCCTCTTTGTAACTGTGGACAACTAAATATGCTCCTCTACTCTCTAGCTACTTAAATTGTCCTTAGGAGAACTTGTCTAGTTTTAGGATGCAGTAATGCATCCTTTTAGTTACTATCCTTAATGCAATTGCAAATTAATGGGCACAAAGGAACAAGCGTAGAAGCTACGATGTAAATATAACAATTAAATATTCAGGGAAATTTAAATAGAAAAGCCGGTGAAACAAACAAAGAATATTTCGGAAGGAAAATTAAAGTCACTTCACCTCGAACTTAGCTCCATGCATAGCAATATTTCTCTTATTGTGTCTTTTTCTCAATGTGAGTCGACCTTTCTCTTTAAAACAAACAGTTCCTCAGAGTGCAATAATCAGCCATTCTGACATGTTGATTAATTGTATTTTTGATGAAGGCAGTATTAAAATAGTTCATGAATGTGGAATCTTCCAAACAAAAATTTTTTCGTAGAAATTCACCACTTAATACGTCATTTCGTAGGAGAATCGACATATCATTTCTTGTTAGTGTTAAAATTTTAGGATCATATCCAATATTGAAAAATATGTACTTTATAATTTATTCCTTAGCTTTTTTACAAAATAGCAGCTTTCCTACATTGTGAAGTGTAGAATTTTCATTTTAGTGATAACCATCAACTGTTTTCTTTGTGTTTCTTATATTGTTTAAGGTTAATTTAGTTTATACGCTGAATTTTTTTCAAATTTTTCCGATTAGCTGAGGAGAGTATGAAATTTTTCAGAATTTGAATCTCTTAATGTATTTTGTTCCAGTATTGTGTTGTAGACAGTAATTTAAGGGTGCGTTACCAAGGTGCGTTAAATATCCTCCTTTTTATTTTACACAAAAACGAACCAACAGAATTCAGAATTGATTTCATTTTGTAAACTAGCAAACTTAAGACAATAATAAACAAATAAACACCACAGAAATTAGACAACCTCCAATTCCAGAAGTCAGAGGCCTGTGCGGAAGGGGGTTACACATTGAAAAAACGCGGATATACAACCATTTCCTCCGACAGTGCCAGTGCGGGGGCCGGGATTCGAACCCGGTGGCATGATGCCCATGTGATTAATCGCGATTGCCACCTCGCACCTTAACCAACGAGGTTATCGGCCAGACCAATTATATTTTATATTGTAATCCTAGTTAAAATTAAGTTTCCAAAATTTTCTCCTCCTTGATTATTCAACGCGAACGTACCACTCATTTGTCCCAAATTCACCATATGCTATTTCATATTCTATAAAGGGACTTAAATATTCAAATAAAATGTAATACGATGTAGTATAAAATAAAATAACATGAAAAAAGTGCAAAGTCTGCATAATATTTGCTCCTATTAAAGTATTGTGTCGAATACCGATACGTTAAATTTCGTGTAAAATCGTTGGCCGTTTTGCAGCAGCGATGACATTGCTTCGTGTGCGGAAAAGCAGGGTCGGTCTCATAATTTGTTATTTTTAGTGTTTGAAATAGCGTTTAAAACTTGATTTAATTATTTGGTCATATTAATGTTAAGAAGCGACATTATCATTAAAAGTATTACTGATTATATATTTTTGGGATTAATTACTTTTTATTTATTAAGATTGACAGTGCTTTGATCTCTACCACAATACGAAAAAAACTGTCCCAATTAAATAATGGCTATTTATATATCCTTTTTATTTTTTCCCTGTTTCTCTGAAGAAAAGCAGGTAGTATGTTTTTTTGTGAACACTTTATGATAGAGAAATTGCAAAAGATACATTATAATTTCATTCAAACTTACTGCACAATTCCCGAATTAATATATGAATAACATATTCAATCTTGGAAGGAATTAAGGTTATAAATTATGTACAATTGTCGATTTTAGTAAAACTGATGTCTGCAGTTCTAACAGTTCCAATTTATTTTTGTTCACACATTTTCTGTAACAATTTATTGATTGTGTTTAACATAGTCGTATTTTTTTAAATGAGCTAGAGTGAAGACTTTTATGGTTTCATGGGCGCTGCTCCACCTGATATTATGAGAACGTTGTGCTGTTACAGAACACGCGGAAGGTAAATTAACGTTACAAGGTTCGTAACTAAACGTCAATTTCACTTGGCGTTGATAAGACACTTTACATGCACTTTAAGCTTTTATAGTTGACTTCCCAGCTTTTGTTTGATTATAGAGCGTGATAAGATTTCGTTTAAAACCTATTTTTCTGAAACGGCAATAAACCTTTTTATTAAGTTTGTAAGTATAGAACGATGCCGCAATCCAGTTACAGCATTTTATGGGAAGAGACAGGCACTGCAAATTTGACGATTTCAATAAATAACTTCGATAAAATTGAGAAAGTTGCATCAGTTTTGACAAACCGATTGCGACAATTTTATTATAGCGGTGTTAGCAATACCAAAGCGCTGAATTTTGTGTCCAACGCGCATTGAAGCGTCTGGAGATCACTAAATCTCAGTAGTACACACAAATTGGATTAAAAAATGGTGAATATAAGAAATAATTCATAAATAAATAATATTTGAGATATTATGAGAACTTTCGACAGGGTTAGAAATAAATATTTGAAAAGTTCCCACCCTATTCAGGAACGAAAAGTCCCTTTTTTGCAAAAAACCACCCCTAACGGGACTTAACGATGCAGACGGTTCGTTGGAAAAGAAAGAAGTATAGGAAATAAAAAATTTGTCCTTAAATTCTGTATAAAAAATGTTCTATTGACCTTGTAGCATACACCCACCTATTTCGCAGTAACAGAAAATGTCCAAGAATATATATATATATATATATATGTTGTTTTTTAGGTTTTCGCGGGTGTTAAATGAAGTGTTATTGTACTTCCGGGTGCTCTCCCGCGTCGATGGTCGACTCCTCCAAAAGTCACGGTTGTGTGAACGACGTTTCGGCAGAAGGTCATCTGCCATCTTCAGGTTCTCACAGAAAGCTACCTACTTCTGCACCTCATTGCTCGAACTTAACTGACATTCTCCGCGTTTTGCGGCTCCTTATATAGGCTGTGATCTAGGGCGCGCCTGTGCGACTGGCTACGTGTCACTGGTCCCCTACTACTTGCAAGAGGCGTAGCGGGCGACAAGTGGCCTCGCTGAAAGGTTACGCTCTACGTGATTTGTCGTTGGTGGTTGGGCATCCTCGTGTCCAATCGTTGCCGTAGAATGCCGAGGTTCTCCCTGATTGGTCAGCGCTCGGCTCTGACTCCTCGTGATAGGTCCATTTCGGGCAGGTTGCTGTATTTCTTCACTATTGGTCAATGCTTGAACGTACCTCCTCGTGATTGGTTCGTCCACGGTGGATCGTCGTGTGTTTTCTGTTACGTATCTTCCTACAAGAGCGGGCTTCCAAGGACTAGATAATCTCTGCGTATCATCTCGTTTATTAAGATTTTGTGGTCTTTTTTCGATCTCTATGGCCTCTTTGTTCATCCTTGACCTATAATGCTCGATATTAGTTACTGTTCTGGTGTTGTCGAAGTCTATTTTGTGTCCTGTGGATTTTATATGCTGTGCTAGGGACGACGTTTTCTCCTCTTTTCGTACCGCATTCATATGTTCTTCCTTTCTTACACTAATACGTCTATTGGTCTGTCCGATGTATGATTTATTGCATCTTGTCACGGGATTTCGTATACTCCTTGGTTTCTAGGATAGTAGAGGTTGTGAACAAGAAGATGAGACAGTTCAACATGTACTCTGTGACTGTTCTGCCGTCTCATCAATCATATAAACCATTTTAAGAGAACGTTGGCCTAGTTTAGCAGATGCAAGGGAGATGCCCCTAGGCAGCATCACCACCTATTTCGCAAGATTAGGTTGGTTGGAGGCCTAGGCGAGGGTCTGCCTACAGGGAGGAAGTACAAGGGCCCCAATGGTGCCTAAGTGCTGTGGTTCAATAATTTTTGTTGACCAACCTCCCAACCAATTACAGATTCCAGAAATTCATTATTGGTCATTTCTCTCGTTTAGGTACATTTTGAGATATTCGCTGTGAAACTTCGTGTAAGATTTTTACCCGTCTGCTCTAAACTACCCCTCAGTTTGGACGCTGTTGCTGCGAAATAGGTGGGGATAATTTATAAAGTCAATTGAACATTTCTTATACAGAATTTAACGATAAATTTTCCAACGAACAGTTTAGATAAAAATGAAAAACCAGCGTTAAGTCTCCGTTACGGATGGGTTTTTGCAAAAAAGAGACTTTCCGTTCCTGACTGGGGTGCGAACTTTTCGGATATCTATTTCTAACCTAATTGAGAGTACACGTATCAAATATTATTTCTTTATAAATTATTTCTTCTAAATTATCTAATTTTCATGGACTATAATGTCTCTTTGTCATTTTGTGTCTGCGTCAAGCACTGAGTCATAAAATCGAGTGTACCAGTGAAAGATATTCTACTCTTCAAGTCAATTCAATAGCATCACAGGCACCGACTACTTATTTTGTAATTCGCGTAAAGAAACATTAAGAAATACCTACTTGTTGTTCAGTACTTTCACAAACGACTTCATTCAGAGCACCTATTACACTTTTTTTTTTGCGGATATACGCTTGAAAAGGAACGCTTACGTTTTCAATCTAGAGTAAATGAAAATATAAAGCTCAGCGCAGAGAGATGTAGAGATAGAATGTTGTCGGTTGTATATCACTTTGGCTTTATCTACTGGAATAAAAAAGTCCTCTAGATATTGCTTTATCAGTGGACGGTTAATTTTCATTTTAAAAAGTATGATTATAAATAATACTATATCTCATACTGATATGTTTTGTGCTTACTATGCCCTTTTCTAAAACAGCAAATAATCTCGCAAGTAAAATATTTTCATATGATTGTCATCGAATTGAATTGTAAACAACATAATCCATGCGTTTATCTGTCTGTCCATTCATCAGTCACGTTACTTGTAAGTAGGATAAATTAAAAACATATATATGACATATTGGAAGTTGGACATTAAATTAGTGTTAATTAGAAGAACGGCATTTTGAGAAACAATATATCAGGAAATATAAAAGCTATTATACATTTCGCTGTTACTTTTGCAAAATTCCCATTTTAAAAAGCCATAGTCATAGAGATTGTGTAGCAGTTCTATCTTCCAAAGGTAGTTTCTGGTAGAAAGTGCTGTAGAATACAATTGTTATAAATAGCCAAGTTATAGGGATAACTTCGTACAAAGTGAGACACAGTGTATGTTTTATAGAAAGAAAATGCAATGTCACAATTAAAATTTAGATAGTACCCAGCAAATATTTAAAATACTTTGCCACTATCTGTAATTTCAACTGGAAGAAAATACAGGAATAAAACTATTTTTCTGCAAATATACAGTATGTCGAATTAAAAGAAAGTTTCATTTGTGCAGTTTCATGTTTATTTGTCCCAGTTAAGTGAGAAATATGTATATATATATATTATTCTATAGCTATATACCGGGTGTAACAGGATCTGGTATACCCCCCTTTTCTTCTTTAGTTTTGAAGATAATTGATTGAAATTTAGGATATACTACAAACATGCGGCATTTTTTGACATACAATTGATTTTTTCACTTCCGGTTTTGCCGGAAGTGATACTAACCTTCGGTTTTTAAATGGAACACCCTGTATATCATTACATTTTTGAAATCTGCATAATTTTCTGAATCCAACGATGTCAAATAAGTGACATTTCAAACATCAATTTTTTTTATAATATAATTTTTAGTTTTCCATTTAAGTGTGCCATGATGGATCCAATTTATTCTAAATGACCCATGTAATGCTACAAATATCGAAATCCCGTTAAAAACACTAAATTACGTGATTTGTGGGCTAATAAAATTCGCCAAAATTGTTTTTGGGGCAAAACTTACAAAACTATTTTCAAATGGAACCATATCGGCATGGTGCCATTTATTAGTACTATTAATAAGAAATTTATTCATATGTCGTATTAAAATATGCAATAAATACAAATAAAATCACAGCTATAAGAAAACACAATTTTATTCTAATTACCTTGTTATACATAAGGTGGTTTTGGAATACAAAAAATTAACACAAAACATTACAACAGTTGTTCAAAATGCTGTCCATTAACGTCAATGCACTTCTGAACTCGCATAACTGTTTCTCGAAAAACGTTCGTCAATTGCTGGGCCGTTATGATATTAATTGCTCGCCTTACTCGAAGCTCCAGGTCTTGAGGGGTTGTAACAGCGGTTGCATAGACAATATTTTTTAAATGACTCCAAACAAAGAAATCAAGGGGCGTTAAATCAGGTGACCTTGGTGGCCACCTCACAGGACCATTCGTCGAAATTACGTTTTCTCTGAATCTCCGTTGAAGGTAATCAATTACTATCCTTGAATTATGTGGAGGAGCGCCATCTTGTTGGAGATACATTCCCTGTCCTAAATCTAAAGGTAACTCATCTGAAATGTCCTCAATCTCATTTTCCAGGAATCTCAAGTTTATGGCACCAGTCAGAGGTCCTTCAAATATTATTGGACCAATGATTCTACTACTGATAATATAAAAGCTTGTCGTGAGATTTTCCTGTGTAAAGGAGATTGCTTGCGACAAGCTTTTATATCCTAAAAAATTATATAATGTAAAAATATGATGGGTTTGATTTACTTCAAAGTTTATTTTCTACTTTTTAGAGCATTTAAATAAAAGCTTTTTTTTAAATATTTTTTTATATAATTTTATTTTTTATTTTTTAGTCTTTTGATATGCTGTAATCCCCAGATATCGATTTTGAGACGAATCGGATCATAAACGGTAGGGTCGTCCGCCATCTTAAAGTCGCCATCTTGAACTAAATTTTTGACTAGAGATTCGTAATTCGCGACCCAAGAAACCCCTGATATTTATTTTGATCGATTTGGACCTAAATGACAATAGTCGTCAGCCATATTGGCGCCGTCATTTTGAATTTCTGAGTTTTGACTAAAAATTCATAATGCGCAACCTAGAAAACCTCCAGATATCGATTTTGAGTCGAATCGGATCATAAACGATAAAGTCGTCCGCCATCTTGAAGCCGCCATCTTGTTTTTTCTTATATGAAAATGTTAGAGTGTATTGCCACCGGACTTATACACATGTGCAATATTTGAAAGCTCTAGTTTAATTAGAACTAATCGAAATTTTGATTGTAAGATTTGACCTAAACAAACTAACAAACAATAGTCCTGTTCCTGTATTTACTTCTGTAGGATAATTTGAGTAGGGAGAATTTGGTTTCAGGAATACTTAGTAGGTGTCTTAGTAAGTACTTTTGACTTGGGTGGATATCCGCCACATGGTACGTTTACCCGTTATGACTTCATCAAAGATGGCGGCAGCTCCTTCACAAGAACTGCTTATATCTCTGTTAATACTTGATCGATTTTAATAAAACTTACGCTTTTTGTACCAATTTTACCTATATGAAGCTAATGTTGTTGATCCATGTAATGGGTATACATATTTTTGAATAAAAAATTTACCTGTGATAATCCCTACCATGCGCGATCCATAGATGGCTCCGCAAAATATTAGAATATCTATCAGGCTTCTAGATGATATGATCGATTCCCCACCTATTTTATCTACGAACATAACCTCAAAAAAGTTTTTAAACATCAACATTTTTATAGAAGGTACCTACATAATACCTTTATCGGTTCATTAGGTATTTTTATTTTGATTCAGGTCGCATTTGCTGAAGTTAAATAAGATATGGATTATATATAAATTGTCTAGAGTGTCTAGAGTATCAGAAGACAGTGTAACAGACTTTAAGCCAGATGAAAAACCATGCATCATATATAATAAAAGTGATTATAGTGTGATTACTGAAAATGGTAGAGAAACAATCAGACAATATTGACAATCAGGGCAGCTGCGAATGTGCAAAATGGCATACTTAGTAACCATCTGAACTCAGTAAGTGAGGAAGCAGTGTTTTATTACCATATGAATAACGCATGCTACAAATGATACTATCATAAGAAGTCCCTTTTGAAGCTTCAAAATGAAAAGGAAAGATTACAAAATGAAGATGAAGGGAGCACTTCTCAATCGACTGAAGAGGAAAGCCTTAAGCAATCTAGAAGGAAGCGAGCACGTCACCACAGTCCTCAAGCAGGAGTTACGTCTAATCGAGGTCATTTATGTATTATTTGTAACGAGAAATCAAAATAGCTTTGAAAACGGAAAGAGATTACTTTCCGAAACGTCAGCAAAATACATTATTTCTGTGTTTATTCCGATTTATATTATTTGCAAAACATAACCTCTGACTTTTCCTTTGGCGTAAACGTCACGGGCGTAGAGGCTTTTTTTTTCCAATAATTCTATTATTTTGTAGATTCGGTGATTTGTTTTGAACAGGATAATAATACATGTGGTAGAAAACCCAAATAATAGGAAAGAATATTCGTAGAATGCCACAAATAACTTTCAGACAATATCACATATCGTATTTACGGGAAGTATAGAATACGTGAGTTCTCAAGAGCTGAGGGATTTTTAATAGCCATTTTGTACTTACAAGATGATGATTTCACTCGCACTTGTGTTCTGCAGGGTGTGTCAAGCGTTTTTGGTGTCGATCTGCTGTGTCACGACAATTGCATTCTGGGTATTTACTGAGATACAAACGGAAACTTAAATCAGATGGCAAGAGTACATTTCTAGGTGTCAGAAAAGATGAAAGCGGTTTCTTTGATAGCTCATGATATTAAATCTGGACTATATAATGTTTATGGATACACCCTCGGTTACACCCGAGACAAGCTTAATATGCAAAATGAACACATCGAAGTTAGTAACAAGGAATTAAAACTAATGTTGTGTGATTACTTTGGAAATGACATAACATTTTCAAAACCTAAAGAGGCCAACAAACCACTTATGTTTTTAACGTTTATTTAACGTTATCTATACTTAAATAAAAAAGTTTTTTTATGTTTAATTTTGGTTGATTAAAGTTAATAACGTATATTCAACGTTATATCATCACTAACGTTATAAGAAATAGATTTTCTTAAATAATTTATGTTAAGATCACGTTTAAGATGTTTGATTTTGTTCCCCAGCGTTGAAATAAACGATTATTTATCGTTTTCTAATAGTTCTATACGATAACATTTAACCAACAACAGTTTAGTTGTTTAAAAAACGTTGTTTCGTCAAATATTTTTTTGAAACAGCAAGTTTCTAAAAGCCAAATGAAATGTGGTTTTTAATGATAATAATAATAATATTTATTGACCAACATCTTCGACGTCGAGCGGGTAAACCCCGACTCTGTCACCGAGTTGGAACCCGTTCGACTAAAAGCCCACATTAGAGCTGTAGAACACAACATCCTTCTGCAGCTCCATAAGGATAAGCCATTGCACGGAGTCTTCTATAAAGATATAGAAGACCTCGGCTTATCCGAAATCCTGACCTTATCCTTTTTAAGGTCAGCCGGGCTGAAGTTCGAGACCGAGGGATTCATAATGGCTTGCCAGGATTGTGTATTTAACACCCTCGTCTATCGACGTCATGTCATGGGTATGGAGGTCTCTGATGTCAACTGCAGGGCCTGCCGCAGCCTGTAAATGCACTTATTGTCGGCTTGCCCGACATACTCAGTCTCGGCCTATATTCACAGACACGACGCAGCATTACGAGTGCTTTACTATCATCTAAGGCATTCGTATGGGATAGACGAAACACCAGTGCTGCCTTACGCTCCGGGGGATATTGAGTCCGTTGTGGGGAATCAGAAGTGTCTAATTTATTGGAACTATTCGTTTCCCACCGTCAGGCAAATACAAGCCAACAAGCCTGACACAGTACTCCTCGACCACCAACTCAAGACAATGTATGTCGTGGAATTCTCAGCTCCCGCTGAGAGCAACATAGTCTTGAAAGAGGAGGAAAATCGGACAAAATATCGAGATGTGCTCTTCGAACTCCGCAGGCTTTATCTAGGCCATTCTGTCAAAATAGTGGTACTGATTATAGGAGCCCTCTGTGGAATTACGCTGCTTACGGAACTAAAGACCATACCGCCATGCCGAAATTCGGCAGAGATCTTAGCCGGCAGAATGCAGAAGGCTGTCATCCTCGGTTCATTGCGTCTACTCAGGGCACACGATTCGCGGACCCGGTAGTCACTCACCCCACAGTCGTGAGGAGTGGCTATTGGTATTTATTACCAGCTCCCCTCTGCGAGGGTTGGAGCCACAGAATAGAAAAAAAAATTATTGACCAAAAATACACGAGGTATACAGGGTGTTGCATCATGAGAGGGACATAGCTTAATAGGAGGTAGAGAACATCAGTGGTAACCGGAACCTCCCATAGAAATGTCTCATTGGGCCTTCATTACGAAGTTACAGGGTGTTAAATAATTTTTGGCCAAACCTGTTTTTTGTCATAACTTTGACAGGGAATCAAATAACGGATTCATATTTGGTACGGCTAATGTACTAACGAGCCCCAAGAGGTACATGTATAAAAAAAAATTATCCAGGTCCGGACTCACTATAATTTATGTTTCTTCTTTGCATCAATAAAACATCACCCTGTATATATTTTTTTGAAATTTCGATACGATATTCGAAAAGAGCAAGAAAAAACAAACAAAATGGCCTATTTCATTTTTTTGTTACACCTTCGTGGTTATTTAAATACGTTGTTAAATGTGCAAGAAAATGGATTACAGAACCCTATTAAATGAGAGGCACGTGAAATAAATAGTTTTATAACTAAAATTTGCAAAAATTCTATTGAGCCTAGGTGGTCTGGGTGAATCCTAATTCCGGCACGTTTTAAAGGTCCATTTTGGTAAAAAACTGTGGTCCTAATAAGTAATCGGGTATGAAATAACAAAATTTTTAATCAATCACAGTAGGCTTGTTCAAAGTGACAGATAATAAAAAGAAATCTCCTAAACAGTTGAATAATTGTTTGTTAGTAATTTAATGTGTCAATAATCCGCATTTAGTTAGTGAAAACTTGTGAAAATATTTTAAGTATGCCAGTAAAATTTACAAACGTGGAATATGCTGACATAATATTCATCTATGGTTTCTGTAATGGAAGTGGTAGATCGGCGGAAAGAGAATATCGGCTGCGTTTTCCTGGTCGTCGATGCCCTAATCATAAAACCTTTAGTACGGTGTTCCAGTATGCAAGACAACACGGAAAGTTTCCTACTTCTGCAGTTGTGGAGCGTGTTTTACAACAAGGTGTGCAGGAACAAAACAATATTATAAACGTAGTTCAAGAAAACCCAAATATGAGCACTAGACGAATCAGTTTGGCAACTGGTATTCCTCATTGGCGAGTATGGAGAACCCTAAAAAGAGAACGTTACCATCCATATCATATCCAGCAGGTACAGCGTCTTCAACAAGGCGACGATATCCCCCGCCTGGCATTTTGTCATTGGTTGTCTAACCATCGCCCAGTCATTTACAGAACCTTATTTACGGATGAGGCACAATTTACAAGGGATGGAGTAAACAATTCACGAAATAATCATAAATGGGCACAGGAAAACCCACATGCGGTACGCCAACGCCGTTCGCAACACAGGTTTTCTGTAAATGTTTGGGTCGGACTTGTGAATAGACATTTGATAGGGCCACATTTTTTTGAAGAAAGATTGAATGGTGAAATTTACTTTGATTTTCTTCAAAACATTTTGCCGAATATGTTAGAAAATATCGGTATAAGAGGCATGTTGTTTCAGCATAATGTGGCCCCACCACATTTTAACCTTCAAGTAAGAGAACACTTAAACAATGTGTATCCTAATAGATGGATTGGACGCGGGGGTCCACATGAATGGCCACCAAGATCTCCTGATTGCAACCCTTGTGATTACTTTTTATGGGACCACTTAAAAAACGAGGTTTATAGCATTGAAATTGAAAGTAGACAACATTTAATCCAGCGCATCGTTACAACCTGCGACGAAATACGGAATAATCCAGAAATGATACGTCGAGCAATTGGTGACCTTTCTAAACGCGCAAGAAAATGCACAGAATGTGGGGGAGGACATTTTGAAAATTTACTTTATTGTCAATTACGTTTTATTTTTAAACACATTTAGTTATTGTTTTGTTATTTATTGTTAATTGAATGGAAAATATTTTATTTATTTAGATTTTAGTTTGTTCTCTTTTCCAATTTTTATTAAGTATAAAATGTTGATGATTTTCTTGATCAAAATAACTGGTTGCTTAGGCCTAAATGGTTTAAATTATCTGTCACTTTTATTCTTTGAACAAGCCTACTGTGATTGATTAAAAATTTTGTTATTTCATACCCGATTACTTATTAGGACCACAGTTTTTTACCAAAATGGACCTTTAAAACGTGCCGGAATTAGGATTCACCCAGAGCACCTAGGCTCAATAGAATTTTTGCAAATTTTAGTTATAAAACTATTTATTTCACGTGCCTCTCATTTAATAGGGTTCTGTAATCCATTTTCTTGCACATTTAACAACGTATTGAAATAACCACGAAGGTGTAACAAAAAAATGAAATAGGCCATTTTGTTTGTTTTTTCTTGCTCTTTTCGAATATCGTATCGAAATTTCAAAAAAATATATACAGGGTGATGTTTTATTGATGCAAAGAAGAAACATAAATTATAGTGAGTCCGGACCTGGATATTTTTTTTTTATACATGTACCTCTTGGGGCTCGTTAGTAAATTAGCCGTACCAAATATGAATCCGTTATTTCATTCCCTGTCAAAGTTATGACAAAAAATAGGTTTGGCCAAAAATTATTTAACACCCTGTAACTTCGTAATGAAGGCCCAAGGAGACATTTCTATGGGAGGTTCCGGTTACCACTGATGTTCTCTACCTCCTATTAAGCTATGTCCCTCTCATGATGCAACACCCTGTATATGGCATGACAATACAAAAATGGAAGATACCTACACACAAACTCATTTAAAAGATAAATATAAAACAATGGACAAGTTTATCTACATTATTAACAAACAATTAATATAATTATTATTTCCTTCCATGTAAGACAGTTACTTAACGATCTAAAAACTCACGTGTGCTATAAAAACCTCCATTTACTCACAGTTCTTTTACTTTATTTTTAAACAAAAATGGATTTTTAATATTCCTAATTTCGACTGGAAAGTTATTGTACAAAATAGTGCAATTATAGATAGGTGAGTTTGTGAGGTGACCATGCCTAGAATTGCAGTTATGCTTGCATGAGCTGGACAAGAAGAAAACGTTCATTCTCTTTAACAAATATCAAATATTTAAAAATAAAAATACAGGGCATATTCAGAATTTTTTTTCTATAAACACTTGTTTGTAGCTTTCCCTGTATTCTATGTTAAAAATTAACCTAATTATTCTTCTTTGCAAAATAAATACTCGTTATATTTCTCGAGCACAGTTCCAACTGATTATGCTTACGGAGACATGAGAATTAGCAAGGGCATAATAAGTATTTAGCAATCCTGAAGTATTATAAATAAATAAACACTACAGAGATTAGACAACCCCAAATTCCAGAAGCCGGAGGCTTATGCGGAAGGGGGTTACACATTGAAAAACGCGGACATACAACCATTTCCTCCGACGGTATCAGTGCCAGAGCCGGGATTCGAACCCGGTGGCACGATAGCCGTGTGATTAATCCCGATTGCCACCTCGCGCCTTAACCTACGCGGCTATCGGCCCGTATTAAAGCAATCTTTCATTTGTCTCATGGTATAATATGCCTTACTTAATTTTGCACAAACACTTTCGATTTGCGTATTCTAGGTAAGTATATTGTCTATGTGAGTGCCTAGAAATTTTACCTTCTCGCTGAAACTGATGTATTTCAATAGACATGTATCATTGGGCAAATCTTTCCTAATGTAGTAATTAATGGCTATACTTTTTGACTTTTTTATCTTTCTTAACGTTTGTTTAAATGTATGTGAGGTTATTGGTTAATTGTAATTTTTGTAGCTGAGATTAATAATTTAGTTTATTTAGACGACTTCGGTGATTTTAAACAACACGCAAAAACCGCGCATTGTTTAGGGACCTGAATTTTTAATGCTATTTCAACAATTTAAATAATCTATGAACTGTTTTCTTTCAAATTAGCCTCTCGGTTATGGCGCGAAGCAAAAAGCTCAGAACGTGACTAGACGTTTAGCCGCCCCGGCCTGCCCTTAATAAGTTTCGCGAACAAATGAGGCAATGAGGCGAATTAGATAAACTCAGACGGTGCACAGCGTGCCTCAATGTGGAGTGTGGGTTCAAGTTTGCTGCGTTTATTTTCTTTAAAATAACGGTGCGTCATCAGTCAGAGTCGCTCTAAATTTAATTAAGCCAGACTTAAATTTCTTTTTTGAACAGTTTCAGTTGTTTTGTCGGGAAAAGTTTAATGTTTGGGTTTGGTTGCGGTCGGCATAACATTGTTTTGTATTATAATAAATATATTTTGAATAGTTGATCTTTTATTTTATCGCCTTGTTTAGATTAAAGTGCTGCCGGAGTTTTAGCATTTGCTATTAGACCACTCAACCAGGACACATACACAGAGACCATTATACAACGACCATTCCATATGACATTGCATTGCCATCTGCCGCAGCTGAGACTCGAGCTCAGGAGTAGTACAGCAACTAACCGTGTTGTCTCTCACACAACCTCGTCTAGTCTACTGTTATCAACTCGGTAACACATGAGAAACACCACTAAACATCCATACCCCAGCCAGGATTCGAACCCGGGATTCCTTGGTTGCAAGCCTAACACGTAAGCGTTGAGCCACTGAGTCAGTGGTCATGTAATTTGATCGTCAGGTAAAATAATTACTGCGAGTTTATGTCGACAGGAAGAGATCTTCCAATTGTTGCTACAATTAAAACTCTGAAAACTGGAAGGATTACTACAAAAAAGGCCTTACGGAGTACAATAAAAAGTTAAGGTCTAAAAGGAAAATCATGGAGACGGTTCTGTGAAGGGATAGATGAATTAACCCGAGCAGTCCGCCTACAAAAAGTTCTTGCAAACTTCCACTCGAACGGAATAGGACTACTCAAAAGGCCCGATGGCAAATATGTAGAAAGTCAGCAGGAAAATATAAGAGTACTTTTAAGTAGTCATTTCCCAGGCTCCCACTATCTGGACGAGGATGCACATCGTCCAACCAGAGAAGGAAAAAAACTGGCAAGGAAAATATTCACCCCCAACAACATTAAATGGGCAGTATCTAACTTCAAACCCTTAAATCACTAGGCAGAGATGGCATTTTTCCTGCCCTACTTCAACATGGATTTGAGGAGCTCATCCCATACCTGAGAAGTATATTCATACATAGCAAGCTATGTACTTGGCTATATTCCTCAAGTTTGGAGGGAAGTTAAGGTGGCGTTTATCCCAAAAATAGGCAGACGTCCATCAGAAGAGTCTGAATCTTGCCGCTCCATCAGCTTAATCTCATTTCTCCTAAAACAATGGAGGAACTATTAGATCAATAGATCAGAAGTGAAATCCTTACGAAAAACCACTTCACTCCAAACAATTTGCCTATCAATCTGGCAAATCAACAATAAATGCTCTACATTGCCTTGTAAAAAGGCATTGAAAAGACATTCACAGCTAAAGAAGAGGCTATGTGGGCTTTCGTAGATATAGAGGGTGCTTTTGACAACACCTCCTATGAATCCATACAAAATACCGCGGAAAAAAGGGGAATACAGTCCCCTACAATTAAATGGATACAATCCATGCTTAGAAGCAGAATAATTACCGCAGATGTGGGGGAGGAGTCGGCTACGGTGACTGCAGTCAGGGGTTGTCCACAAGGTGAAGTCCTATCGCCATTGCTGTGGTCAATGGTCGTCGATGATCTCCTCCACAAATTGAGTAATTCGGGCTTCAACGTCCAGGGTTATGCAGATCACCTAGTAGTGACTGTTAGAGGTAGATATGAGGTTATAATTTCTAACCTCATGCAAATTGCCTTAAACATAATATCCAACTGGTGTTAGTCAGAGAGGCTTAATGCCAATCCGAGCAAAACAGTTATTGTTCCATTCACCAAAAGGAGAAAACTTATCCTTAGAGCTCCTATGCTGAACGGAACGATCCTAAGATTAAGAAGATAAGAAGTCAAGTATCTAAGTGTAATCCTGGATCAAAAACTTACCTGGAACTCGCATCTGGAAAGGACTCTTACTAAAGCAACAGCGGCAATATGGCCGTGCTGTAGGCTGTTTAGTAATACTTGGGGTTTACGTCCGAAAATGACACAGTGACCTTATATTTCGGTTGTCGGACTTATGGTGACCCACGCATCATGCGTATGTTGGCCAAAACGGAAGAAAAAATAGCACAGGGAAAGTTGCAGAAATTGCAACGTCTTGCCTGCATAGGGACTACAGGAGCAATGCACTCGTGTCCCACAGCAGCTGTGGAGGCTATGCTTAACCTACTTCCCTTGCACTTGCATGTAAGGAAGGAGGCAGCACTCAGTGCCTTACGACTGCACCAAACACATAAATTTAAACCAGGCGATCTGGTTGGTCACTTAAAGATTTTGGACTTAATCCATTTGAAGCCCATAACCAAACCCACTGACTTAATGCCAATCAAACAAGACTTTCACTGCCCGTTTGACGTGCTAATTGAAAGTCGTCAGACGAGCAAGATAGAGGCACAGCGATTGGAACAAGGGCCACTCATCTGGGTATACATATGGATCTAAGATGGCTGAAGGGGTAGGAGTGGGCGTAGCAGGACCCAGATGTAGGCTATCAAAAGCCCTAGGCAACACCCCAACCATCTTCCAAGCAGAAACACATGCTGTGGATCTGTGTGCCCAGGAATGCCTAAATAAAGGCATTCAAAGGGCAAAGATCTACATACTATCAGATAGATCAGATAGCCAAGCAGCATTAAAAGGTCTAAAGTCTTACACCTTTGAGTCTAAAATTGCCTGAGAATGTAAACAATCTCTGAAGCAACTAGCCAACAACAAAAAGGTTACCGTGATGTGGGTGCCAGGTCATGAGGGAGTACAAGGTAACGAACTGGAGGAGCTGAAGCACAGTTTATTGGGCACAAAATGGGACACGTAACGGAAGAGATCCAGAAATGGAAAAAGGACCAGAGAAAGCCCTACTGGAGGAATGCTCCAGGCCAAAGACAGCGAAAAAGTTTATAACTTATTCGACAAAGAATGCCACAAGGCTTCTCGAACTTGGAAAGTCCGAATTAAGGCTGATAACAGACCTTCTAATTGGCCACTGCCTCTTGAGATATCATCTCAAGAACATGGGCAAGGCAGTAGACGACAAATGCAGATATTGTGATACTGAAACTGCGGAACATATACTTTGCGAATGCAAGGCATTAATCCTCACAAGGCTAAAGTTTCTAGAGCAAGTAGAATTAACGTCTCAAGACATAGGGAAACTAGCCCCCAGGAAAATCACAAGCTTTATCAAAAGTCTTGGAATCCTGGGCAATAATCAGTTGTAGGGTTATTTACAAAAGATCTTTTTAGGTCGATGTGACCTACTTAAATCCAAACGACCCCTGAAACAATCTACAATCTACAAAACCAGAACTGTTTGTCGGGCAATACGTTGTGTGTAGTAAAAAAGTTATTAATTAAATTAAATGATCAAATTGAAATTAATAATTCACAATTAATTAGTCTTTTCTAGAACAATTTATATCAGCTGCCATTAATATAGCCAGATAAATTATTCAATTATTGTTACGTGAAATAATTTTTTTGGTTAAAAATAATGTTAAAAATTTAAACACAGTAAATTTAAAATGGACTTTCATCGAGTAAAAACTTAATGATTCCACTAAATACATTCAGATATACCACATATATTACGTGTCACCAATGGCATTAAGACCAGCATTAATACACCATCCTGTTTGACAATGTCTAAGTAAGTGCAGGTATAAAGTGTAACGAAACTTTGAAGTCTGCCACGGTCGTATTTGCTACAAACACAAATAGGGAACTACAAGCCTCTTGTTTACACCAGGGAGTTGGAAGTATTATGTACCGGGCGATCTTTATCTTTTATCTTCTTCCGTGTTTCCTTGTGTTAGAGTTGACTGAGCCAGGGTCGGATCAAATAAGGAGGCACTCTAATTAAGGAAAGTTTCATTTAAATCGAGATTTAACAACAAAATGAGCAATAGGGTAATTGTTACCGAAGTGGGTCTGGAAAATTATTCTTAATTTTTCGTTGTATAAAGTTTATACCGTAGCCATTTCTTGGGATTCTTGCGTAATGGTACTATTAGATTGACTAAGACTGTCAATTTAATTCTCGCAACCTTGCAATCTTGTACTTTCAGTTTCTCGGCACGAGTTGATAAAAGTTGACTGCATTTTTTTATTTCAGTCGCTAATTATTCTTAGAAACTCCAGATTGTAGAGACATATAATAATAATAGCGTTTTTATTTTCCACTAATACGAACTCAGATGTGTACGAGGTCTCTCCGTCACTTTGATAAAGTTTTAATTTTAAAGTGTTGTGCATTAACCTATGAGCTGCATTCTGTAATAGTTGAAAACTTTTCCATTTTATAAATATAGTCGGGGCAAGAATTCAGGCGATGCACGTCACAGATCGACAAAATTACTATAATTATATGAAGTCAATCAAAACGACTGCACCTGAAATAGCTGCAATCCCCAATTCAGGACACAGCATAAAGCTTTATATGCTGTGCCTGTGATAACTGCAACGTTTGCAACCCACAATGCATAGAACAAAAATCTGTCAATATTCAATTAATTGGAATAAAGATAGATTATAAATAATTTCTCAAATGAATCTTATTTAATAACTGGACAATGAGTTTTATAATATATATTATAGTACAATCATAATTATAATTACATTTTGCTAATTAAATAAAATTACTACGGTATTAAACAGTTATACATTTTCTAGTTATTTACTATTCTTGATGAGAGAAAAAACATTTACATTTTTAAGCAAGTTGAAACCTTTCACATATTTTCTTCTTCGTCTGAACTGTCGTCTGTATCGGATCCATTTAAATTAATAATAATGGGATGGATAATATCTTCTCTGTCAAAAGCCACTTCCCTGTCCTAATATTTTTGTATTTCCTTATTTGTGTTTTTAATAGTGTTTGACCAAATTTCTAGGAAATAGTATCTAATGCTTCCGTCCACATATTTATCACTTTTTCCACACCATTCCCATCTCTCCCAATATATTTATTATAATATGTTTTTGCTATGCCCCAAACTTTTTCAATTGGCTGAAACATACAATGATATAGTGCAAGTCTGAGGACTTCATGGCCGTATTGGGCGGTTTGTTTCTATAAAAATAAGGTTTGTTAATATATGAATGTAAATTCATATGGGTATTATAAGAGTATAGGAAAACAATATTATTACTACAAATTACAATTTCTGTCCCTGGACTCTTGATATTAATAAATGAAAATAACCAGAAATATCTGATAAAATTAGTTTATGATATGATATGAGTCGAGTGTACATACGTACCCACAAGAGTTAAAAGGTAGTGCACTTTTTATATACCCGCACTAAATCTCTAAACATATAATAAATCACTTACTGTGCCACCAACTCAAGTAATTGTACTTTAAGTATTCCTTCTTAATTTTCAATATTTCTGTTTCGTAACCAAGATATAATATTGACTTTTGTCCAACTCGAATTTGAAATTTTATCCACCAAACTACTGTGATAACTAGCATTATCCATGATTATTAAAGACGGTTCTTCCAAATGTTTTAATAACTGGTGTTCAAACCATTTCAAAAAATTTGTTTTGTTCATTTCACCATGATAAACAGGATTTTTTGTTGATGACGAAAATTATAATAATGCCCCAGGAATAAAACCATTTTCATTTCCAGCATTAAGTATAATAAACCTAAATATATATTTCTACATTAATAATAAACCCCTTTTTTATTATATACAGGGGTCAGAAACGAATTTTAGCTACATTGTATCTTTCTTCTGTGATTGTACGTGTAAAGTACAAAAAAATGCATTTTTTAAAATCTGTATTTAAAACTCGTTTATGAAAAAGAAAACAGACATTTACGCACTTTTTCCCTTCAGTTTTGGTTTTTTCACACTTTCTTTATTTCCATCTTGCCATGATCTTTGTACAGAACCATACTCAAAGATCCACGTCTCATCTAAATACACAAATTGTCGAGGATACTCCAATGAAATATTTTTTACATATTTCTGCAAAAAAGTGACGCGGATGAAAATAATATTTGGCAGTTTCATTAATCTTCTACGTGGATTATCTTTTAGAAATTTAACACCTATTTTTTTCAGTATTTTCCCCAAGCTACTCAAACTTTCTTTGTAAATGTCCCGTTCAGTCAACAGCTCCGAAAGGAATTGTCTTGTAATATGTTGTTCTAAAACAATAATAAATACTTTAATAAATATTTCCATACGTTATTTTAATAAATACTCACTGTTTGTGTACATTTCATAAATAACATTTCTAATTGCTGCTTGGTCAAAGTTATCAATGTCGCATACAGGCTTTGTTGCTGGTCCAGTTCTTTAAGGGCTACCTAAAGCTTCCCCAGTCTGCATTTTTTGGAAACGTTGCTAACAGCACTCAAACTTATGTTTAAAGCATTAGCAACTCTCTGAAATTTACTGATTATGTTATTATATATATTTAACTTCTGGAATTATACTTGCCTCTCTTACAGCAGTTAATGGTAACAGTAGTCCACCGGCATCACGTTTTCTCTCAAAATAATTTATTAAAGAACAAATTAATTCCTCGACATCTTTGCCAAATGCCTTCGGCATTTTGACAAGTAATCTAAAAATATAATACATTAATTTGTTTTCACACAAATAATTCTTGCTCCACTTACCAGAATAACACTAATAATACAATTATATTAGTTCTGAAAAGAACTGATGATAAATAAAACAAGGAAACAACAATTAATTAAAAGCACGAGAGAATGAAATCAACAATAAAAGATTTTGAATCAATAAAATCGACAGTAAATCGATTTAAAATATCGGTGCTTTTGTAAATTTAGCAAATTTATACTACCAACCTTTCGCGACGAAATACGATTTAATTAACTTCTATTTCTAAAAATAAGACAAGAATGATAAGGATTATAAAGGCACATTGAACTGTCCTTTTTTCTGAAAAAAGCTTAATAATTTGGTGTCAAGAATTACTCTTTTTAATGTAATTAATACTTAAACATTATGTTGGCATTGAAATGTTTTCAATTACGTCACTCGTGACGTGCATCGCCTGAATTCTTGCCCCGACTTTATGAACACATTCACTGTGAAGCTATATCACCAGCTATGTTAAACGTCAAGCACAAAGCAACCTTCAAACGTTTTTAATGAGATTTTTGTTAAAATGGAGAGCAGTAATATTGATCAACGATAACTATATTATCGGTCTTGTTCTCCAATATTTCCTATTTTTCATGTCTAAAAATTTTCTCATTAGCAAAAAGTATAAAAATTTTCTTGTTTCAAATACTAGCCAATGATCGCCTTTAAACGAATTCTCTAAATTTTTAATCCCATTAATGTATTTCACTGTAGCTGAACAATGTTATCATTAATTTGCGTTAATTAGTGAAACCGTATTGCTGAATTTAGTAAATTTCAGGTTTCGCAGCATAATATATCAAAACAAGAATTAGTTATTTAGCATAAAAATATATGCATAATTCATAATAATGTTACTATTTACATATAATATAAATCTATTGATTAACATGAATTTAGACGGAAATTATAATTAAAGCAGCACAGTAATTTCAATAGATTATATACATATACATTAGCCTAACTAAAAACTAGTATGGATGCATGATGCGGACTATGATCGATACTTAGTACCTGAAATTTCAAGTTGGCTTTTGTATTTTGCATTTCAGTTAACTATTATTAAAGGATTATAGAAGTCCCAACATGATAACATCACGATACTAAGATAAATATATCCTAATATACACATATGTATAGTCGAGTACTGATTTATTAGGCACTCAAAAAGTGCAACAAAAACTGTACAACCTTTGTTGGATTATGCGGCATGTTGTCATCAAACAAGCCGACGCACATTAGAAACCAATAAAGGTAAGCGAGTCAATTTGCGAATGAAATAGTACAGAGCCTAACTCTAATTTCTATGTATTAGAATGTACATATTAATATAATAATAATGCGATGTTGAAATTGAATGACTGATTTGCTGATGTAAATAATTCAAGTGCATACCTTTGCGCAATTACTTTTGCGACTAGTTTAACGATATTATAATGAAGTCGTAAAGTTTTTGTTGTGTTTTTTGAGTGCCTAGTAAATCTGTACTCGACTATATATCAATGAAAGCTTAAATTTGCTACAAACGTCTAAATCTTATTAATCAAATCATTCTTCTTTCTAGCGATAAAGCCCCGGTCGCTGTTACTTTGGAAAAGTATTTGTTGGTAACGATTTAAAATATTTGAGTTTTAGTTCTTATAATTTATACGAGCACAATTGAAACTGGTCAGTGTTAAAGCACGGGACCGTGCGCACTGAACTTGATATTTTGTCCTATATATTTAGCAATAGTATCGAGATTTGAATGGTAGTTGAAACTGTGCAGGCGAGCCCGAGACTGGCAATGTAATCAGTCTGAATGAACCGTCTACGACTGCACTGGTCTAAAGATAATAAAACGGAGAGGCCTACTAGCATAAAAAAACTCGTAAATCGTTTATCAGCAGTCAACGGTGGACTTGTGAGATGTGCTGTCAATGTGCCAGTGCAGTGCATAAATACCTGTTATAATATCAAGCGTAGGAGTTTAGTTAGTTATTGTTCATATTTATAAATATTTTCTAGTATATAAAAGGCGAAATATTTTAATTATTTGCTAATTTACCACGGATTTCTGGAGACCGTTTGAAACAGAGGATAATATAATAACGCCCGAAAATCTTATCATTTTCTTATGACAAGCATCTAAGAACAATTCATTGGACCTCAATTTATACAATAAACTACCTAGTGACTGGAAAATTCTGAATAATATTCAATTTAAAAATAAAATTAAGACCCTCTTATTGAGTAAACTGTTTTTATTCTGTTGACGAATATTTCAATATGGATGTAATGTGAAGATGTTCTTAACTCTCGATATGTATTGATTGTACCGTGCTGATGTGCATATTTTATGTGTTATATATATATATATATATATATATATATAGTAGTCAAATAAAGATATCTATCTATGCTTTAGTAAAATGTTGTTGTGGAAAAAGATACAGGATGTCAAAGTTCAAATTATTCGTTCAGAATGAATGTAGTTTGTATAGTTTGCGGAGCTATAAGACCATCTAGATTAAATTGGTAGTCGCCTTCAAATATTCGACTGCTAGAACTTTTAACTTAAGAAACATAGTTTTTGTACGATTTTAAAAAAATAGCCGCCTAATGAGATAGCTCCTTTAGATACAAAATATATATATAATAATATAATAATAATAATATAATAAACACCACAGAAATTATTCTCATTTATTTTACTAGAATCAACTCAATTTAAAAGGATACAACCAACATACTAATTTTATCAGAATTGAATAGAATCACAGATATACGCACTGATTATGAAAACGCTTTTACGGATTGTTCAAAAAATGGCACTGGAAGTACTATTGCTCGTTGCAATTCGTAAACACTATCAAATAAAGTTAGCATTACTCTGCCAACTTGTACACCATTTGAAGCTGGCACTGCTGTATACAGAGCTTAATACCTTTAACAAATTATTAATACGTTCTGGCTCTCTCCATGGACTGAAAACAATATCAAATCCCTGCTAGATTTTTAATGTGACATTTAGTGGATTTCCACCGGAGTTAAAGACAAGAATTTAGTTTTTCAACATAGAATAAATCCTTATTCAACCAAACGAGCTTAAATATTATTTAAAAAAGCAAATCTAATAAGTTTGGAATAACATAATGTTAAATTTATTTTTGAACTAATAATCTTCCTTTTCTGGAAATGAGAAGTAACACATCATATTAGCTTTTTTTGTCATTAGTACTAAGGCTCTATTTTTTAATTGCAATTAATTGTTGCTCAAATGAGTAAATTCCAGTGATTTCTGTAATAAACAGTGAAATTGTGAACGATCCATCTTTTCGCGTCTGAAGGACTTCTTTATATTTTACAAAAATGAATATTTAACATTCACAAAAAGGGTTCAAAACGACTGTTTCAGACGGAGAATAATACAAAATTTATACTTACTGTTCGTTTATGCTTAACTGCTTCAGTGATGGTACCAATTGGACGTCGTAACACTATAAATCTAACACAGTAAGTACTAACACTTTCTTAAAATTAAACCTGAAAGGGAATTTTGAAAACACAAGAAAAAGACAATATAAAATTCAAAAATGTATATCAAATCTCTTTAAAAAAAATCATGTTTTACAAAAACAAAAGAGAAAAATGTATTGACAAACTATAGTCTGGCCCGTGTGCAACACATGGTGAGGAACGGAACGACTTATAATGTACCAACTACCATCCAATATGCGGTTTATAGCTAACGATTACACAAAAAGATTCAAGAAAAGTTCAATGTTTAAAAAATTTTGGTGGGCTTTTGCTTGCCTGTCTATTTACGTATTATCAGTTGAATTATAATTTGGTTCGCTCCTCAGAGCTTAAAAATGCTTGAATCGCAACGACTTTGAATTATATTATAACAATTATAAATTCATACGTTTAGGCAAGGCGGTCCCATGCACATATGAGTATATGATAACTATACTTTTCTGACACCGAATCACTCAGGAACCGGTTTAGGGCAAATCCCGTTAAAACCCATCATTTTCCCGTCAAAATCGACTGCTAGAAGATGATAGGGCACCCTTGTCGCTAAAGGTTATTTTCGCTAGAACTCTCGATATACTTTGAATAGAGACTGGATTAACTTGTCCTCATATTTAACACAACGCATGAGTTGCAACGTGGATTCGTAAAAGGGTTTTTAATTTTGAAATTTCCGATTTTTGTTACACTTTCTAAATTTTGGTGGTCGGGGCGACATTACGTCCCCGTGCAGCGACATTTACTACACTTTCAAAAATTACCCTCCTTGATGAGTTTCTGATATTTTTGCATAAAAAACGCTCCGTGGAGAGAAAATATGATTTAAAATATAAAAACCTCTTCCAATGGTATTTTTACGTGAAGCACGCTTTTCATGCGAAATGTTTTGCATTTTGTTACAATTTCGAAAAGTTTATCAAGGGTTTTGGCGTGTTCTTTAACAAAGTCAGAGGAAATAAAGTCCAACAGATCTAAGGTATAATAAGAAACTTGAGAAACCTAAGCTTTAATACAATCAAATTCAAAACAATGAGAATTCTATTTAAGTAACTCCGCATTTACTCGATATAATCAATTGTAAGGGCTTTAATTTTATAACCGGCTCCTCCACCAGAATATCGAATGTCTTTGGAAACGCGTTGCTGGCTAGTATATATTTCAAGAATGACGGTTATGATAAAAATATATTCTTGTAAATAAACTATCCAGATGTATAAATTTCGTTCTTTCGCATCAGACATGTGGACTAGAATCTTGAGGATTGGGAGCGTGCCCTGTTCACAGGCGAGTCCAGGTTTTCCGACTGCCAAATGAACATTTTCCACCATGTGAAACTACGATATTTAATGGAGGTTCTGTGGAATGATTTGGGGAGGACTCTCCTTCGCAGCTCGAACAGAACTCGTCTCTGTACATGGAGGTTCTATAAAAAGTGTACGGTATAATGAGCATATTCTATCCTAACATATTGTGCCTTGCGCCCCTTACATCGACAATAAATTCTTGTTGATTCATTCAATGAAAAACTTCACGCTGCTCATGTAGTGCAAGAGCACTTACATAAGATGGGTATTAAGACTCTAGCCTGGCCTGCAAATAGTCCAGATCTCAATCCTATGTAGCATTTGTGGGATGATATGGATAAACGACTTGGAAACCGTCAACTCTTAGGTACCTATCTTGGTGACATAGAAAATATGCTTCGAAGAAATTGAATAAGACGAGATTAGACGTCTGGTTTCGAGTATGAGCCATCGATTTGAAGCAGTAAATAGAAGTAGAGGCGAAAATATGCGATATTGATTTCCTTCGTTGTTTTTTATCGATTTCGTTCTTTCATCATCTCAATGACAATTTTTATTGTTATTGTTGTAATGTCTAAGTTCTTAAATTTCTACTTTAAACTGGAGTTCTTTAATTTTTAACTGTGTATCTCATTTTAAAACAGAGATAATTACGTGTTTCAAAAAACATATTGTCCAGGAAAGATGGGGCTATAGTTTGATTGTAGTAGACAACCGCTGTTGTAGCTGGTGCAACCCACAATGCGTTTCAAATTTAGGGAGGAAAACTTATAATCACTCTTGCACCCTGTATATACTCAAAATGTTAATTTGAATAAAAATTTCTACAAAGGCTTCGATACCGAGGAGTAAACCTACAATTCAAGAAAATAATTCAAATTGATTTGGCTGCTCGCGAGAAAATCAAATTTGAAATTGTGGCAAATTTTTACTGGTGTGATAATTTTAATGAGAACTGTATTTAGTTGTTCCTTATTTTGGCTTACACTATATCCTTATGGAATGGGGAGAACACGTTCCGTTTATCGCAGTCTAACCTTGAAATACCATTTTTAATTTCTATGGAATTAAAATGAAACTTTTCCGCAAATCTCCTTTGCATGTGCATATGTAAAACATTCTTTTTTCGTCATTTAACGCCAGCTAGCTTAATTTAGATAATTGTTTCTTTGTATAAAACGAAAATTCCTAAAAATTAAAGTTCAGTTTTTTAAGTTAAAATATCTGCATCAGCAAATTTCCAGTGATTTCTGTAATAGTCAGTGAAATCATTGGAAGCAAAAACATAACTTAAGTCTATTAGACTTGTGAAATTTAACATTTAGGGCAATTAAATTCAAAGAAGTGAGAAATCTTACTAAGAATACCGTATTTGTACTATAATTTATTTGCGAAAAAGGGTCCGAGTTTCATAACCGGCTCCTCCGCCAAAATGTCGAAAGTTGTGGCGTGCGTTGATAGTATCTAAATCACAATTCAAGCTAATTTTATTATATACCATTATGTATCATTGCTTTTTGCGGTGGAATAATAAAACGCTCACCGGCTAGCATATCTTGGTACAATAAATTTAAATTTGATCGACAAAAATTTTATTGCGAAGAACTTTGAACAGGAATATTTATAACAATCCGTCTTAATTCCAGAGATTGCATATTAAATCTATTTATCAAATGTTTTCCAGGACTTCTATATAAAGGCCTTTGAAGAGGGTACCATATTAAGGAATCGTTTTCAATTTGCTTCGTAAATATGAAAAATATAAAGTAGTTTTTATTTCAGAAAAATTTTTGGTGTTCCGAATAATTCATTCTAGCGTAGGATAAGCTGGTTATTTGTGGTGGTAACAAGATCAGTGATATTTATTTTGATGTCAAATATAATACCCAGATCTTTAATGGAATAGAATAATGTACATAGTTTCACCGGTAGTCACACTTTCCTGCTATAAGACACGAACTTGCATTTAGCTACATTAAGATAATTTTTTTTTGTCTAACAGTTTTCTAAATAATAGATTTGGTCTTGAAATGATTTACAATGAACAGCAGAGTTTATTTTTCAGAATAATTTTTAGTCATTAGCAAAGAGCAACTTTTTCCGAGAAATATTATTCATACATTAATAAATAGCAAGAGAAGGGCACTAAATTTGAGCCCTGGGGTATCTCTGATGTGACGATTGTATTAGGAAATGTATATATTATACATCATATATTGCACTTTGGAATCAAGATAAGAGGTGAAGAATACTGCTAGAGAATCTGAAAATTTTACATCTGTTAATTTGTTAATTTAAGTTTGTTATAGTAAAGCGATTCTCCGTGAATCATGTTGATACGGAGATATACAAGATTTACAATTTTAATGTGATATTAAAAAAAAGAACAAATAAACCTGGGATATTGAACTTAATGGTGACACAGAGCGCGTAGGTTGTATTTAAGTCGCTCCGTTCGAAATACGATTTAAACGGTGTTAAAGTGCAAAATTAATATAGTAAAATTAGTGAAAGTTTTCCTAAGTAATCCTCGTCTAATAAAAGTAAACTGAAAATGCCACCAAAAGTAAATAGCGATATGAAATCTATTATTAAGGAAACAATAAAAGAATTGCTATTCGATGAAGAGTTCTTAAATAAAATACTAAGCAAGGTCGCAGAAAAACTGGAGAATTTTGAAAAAACCATAATAAAAGCCAATGAAAAAATTAAACAGTTGGAAGGCCAAATAGATAATTTACAACAAAACGAAAAAATTAACAACATATGTGTGTATGGCATCGAAGAGGAAGAGAACGAAAAGGTACCGGAAAAAATTTTAAAGTTATTAAATGAAAAAGTAAAAGTATCCGTAAAAAGGGAAGATATTGTGAAATGTTATCGAATTGGAAATAAGACAGAAAAAATACGACCAATAGTAGTTAAACTAGACCAATATAATTTGAAATATAGGATACTAAAAAACTCTGGTTATTTAAAGGGCTCAAAAATGGGAATCTCAGAAGACCTGATAAAAAGCAAACTAAATCTTCTAAAAAAAGCGCAGGAGGCGTTCGATAGAAAATCCGTATACACACGTTATGGAAACATTTACATAAAAAGGGAAAACATAACAAGGAAAATACGAAATACTAATGAAATACAACAATTAATTAATTAATAAATTATTACTAAATAAACTAGCTATTAAAAATTTTGTACTAAATTAAGAAATATTACTAATGAATTAATATTCAGAACGGGCGATATAAATGCAGTAGTTTTTTTTTGTGTTATTTATACATTAGATTATTATTATTTTTTTACCTATTTTTATTGTAGCATATTAATTGCAATAGAATATTTAGCTTATAAGAAATATAGGAAGAAGGAAGAAAAACTTATCTGTTTTACTTTCTTTCCTGTACAAATATATATGTTATTAGACTTTTTAGATATACTGGAGGATCATGGTAAGATTAACACGATTGTCTCTGAAAATATACAGGATTGTTATAAAATAATAAGTGGGGAAAATAAATTAAACATATTTCATTTAAATATAAGAAGCCTAAGAAAAAACTTTGAGGAATTACTGATATACTTAGATATTCTTAACTTAAAAAATGTCGATATTCTTGTATTATCAGAAACTTTTAATTTGGAGGAGGTAAGTAATTTTCATATAGATGGTTTTAATTTATTTTATAATGAGTCAAATTTTAATAAAAATGATGGGTTAGTAATTTTCATAAAAGAAAATATCACGGTAAAAACAGAGATTATTCAGTTTCACGAAACTAATTTATTACATTGCAATTTTCAATTAAATAATATTCACTTTGGAATTACAGGGTGTTATAGGTCACCTTCTACAAATTTAGATACATTTTTAAACAAATTCGAGGAATACATCACAACCTTACAGGTGAAAGATATAGAGATATTTATTGGGGACATAAATATAAATATATTAAATAAGGATGACCCTCAAGTAAATAATTATTTAAATATACTGTCTCAAAGAGGATTTTTTCCGTGCATTAATAAACCTACGAGGGAAACTGAAACTTTTACAAGTACTATAGACCATATATTCTTAAAATATGATAATTTGAATGAAAGAATGCTGGACATCAAACCGATTATTTATCAAACAAGTTTAACAGATCACTACACTATAGCATTATCTATTCATAATATAAAGAAAATCGAAGAAACGTCACAAATAACTCAATTTAGTAGTACAATAGACTATGCAATGATAAATGAATTATTATCAAATGAACGGTGGGAAGAAGTAACAAATAATAATAACATTGAAGAATCATATTTAATATTTAAAAATAAACTAAAACAATATATTGAACTTTCTACAAAACATGTAAAAATCAACAGTAATATAAGAAAAAGAAGGCAGTGGGTAACAAATGGTATAATTAACTCAATTAAATATAGGGATAAAATGAAAAAAGAATTATTAAAGCACTTTTCTACTAATCTTAGTATTAAATATAAAAAATATAGAAATGTACTTAACAAAATAATAAAACAAGCAAAGATCAATTATTATAAAGTAAAAATTCAAGATGCAAATAAAAATTATAAACAAATTTGGAATATAATAAACGAGGCGACAGGTACATCAACAAATAAAGGCAAAAAAAATATCGATATCACAGATAACCAAGGTAATTTAATTAAAGACAATAAAGAAAAATCCTTATTATTTAATGACTTTTTTATAAATATAGGCTCTAAAATGCAAAGCAAGATACCAAAAATAAATAAGAAATTTTCACCTAAAAATTGTACAAATAATTCCATATATTTAAATCCTGTAAACGAAAAAGAACTTATTACACATATTGGAACACTAAAAAATAATTCAGCTCCTGGTGAAGACGAAATAACATCAATATTTATAAAAAACGTACATAAAAATATATTGAAACCGTTGATACATTTAATAAATTTATCTTTTTCGCTTTCTAAAGTTCCTACAGATTGGAAATCTTCTCTTGTTACCCCGATATTTAAGACAGGAGACCCACAGTTATTAACAAACTATAGGCCAATATCTGTTATTAGTAATTTTGCTAAGTTATTTGAGAAATGTTTAAAACAGAGATTAATTAATTTCTTAGAACATGAAAATATTCTTTACAAAAAGCAATTTGGCTTCCGAAAAAATAGAAATACTGAGGATGCTGTATTTGAATTAACAAATAATCTTATTTACAACCTTAATAATAATAAAAAATGTCTTGCAGTATTTTTAGATTTAGCTAAAGCTTTTGATACGGTTTGTCACAAAATATTATTTGAAAGACTTGACAGTGTTGGAATTAGGGGTAAACCACTAAAATTGTTCGAGGACTATTTATCAAATAGAATACAAAAGGTAAAATTAAATAATATTATAAGTAATGGACGTTTTATAACAACTGGTATCCCGCAGGGTACTGTACTGGGGCCTATTCTTTTTCTTCTGTACATAAATGAAATTGGTAACTTGCCCATCGAATGTAGTGTCATCTCTTATGCTGATGATACTGCCTTACTGTTTTATGCCGACACTTGGACAGAGGTTTACAGGAAAGCGGAAATAGGTCTTAGTTTGATGTTACAGTGGTTGTCTCTCAGCTTGTTAAGTCTTAACACATCAAAAACGTATTTTATTACTTTCTCTGCTTCAGCTGTTAATCAACCTGAAGAAGATATTTTAAAAATACATACACATGATTGCAATATCAATAATAACAAATGTATCTGTCCAGAAATAGCAAAAGTACATACAACAAAATACTTAGGAGTAATAATTGACCAGCATTTAAAATGGAACGAACATGCGAATTATTTAACGACTAAAATGAGAAAACTCTTCTATAAATTTTATCAATTAAGAGATATTTTGAGTAGAAAATTAATAAAAATATTATATACGTCTTTGGTTGAATCTATTCTACGTTACTGTATAATTGCTTGGGGAGGACTTTACCAAAATGCCATGAGAAATCTTTCTGTCTGTCAAAATACTATTTTAAAAATAATTTTTAGGAAAGAACCTATGTTCTCTACCGTTCAACTTTATAAAGATACCGGCGTCTTAAATATTAGAAGCCTATATGTCTATTGTTGCCTAAATTATATAACAAAAATTTCTGAATTACGTCCAGCCATCTCTCACATTTATCAGACTAGGTCTATCACAAACGAACTACTACAAATACCACTCTGTAATAAATCCGTTTCCCAAAGGTTTATAACTTATTATGCACCAAAATTTTATAACATATTACCTGACTCCATAAGATATTTATTATATAATAGAAAAAAATTTAAAATTGAAACTAAAGCATACATTTTAACACACTCTGATAAATTTATACAAGTATTGAACAATTAAAAATGTATGATAATACATAGTGATATATTTTATATATTTTATTTATTTTCTTTAATACCCTCACAACTGGTTCTCAAACATACATAAAAACATACTGTCACAATGAATGTGATTTTACTATGATGTTCCTTCTATCCATTATTTTTACAGCTAAAATAGTATGTCATCATTTACTTTAAAGGGGGGATGTTTACACACAAACTGGATCCACAGTTTAGGTGAAATTCCTCTTTTAATCAGAAGTAGAAATACAATATGAATGTACGTATGTAAATTTGTATTTATGTGCATATATACTGGTACATATCTTCGGTTATATATTATTATTATTATTATTAATGTAAATATTAAATGTATTTTTACCTATGTAAAATTGTAATTTATAAACAAGACAATAAAGCTGAATATTGAATATTGAATATTGAATATTGAATATTGAATATTGAATATTGAATATTGAATATTGAATATTGAATATTGAATATTGAATATTGAATATTGAATATTGAATATCTTACCATGTTATTAAAAATATAAAATAAAATTTGAAATATTATTGCTTAAAATCCTAAAAAATAGCAGTCATAGAAAACGTAATATGTCAGTGAGCCTATCTCTAATAAGTACATGTATTATTAATTCTAGAAACTAACACTAAATAAAATTAATAAAAAGCACGGGATAGTTTATCAATAGCCTAGCGAGAGCATCTAATTTTATGAAATAAACAAATTTATATGTGATTAAAGTTTGTAACAGAAAAAAATCCGCATATAAATGGGGAAGTGTAGTACTCATAACGACATGAAAAATCGTAGACATTTTGAAGAACATATAAATTCAAAATCAAAATATAAAATTACAAATTATGGATTTGGAGTAAATTTTTTCGATTAATATTATTGCTTTTTAGATCGACTTCTGAAAATTTAGTGAAAATGGTTCGCTTCATTTATTTCAAATACTCTGTATATTAGAATATGTCTCAACTTCCTGTCTAGCATCCGCCTTTAAAAGTCTGGCCCATAGTAATGAGATGGGTATCTTAATACAAACTTTTGTATTTTATATAATAAAAATTAATTAATACGGCAAAATTGCCGCTAAGATTTTCACGGAATCGTATATCAATCACATACTAACCACATTTCTAGAAAAGAAAGTAACTTAATTTTTTCTGTAAAATAAATACGAGCGTGTGGGAAGACAGAATCAGAACAACACAATAAACAACAATAAAAAAAGCTTGCCGATGTATCTTACGGACAAACACTGGTATTAAAACGTTTCTAATGGCATTTATATGAAACACGAAGCCTGCCATTGGGAGTAGCCATCAGCACTTACGAACATATGGAGTGTCGCTGAAGGAAAACACGTTCTATATCTTTTTATGTAGCTCAGAGCTGTATCAGCGGCGTACTTTTTAATTCTTACTCAAAATATTTGTTTTTCTACAGTGCAGAATATACGTACATCACGTGGTATAGGTAGGAACTTTTAGACCATGAGCTAAAAATATGAAATCCTAATTTACCATCCCCCCCCCCCCCTGTGCAAACTGATGACTCGCATACTTTTATGTTGGTACAGCATATCCTGGAAAAACCTGAAAAATCACAGAGATAAAAAATATATATTTATAACCAATATTTTGTGCAGAAATTCTTCCCCTAGTTTTCCTTTCTTTTCCGGCAAAGTAACTGGAAAATGAAGTTATTAGTTACATATTCTTCCATTTTATTTATTGTAAATATACCTTAACAAAATTTTTTATTAATTTTTTTGATGTGACAGAACAGGCAGAGGAGGATGGAGTTGCCATTTATGTTAAATATTTGTATAAATGTCAGGTATTATCTTTCGACTTTAACTTTTCTAGCTCTCTTGAACATTTATAGGTCAAATTTAAAATTTCTCACAGGACTTTTGTAATTGATGATTTTTGCAGACCTCCACAGAGCAACATTATGGATCGTATTACTGATTTTGATAATTATTCCTACGTTTGATGAGGCTTTGTGCCTTGGTGATATAAGTATTAATTTATTCGATATTTAATAATCCACTTTCTATATGTTTTGACTCATTTAATTTTGCACAAGTTATCAACGAACCTACTAGAATGACGAGTACTGCCAGCACGTTAATTGATCCAATTTTTGTCAGTAATAAAGATTTAGTGGTTGAGGTTGGAACTATTAATGCTGATCTCGTATCAGATCATAGATTGATTGCTATTTTGTAAACTTAATTTAAAAATAAAGAAGTTTAACCAATAAACTGTAACTTATAGAGATTTTTCAAATTTTGACCATCAAGGTTTCCAACTGGATTTACAGGAACTGCCTTGGCATGAATTACTTCGTGAAAAAAATGATATCAATAACAAAATGTTCATGTTTAACAACTTTTTATTAAACAATTTTAACGTACATGCACCTCTCAAAACTGTCCGAGTCTCTAAACCAAAAGCACCATGGCTTACTGCTAATATTAAATTTCTTATGAAAGAAAGAAGCAAAGCTTTTAAAAAAAATTAAAAATTCTAACTTAATAAATGACTGGAAATATTACAAACAGTTACGTAATACCACATTATCATCAATCAGAGCAGAAAAACGAACATATTTAAATAGTTTTTATCAGAATAATGACGGTAAGAAAATCTGGTCTACTTTAAATGTATTTATTATAACGAGTAAATCTAACAATCCTATACCTACGCATCTCTCGAACCCAAATAATATTATCAACTATGTTTCTACTTTTCTACAAGATAATCGAAATTGTGGGAAGTTGATAAATTTTTATGAAAGTAATCTATATGATAATTCACTCAAATTTGAATTTAAGCTTGCCACCGTAGAAGAGGTACTTGATTCACTTTTTCAAATTAAAATATTAACCTATGGCATGGATCCATTATGCTTAAATATCGCAGCCCGTTTATCGATATTTATATAACACATATTATCAATTTTTGTATAGAGAAGAACTGTTATCCAGAACTTCGGAAAGAGGCTATTGGTTTACCTCTACCAAAAATTTCCAATCCAGTTGAATATTCTGATCTCAGGATTATCAGCATTTTACTTTGCATTTCTAAAATACTAGAAAAAATATTATTTAAACAAATTTATGAATTTGTGTCTCGAAATAACATAGTTCCAGTTTGTCAATCTGGTTTTCGTCGAAACTTTATCACTTCTAATACATTGGCTGCAGTAAGTAATTGATGACATCATTACACTATCTGATAAAAAATTTATTAGTGTGCTGGTATTGCTTGATTTTCCAAGACTTTTGACACTATCAACCACTAATTGCTAATCTCATAATTAAAATATTATGGTTTCTTTACTAATGCTCTATATTTTATAAAATCATACCTTTCCAGTAGAAAGTAGAAAAATAAAATTAATAATTCATGCTCTGATTCTGTGGATATTTCATCTGGTGTAGCTCAAGGGTCCACCCTTGGACCATGATTTTTTATAATATATACTGCTCATATTTTAAATTCAGTCACCAATTGAAACGTACAAGCTTATTCTGCTGATACGCAATTATATTATAGTTTCCCATTAAATTAATTTGATTGAGCACAGACATCAGGGACAAATTAAATATTATTTTCAACAAGAGTCAACAACACAACTTGAAATTAAACTCTACTAAATCTAAAGTCATGATATTTACTGAACTTAACTGAACTTCAGCTCCTCGTTGCTCGACATTGACATTGGCTTCCAATCTTTCATGATTTGTAAGATATAGTTCAATGCAGGTCGGGGTATTTGCCCGCTGAATAGTTGTTAAGTCCACCACGGGTTGAAGGTCGTCGCTCTCGGTACTTGCAAAATGGCAAGTCGCTATACACCATGGAGACATCTGTGATGTCTGGTGTATAGTACCATTAGACCACATGAGAGGATTCACTTACCTCTCACCACTACACCATTTACATTAGTCTGTATAAGACTAGCAGGTTGGCCACTGTCGTTTGTCTGTTCCATGACCTATGGCACACTGATGAGAACTAATAAGTTCGATACCGCTCTATGTCTGGTCAGGGAATTGACAAATGACATTGGCTTCCAATCTTTCATGATTTGTAAGGTATAATTCAATGCACGTCGGGGTATTTGCCCGCTGAGTAGTTGTTTCCTGCAAATCATGTATAATAACAATATATATAGTTTTACACTAAGATATTGTTCCAATATTTCATATTCAAAATATTAAAGTGATTTTTGCAATGATCATAATTTATTTTCAAAGACATTATTTATGAAACAGCTCATCTTCGGGACTACAATATCAAACACAAGAATGCAATGCTTGAATTTGTTATTTGTTCAGTTTTACTTTTAATTACTAGTACTATTGATCTGCCTTAGCGTTTAGTTTTCGTTGTGATTTATAAAATATTCTTTATTATCTAAAGTTTTTCTACCACTGCTTCAGTTTCTAATTAACTTTAAGTAAATTAGAGTATAATAAAATATTTTGGCGTATGTGTAACGTATATCATAGTTTTGCATAGCCGAAAACGCGAACAATGTATCTCTGACTTTATTATTTTATATGAAATGGAAATTCCATCATCTAGTACCGCTACTGTAACGCTGCTCTTTCGTATCAGTTTCTCTTCAAATGACGCTCCTCATCCGGAATATATTACACATGCCTTCCTTATTCAATGGTTACAAGAAGAATAAAGTTTGGTAGAATGTGTTACTGCATACAATGAGCATGAGTATGCATTCGAAATACAAATCTAACAAAGAGACCGTTTTCTTATATACGCTTATTATTTCATGTACTAGCATAGGGCTATTACAAGAAGTAGCTACTGGCTGGGAGCTCTGTGACATATAAAATAGCGCGGTTGTTAAGCTCAAATTTATTGCTCTGCATCTACTTGAAATAACAATTTTTGTTTCTATTGTCTAGTAAGACGTACATACCGACTGAAAATATAATAAGAGTAATAAACGATTCTTATTCAATAATCTCATATATGAAAATAAAATCAAATGCTTCAAGGAACAGGAATCTTAATAAAAATCTTTTAAAAAGAAGAAAATAATTCCGCTAGCATTATTTAATTCAATAACTGTATGCAGATAATTACATACATAAAACTATATATAAGATATGCCTTCTATTTTTATTATTAACACTAACTTTAAAAAGTTATATAAGACATGTAATGAAGTACTTTTTCCGGGGGAAATATTTCTTTTAAAATTACTGTAATGAATGCTAACCACGCCTTTATTGCTAGTCTAGTATTCCCTTGAGCTGCGGGAGTTTCCGTTTCTTCACTTGAACAACTTAAGTCCTGCGTAACCATTTTGTAGTGTAGTGTTGTTCTGACGCTTAAAACAGAAATCGGCTCTGTCACAGCCAGTCCTTCTGGAATCAATTTAATGAACTTTATAAATGTGGAGATGACAATGGTGTGTTCATCTGACAGAAGTATTTTTTTCTTCAAACGTCAGACAATCATGACATTTCTTACTCACTTCAGGACATTAAAGTTGGACATTTCAGATGGCCGTGCGTTTCCATTAGCAACGGAAGTACTTTTCTTCGGATCGAGTGAACTTTTACTTTCGTTGCTAATGGCAGCGCACAGCTAAATTTTTTATACTTATTTTTTTATAGCTAATCGGTGTTTGAAGAAAAAATAACATGTCTGATTCGGAGTGAAAGCTACTTTTGTGACTCATCTGTAATTGCCAAATCTACAACTCGTCACAAAAGTATCACTTTTACTTATAATAAAACAATATACTATTATACGATTTTATGCAAATATTATGCTTGTTATAGTACCAATTAAGTTCTAACTTCTGTTATTTTGAAGAACAAAAATAGATAGAGTTTGATGCAAAGTTTGTTTTTCTATCATTCTATCATTTTCTATCATTTCACATGAACAGTGTGTGCGACGAACTTGATGCTTGGTGTCATCGAAATAGGTTAATATTAAACGACAAAAAAACAGTATATTTGAATTTTCACACCAAAAAAATCTTGCCGCCAAATTTTGAAATAGAGAACAACATAAGTTTATCGCAATGTACTAAATTTTTAGGAACTTACTTTGATAGTAAACTGGGATGGGACAAACATATTGATCATGTCTGTTCCAAGTTAAATTCTGCCTTCTTTGCGATAATTCAGATGAAATCATGTCTAAATACGGAAGGCCTGCTGAATATATATTATTGTTTGGCATATAGCCACATTTCAAATGATATAGTCACCTGGGGAGTTGGTAAATCCATAAATAGAGTATTCGTAGGCCAGAAAAGAATCATTAGACTAATATTTAAGTTAAAACCCATGGAAAGTTGCAAACCTATTTTTAAAGCTAATAATATTTTAACTGTCCCTTCTGTATTTTTATTTAAATGTGCTTTATATGCTTTTAAGAATAAACTACACTTTTTACGTGTCGGGGACTCTCATTGCTATGGTACTAGACATGGAGGTGAGTTTCAAATCCCAAAACATAAAACTGCTACCTTTAAGAACTCGCCAGCTTGTAGTTTTATATATGTTTACAATAAATTACCAGCAAACCTGAAAGAAATTACAACTTATCACGCATTTAAAAAGGGAGTTAAATTATTTTTTATTGAAAAAACTTTTTATACCATTAATGAATTTGTAAATTAATTCATGGTTCACGTTCTCATTTTTTTACTACATGTTTTAGTCTGTGCTATATGTTATACATTTTTTTACATTTGTATATACACTTGTACATTGTACATTCTTATACATCGTTTTATACATTTTTGTACTCTGTTTTATATGTTTATATATTTTATACATTTTGTTTACGTACCTTTATACATTTTACACTTTTGTATACATTTATATATTTATACATTTTTATACATTTTGTACATTGTTTGTTTGTTTGTTCTATACATTTTTATATGTTTATACATTTTTACACTCTTATATACATTTTATACACCATTACACATTTTATGCGTCTGTATATATGTGTATATATATATATATTTTTTTTACACTTTCATTTATTTTTAGTACATTTCTATGCATTTTTTATATTTCTATAAATTTTTGACAATGTAGTGCAGTGCAGTTGCAGTGTATGTACTTTTACTAGTAGACAAATAATTGACATATCATATGTACTTTTACTGTACTTACAAATGATGAATAAACATTATTATTATTATTAAACTTTACTAATTTGTTGTCAAATAAATAGTCGTATCTTTAATATAAAATTAATTAGAGTATTTTAAATAATATATGAATATACTCAAGCCAATGGCAAAATGTACTTGTAGATTGCCAAATAAGTGTCCTAAATAATAAGATGCTAGGCAATTGTTTAAAATTTCGAAGCTGCAAAATCAACAAGATAAAATACGCAATAGTTCACAAGAAGAGCAATGAATTTTGACGAATTATATTTTAAAATAATGTATTTTTCGGTGGGTTTTGGGATCACAAAATTTCCTTCGACGTTTCGATAAATTTATGAACTTCTTCAGGATACTAAAAGAAAACGTATAAATGTAGGTATAAACAAACAATTGTTGTTTATACTAAGACTATTAAAAACAAAAAATTATAACAATCTTACATTTTTAACACATTAAAAAGGCACTTTCAAAAAATTTAAAGATTATTTAAAAATTGGGTGTAAAACATAAAACTGTGTAATAAATTATAAAAAACGTTGCCTAAGGAATCACTTCACATCCAGATTTTGTATCCAAGTCTTATACACACTAAATCCCAATGTAACATACTACTCCCTTTAATAATAGGGTGGGGGCGGCTATGGGGGTGGCAGAGGGGATGGCTAATGCCAAAATGAATTTTAAAAGCCCTTGGTTTTCGTACACACACTAAATCCCAATTTAATTTTTTACTTCCTTTAATAATAGGATGGAGGTGGCAATGTGTAGAGGGGTGGCTAATGCCAAAATAAATTTTAATGGCTGGTTCTCGTACGCACATTAAATCCTAATTTAATTTTTTACTCTTTTAATAATAGGATGGGGTGACAATGGGGGTGGTAGAGGGGGTAGCTAATGCCAAAAAATGTTTAGAGACCCTTGGTTCTCATATACACACTAAATCCCAATTTATTTTTTTACTCTCTTTAATCATAGGGTAGGGTGTAGCAATGGGGGTGGTACAGGAGGTAGTTAACGCCAAAAATTTTTTTTGAGACGTTTCGTTCTTGAATACACACTAAACCACATTTTAATTTTTTTTACTCGCTTTCATAACAGTGTGGGGGTGGTATATGGGGTGATAGTAGGGGAGTGGCTGATGCCAAAAAAAATTGAAACCTTGACTTTTCGTAGATGCCCTAAATTGCAATTTTATGGACTCTTACTTGCTTTGCCTATTTACCCTTATTTACTCCATTTACCCCCGAACCCTTCAATGGAATTAGATCAAAATATAATCTAGTTCCAGATGTCGTTACAATACATAAGTGCACCAAATTTCAAGTCAATATCATAAACGGTTCCAGAGTAAACGTGCGCATAAAAAAAGTTACAGACCGACAGACAGAAATTTTTTTTCGCATAAATTTAAAATCTAGACGTTTCATGACATTTTAAGTCTATTTGAACAAAAAAACATGCGTTACGTGGAAGTAAAAAGATTGGTATTGGTGTATACATAGGCACAACAGGCAGATATTTTAAAAAACGAATATCTGAACATGTAACTGACTGCAAAAATTTCCATAAAAAAAAATCCAACGCAACTGGTTGAACATTTTATAGAAAAGGGCCACACTTTTGCATTTAATGATGTCAAAATAATAACCACAAGAAGAGAATGTTCAATGTAATGATTTGTACTAAGAAGAATCAAAACAGTATAAACAAGCGAACAGGTACAGGTATAGAAAATCTAAATAGTTCTTATTTATGTAGTGTAGTATAGTTATATTTTTTGTTTTTAATTGTCTTTAAGCATAAACAACAATTATTAAATTTTGTTTATACCTACATTTATACGTTTCATTTTAGTGTCCTGAAGAAGTTAATAAATTTAACGAAATGTCGACAAGTTAAAAAAAGGGAAATTTTGTTCATTTCTATGATCCCAAAACCCGCCTAAAAATACATTATTATAATATTCATATTGGATCACAAAATACATTTAAGTAATTATATTTTAAAACCTTTGTCTTGATACGGGCTACAATCTGTCGAATTTTTTTTTACAATAACACAGAATACTGATTAAAACATAATTAATAAATATTTTGAACATATCACGAAATAGTAATAATAATTTTTAAAATAACTACCACAGAAGCTGCCACTATCGACTACTTTGAAACAGTCAAGAATCACACATACTTCTAATTTTGTAATGGATTGTACAAAGCTTATATATAACTATAACGTGGCGAATAGTTTTGAAACTATTAATAGTCTTCAAATCAACACTTTCCCCTTCGTATTTAGTTTCCTTACTCCACGGCTTGAAACGTCTTTCAAGATTTCCATCAAATCGTGTGTTGCCCCTAAAGCTATCTACAAACTTATAGGTGGCAACCCTTTCAGGCTGATTTAATTGAAACGATCGTATGTGTCAAGTTATTACGTAAATTATACAGGCCTCGGGAAATATAAAATAAAAAATATACGCTTATGGCAGAGAATGGCAGTCATACATTTCAATTTTTTGCGATTATGTTGTGTTTGATGATAAAAGCATGGCACTCGACACACATATCTTTTGAACTGTAAAGTAATTTCACTCGGAGAACTATCTGATGAATGCTTCAGGGTGAATTTTATGGGTTAATTTACTAATTTTATTATATTCTTAAATGTTACGAGGCCCCTCAGAATTATGTTGATTATATATATATATTTTCTAAAAGGCCAAAACTAATATAGTAATTAACTCTCAAGAGTAGGAAGATATGTAATACTTAGCTTTCTTTGGATTATTCGTAAAATAAGGCTTTTAAGTGATGAGCCACGCCTTTTATTATTCTTTCCTATTATTTGGGTTTTCTACCACATGTATTATTATCCTCTTCAAAAACAAATCACCGAATCTACAAAATAATAGAATTATTGGAAAATAGCCTCTGCGCCCGTGACGTTTACGTCAAAGGAACAGTCAGGTTATGTTTTGCAAATAATATAAATCGGAATATACACAGAAATAATGTATTTTGCTGGCTGGCTTTTCAAAGCTTTCTTTGGAAGAACTCTTATATCTTTAAGATTCTGTTTATGTCATTTCCATAGATACCTGGTTCTTGCACTGGACCCTTCAATTAAAATGACTAGTGCACTCCGGATAACTCTTAATTCCCGACTATTGACTAAGTCCTTGAACCGTTTCCCAGATTGCATGTACCCAGTTAGGCCACAACGATAACATTTTATAATTTTTGTAGAGCACTCACTGTCTAAGTGTTGGGTGCTATTGCTTTAAAACATCGTAAACTATTTACCTGCCACGAGTTATTTCTTTCACTACTTGACGATTGGTTACATGACCTACATTGGCTACTCGATCTATTTCTATTAGACGATTTCTCACGGTAATTGTGAGAATGTCTGTTAGTGAGGTTTAGATCACGACTGGATCGATTTCAATTACGGATGTAATTTTTATGAAGGCCGTCGTGGTGCTTAAAGATACGTTCTACTAGTTGAACAATTAACACTCCTATCATATTACCTATATCCCTGGTCTAGATTGCCATTCGCATAAAGCGAATTATTACGTCTCTTTGCTGGTAACCTATCTCTACAAACACGATATTCACTCACAAAATTTCTCTCAAAATTACTACCAGAAATGTCACTACAAAAAGAGACTTGACTATTGGTAGGTCTATCACGTCGCATGTTTAGCTTACGTTCCTCAATTTTATTCACCAGTTCTACCAATCGTTCCTCCGAGTGGATGCCTTCTAAAATTAATCGTTCCTGATATTCAGGTAAGATGTTCTGTTTTAATACATTTTTCTACTCCCTTATGTAAATTTGCTGTTTTCAGAAAATTCAAGTTAGTGCGTAACCTGTCAAAGTAATTGTCAGTGTGTATTCGCGCAGTTTGAGCTAGAAAATAATTTTAAATGAGTGATTCCAGTGAAGAATCTATAAACGGTATACCACCTAAAATTTTATTGAAATTATTATATACAGACAAAATTTTAGAGATATATTATGACAAAAAGAAAAGTAGCTATATGTGGGGATTGAACCTTGATCTCTTGCATTTGCATTTGGAAGCGTGCATGTAACCGCTAGGCTACTGAAGCTTTTATAAAATGTTTGCGCCTAGAGCATAAGATTTAGCAGAAGCTAAGTTTGTGTATTAAAATTTGATTAAAACTATTATTTGTAGTTTTTTCTTAATCCGGTCGTAGAAAAAGTGTACTGTACAACTCGAGTGGATTATCCATATCGCACTCAAAAGATTGAGGCACTCCGCCTACGGCGTCGTGCTCAAAGTTCTTTCTCGTGCGATATGGCTATCATATCCACTCTTGTTGCACAAACTACTATTAGTCTTTCTCTTTTGAGAGTGAAAGTGGCAAATAATTTGATAATTCTGAAATGTGGGCGATGAAAATTCCTATACTTTCATCGCTCTGCTGTTACCTGCTCTTAATTAAATTCTTAACATACTTTTCAAAATTAAAAGGCAAAAAATTCTCTTTTGAGTCATGAGCAGAGGTCTGCCTATGGCTCAATCTCATATTCGATAGAGCGATAAAATACATCAGCCCTATCCTCAAATAGACAACCTATACCATTGAGCAATTTCGAATCGCACACATTTCTGGTCTTACAAAACTGATTAACTGTTCTGATGAAATCTAACACATCTGAACTATCTTTAAATTTTCCTTTAAACATGAAATTCCACTGTGACACTGGAACATAATCTGGATCTGTCAGAACAAGTGTTTGGAAATTTGCTAGTGCAGCTGATTGATCGACTGGAATTTCTGCATCGACAAAATGTTTTTTTCTGTCAACAAAATCCTCATAACTTTTGTTACAATTAAATAAATCAGAAATTTGTTCCTTTTGGCCGCCATTCTCAGAAAGTATGCGGGCCACAACCTTTAAGATGCCAAAATAATGCATCTAGCCTCTCTATCGAATTAAGCGTCAAAATACCTTTAGAGGCTTTTATTGCTATGTTAAAAATTGTTGCACAGATTTGTAATTCAGAATCGGTACCTAAATTTCTAATATTTTACCTAGAGAATCTTGTCTTAAAAATGCTGTTAAGTTATGGGCTAGATCTTTAGTCTTGTGACCAGACTTTCCCTTATATTCAATTCATAAATAAAAAACTCACTCTCTAAAAGTGTGGTATGATTAATTGTTAGTTCAAAACTATTTTTATTTCAAGATAAAAATTTAGTAAAAAAATGCTTAGGAATTTCGGAAAACAATGTGCAAAAATTAAAACTAAATAATTTATACCAATCTCCTGAGATTTATCTTCAAGATGATTCCTTTTAGCTCTGGTTACACACATATTTGCAGACAATACAACTATTTCAGTTATAAATAAAAATACTTAATAGAGTGTGAGACTGTGATAAAGGAGCACATAGTGCTTCCAGAGATAAGCAAAATTCCTGGAAGTCAAATTAGGCCAGAATTTTTTAACCGAAAAACACTCAAAGAATAAACTACCGGCCGATGTAAAAGATCTATCAACTTTGTCATTCAAGAAAGAAATAAGAGCTATCTTGATAGCTTGATTTATAAAAACAATTATTATTATGACAAATTTTTATCATCCTTTCTTTGGTAGATTATGTATAGTTTATATCATATACAAACCATACATAATTTATATATATATTTTTTTACAAAAAACCAGTCACCCTACTCTGTGGCTCCGATCCTCATAGAGGGGAGCTGGTAATAAATACCAATAGCCACTCCCCACGCCCGTGGGGTGAGTAACTACCGGGTCCGCGAATCGTGTGCCCTGAGTAGATGCAATGAATCGAGAATGACAGCCTTCTCGGCATGCCGGTATGGTCTTTAGTTCCGAAAGCAGCGTCTGTCTCATTCCATCGAGGGCTCCTATAATCAGTACCACTATTTTGACAAAATGGCCTGGATAAAGCCTTCGGAGTTCGAAGAGCAAATCTCGATATTTTCTCCGTTTTCCCTCCTCTTTCAAGACAATGTTGCTTTCAGCGGGGGCTGAGAATTCCACGACATGCATTGTCTTGAGTTGGTGGTCGAGGAGTACTATGTCAAGCTTGTTGGCTTCTATTTGCCTGACGGTGTGAAACGAGTAGTTCCAATAAATTAGACACTTCTCGTTCCCCACAACGGACTCAATATTCCCCTGAGCGTAAGGCAGCACTGGTGTTTCGTCTATCCCATACGAATGCCTTAGATGATAGTAAAGCACTCGTAATGCTGCGTCGTGTCTGTGAATATGGGCGAGACTGCGTATGTCGGGCAAGCCGACAGTAAGTGCATTACAGTCTCCGGCGCCCTGCAGCAGGCCCTGCAGCTGACATCAGGGACCTCCATACCCATGACACGACGTCGATAGACGAGGGTGTTAAATACACCATCTTGACAAGCCATTATGAATCCCTCGGTCTCAGACTTCAGCCCGGCTGACCTTAAGAAGGCGAAGGTCAGCCTTTCGGATAAGCCGAGGTCTTCCATATATAGAAAACTCTGTGCAATGGCTTATCCTTATGGAGCTGCAGAAGGATGTTGAGTTCTGCAGCTCTAATGTGGGCTTTTAGTCGAACGGTTTCCAACATTATTACATATACATGAAAGTAACATATATTTATTTATATACAGGGCTTTATGGAAAAAAGGCGTACTAACCATGTAGGTACCTACCAAAATGATCAATACACCATTTTTCTTTCTTCTTTTATTGATTTTTAAATAATATCAATTTCGTATACATTTGCCTGACATTATTATGTTTTTCAGATTGCATTTTTCCTTCATGAAAAAGCCTAATATTTAAATACATATCTATTATTAATTTGGAAAGTTGCGATTTGTGGTTGTCAATGGCATCCTGCGATAATACATGCTCATTCATTTGTTCTGAATTAAATACGTTTTGTAATCGAGCACAAATTTTATTTCTTAATATTTCTTTAATATATTTTTTGCCAACAATTATTTTTAAATTTTCTTTCAATACAATCTCAGCTACACTACAAATTTTGACTATGTCTGCAGAAGGCATTAAGTAGGGTCGCTTATTTTTTATATTTATTAATATACCATCACTACTTTCACATGTAACATGATTTTGGCATATTTGACAAATATTTTTTTTCATAATCTTACTTGCAATAAAACCTGCAATATACTTGACAACATCTTCAGCATAAGAACTTAATGTCCATAAAGTTTTTATGTAATCATGTTCAAAAATGGTAAAGTTCTCTACATCACAGTCCGGGTTATGTTCATATACTGGATCGACAAAATTTTTTTTTTTTGAAGATACATGTAAAATATCAAATCCATCTGATAAACAATTTGAATTGGCAAACTCTTTTACTTCATGTCTCACTAAAAGTCTTTTATAAGCACCCTCAAATTGTTTAGCGTTCGGATTGTTATTAAATCCGCCCCTACTACGTATAGCAGAAAAGAATGTTTCTAGGGGATCTTGCGATATTTTAAAAGTTAACAAATATTCCTGTTGATTTAATTTTAATTTTTCATATAGATGAAATATGTTTGTTAAACAAATAATTAAACCTAAAAAACCTGTTTTCCTCTTAGTTCTTAAAATTGGGATATCTGAAAAATCTTTTAAATTCTTTATATATTTAATAAATTCTTCCGACTTTTCTTTTAAGAAATTTAAGTTTACATCATTTATTGGCACCTTAAATTTGTTTTTCTTTGAAAATTTATTTCGTACATTTAAAATATCAAATACGTTATTAAATGTTAGGCAAAACTGACCAGTAGCCTCACATCCTTCAAAATCTTTTATTTTTAATTTCAATAAAAAGCGGAAAGCATTATAGACACTTTCACTAAGTGTCTGAGTAGCTAACTTGACATTCATACGATTATTATTATAGTTGATATGTTTTCCTCTTAATTTTGTAGCAGCGTGCAACCCTTCTTCTCTTTGAATGGCCTCTAAACGTTTTAGGTATTCCCAGTCAATTAATTTTCCTTCGCCATCCTTCAACATTCCTTTATCTCCTAGCGTGTTACGTACCAGCTTGATCATGTGGCAAGGATCCCAAAAAACAAAAATTTTGTCTTGTGTTCCTGCATGTACAAACCAAGGTTCAAATTTGTCGACATCAAATGAGGCTCCAAGACTGACGCACATATTTATATTCACAGAGGTACCATCAAATGTTACAGAGTAAACTTTTGCTCCCGCTTCATTTATCAAATCTACACATTTTGTAAGCAAGTTACCTCGTTCACTTCCATTTAAACCTTTAATTAAAAAATAACCAACAGGAACCTTCCATCCCTCATTTAAGGCAACTGCCATAAAAACTAAAGCATTTTTTGCTTTCGGCATGTTGTCCTGCTCAAAGTCTACATCCGTCCCTAGATCTACGAAACCATAAAATCTATTATCGCAATATGTAATTTGCTCCCTTATTGACATTTCATCAATCACTATATTGCAAATTATAGGCTTACTCTTCACTCTTTGTGCTATAGCGCTAAATGCTTCTTTACTGAAACCAGGTCGGCCATCTACCACTTGATACCATCCTCTAATTGTTGATGGATGAGGTAATAAATTAGACCAAATCTGTCTAACATAATTGTAAGCTTTATTCGAATAAAAGTTCAATGTGAGGGCGAAACTTCTCAAACTAGGTGAATACTTTCCCTTGGATTTCAGCTTTCTGGATATCAAATCTTTAATATTATCTGGCATAGTATCCTACAAATTTTTAAAAACTTTGTATATAATAAAATAATTTTGTATATTGTACAAAAAAAAAATTAAATGACAAAATTTCATTTTCATAGTACCATTAATGTATTTCCACTCTCTTCTGACAATAAATTTTTCTTTCTCAAATGGCTAATTAACTTTTTGAGTGAAGTTATACGTTTAACGAGTCTATTATTTTGTTGTTGTAGTGTTTTTATCTTCTTTACTTTTTTGGAAATGGTCTGCTTGGCTATAAATAAGCATCTCTTAGCACGCTTAGGAGTGGATACATCGGGAGAAGTCATATCACCAACATAACGGGGTTCAGAAAATCTTCTCTTTTTGGGAGTTACAAATACATTTTCCTCTTCCATATCTACATTCCTTCTCTTGGCATGCCCCTCAAGTTCTGTACCTATAACATTAGTGACAATCAATCTTTCAATACCTGCAGGTAGGTAGGTATTAATATATTAGTAGTATTAGAATATATCAGCATGCATCAAAGATAAAATTGTTTCCTGAAAAATAAAATTAATGTTCTATAAATTTCATGTAAGAAATTTATTAGTGAAACAGCAATACATAAGTAAACTACAGATTAAACTATAGAAAAAAAATATTAATAATCAACACGTGTATTGAAATTTTAAATTTTGTATAAATAATTCTAAAATTCTTACCTGTATCATCGCTATATGGAATAATTCCACTATTAGATTCATTCACATTATTTAAAAAACCTGTATTTACAATCGAATCAAGTACTGTATTTTCTGCATGGGTGACAATTTCTGAATTTGTTGAAGTAGATGGTAACGTTAAATCCAGCGTAATATTTGCATTCATTTTGATGGGATTTGGCACAGATATAGACGGAATGGCACCTAACATTAGTTTCAAAACTCCACCAGCACGTTTAGCATTATAATCGATGTAATCTTCAGGGGCAAAGTGATTCGAACAAATTTTAAGGTTAGTTACATCATCGTATGCAGATAAACCACAAGACTGAACCCACAAAGAGCGAGTTTGAGGATCCATTGGAAACCTAATAACAAATTATTATCTTACAAAAGAAAATAATAAACAAGTTTAAAGTCATACTATAAAGAAAATAATAGTGGTAGTATTCGTTATTATCAAATTAAATATCTTAAAGTAAAACGAAAATTATAAAATGCTTTTTATATGACAAATAGTTTTATTTTTAGGTACTCTTGCATTTACTTACTTATGAAGAGAAAACGATTTCACTCCTGGTTTTTGTCTATTTCCACATAAATAACAACTTTTACCAAATGCCCTCATATTTTAGTCCTTTTTCTAATTCAATAAAATAATAGGTTGCACAATTGTCGCAAAATTACACATACAAAAAGCACAAAATGTAGAAAGAACCAGGAAATAACATAAGAAACTAAACAATAAACATCACAATCATCACATCACATGGTTCTAAACATAATAAGAATAAGGTTATGAATAAAAATGGCCTCTTCACATCCCTTACGCCCACCGTTGCCACAGTTATTTGTGTATTGTCATGTTTTATATAGAAAAATATACGTTTATTATATAAATCTCATACATCAGTGCAACTTATATTTGTGTAGGTTTAGAAATAACTAAATAATGAAGGCCAGATGGAAAGAATTACTAGGAGAAATATTCATTTAAAAAATAATGTTTGTAGTGAACCAAAAAATTATACACAGTAGTACAATAAATATTGAATATGGTTTTTTTTTTCGTTTATCTATAAATAAACCTATTTGTTTTCGGCGTTTTGGTTTATCGTAATTTCATGAAAGAACTATTTCAGTAATGAATGTAAGAGAAAGTGGCAAATATAAAATGCAAATATTAACATTGGCATCACCGCTTCAAAAAATCCACAAAAGTACTGCTTTCACGCGCAATCGCAGATGAACTGTGCGGCTTGAGAGAGATCTTCTGTCTCATAATCATAGCGACACGCTTTCATCGGCAGGCGCGATATAGTCTTAATATATATATGGGGTTTACCCGCTCGACGTCGAAAATGAGACCAAGTTCATCGGCTGCTCTCCGTGCTGCCTTAAAGAGAAAGCTCCTACCTCTGCATTTTCATGGTCTCGTACCATGCAGAGGAGGGGATCCGAACTCCTGTTGACCTTACATGCTCCATCAAGAACCATCCTGCTATGGAGGCTCAAGCTGAAGAGTCCACGGCCTCCCCGATGTCGTGGGAGATATAACCGTGGAACGGACGATTATATTATATTATTATTATTCTTGAGATATTATACAATTTTAATCTTGATCTGTTTTTGTACCAATAATATGATGAAAACAATGTGTTTCTCTTAATGATGAATTGAATTATTTTAAAGAATTTTGAAGCGATCTATTTTATTCTGTAATATTGCTCAGATATGATGTTACGTAGTTTTGTTATTATAAGTTGTTTCCATAATAATAATTTATTTGAAGTTTCACATTATCATCTTTTCAATTAATGTTCACGAAGAATTCAATAATTCGAAAAACTCGTAATAAATAACTGTTATAAGGTTGTATTTAAAAAGTTTATTAATTTGTAGGAATTTCAAGAGTAATTATTCTCGACGCTGTGTGCGATTATACAAGTCGCTTTGTCAAAGTTTTACGCCCTTGTTTTAAGGTCTGAAAGTTGTAATTTATGTAGTCTCATAGAAAATACAAAACAAGAACAGTTATACAACATTTTCGTTTGAATATTTTATGAGAACCGGATTACTTTATAAAGATATTCATTTACAGGGATATTGTTTCACAGCGAATTTAAAGGACGTTGAATTTTATTATGTTTTTAATCTAAATAATGAGTTATTTTAAATTTTATTCAATTATTTGTGTTTATTAAAATTTTAGAGATTACGTATTGTCGCATCGTGTTTATACTATCTAGGGTGAAGTCAACTGTAGAAATAAAATATTATTTTGCGACCAGTAAATCCTTACGCAACAAAAATTTTCATGGTCATGCATTTTTGGCTATACGACTTTTATATAACATGAATAATGGTCATAGAAAACATGTGATTTTACCCCATTAATCACTAAAGTCACTCCTATGTTAACTCCATGTTTTAATTAGAAAATATCAAAATAACCAAATGCGTAACCGTAATTAGCTTTAATTACATGGTAAATTGCTGTCAAGTATTTTAACTTTTAGTTAAGAGCCATATCTACATTTTTGGTGTATTTTTTTAAAATTTAATATTAATAATAATAATAATAATAATAATAATAATAACTTTATGTTAACCTAATTTTACAATATTATTTCTACAGTAGTTATTTTTGATAGTATAAATGCACATGATTTCACAAGGAAATCGTTTTACTAAGATATTATTAGCAATATAATTCAAATGTGCTTTTAGAGGGCGGAATATTAAAACATAATATTTTTAGTCGCAGACTCCTCTATAAAATCCTTATTTTACTATAAGGAACGTAACCAGACTGCAACCAACAGCTACTCTCCGGGCTATGTGCCCCGCCGAGCGCTGAATTAAAAGTTACAAGCCTGGCGCGTTAAGTGTAATAATTGCATATTATCATCAAAACGCTAATGCTTCGATTGCAACAAACACCACCGGCTGGTGCGACTAAAAATATTATGTTTTAATAAAAGAATAAGTCAAAGTAGACACTTTAATTTACTATAATTCGCATAGTGCTGAATATCACCTGCTGAAGTCCTGCTGAAGTTACCCGCAAAGCGTTCCGTCATAATGTTGACAAGTGCGCCGTAAAAATGGAATAGCTAAACTGCCGCTAAAAGTTTTACCAAAAATCTCACAAAAAATACTCTTGTAAGTACTGCCATGAGCACCGCTAAGAGAGCCGTTAGTTAAACCACTAGAAACTACACTAAAGTACTATTAGAAAAGGCTACCTCGCTGTTTTTACTAGTCCTGTTTCAAGCACATATGTTACCGTATGGCTAAAATATCGATCTTTGAAGGTCTGTACCATAGAACCTTGGGGTCCTAGGAGTTTCTGCCCATTGGGACTTTTGATCTAGATGATGTGTAAAATATCATATCAAAAAATAAGTAAAATTAGCGGGAGCCGGACTTCCATAAGAAGTTTGCGGGGTCCTTTGAATAGAATCGGATTTAGAAGTTATTGGCGGTAACTGTCTGAATAACTTGCTGAAAATGGGCTTGGTCTCATAAAGTAGTTTGGACCTCATTAAGCCATATTAATGTCCATATTAAGTATGTTCCAATGGGTACGTTATCTGCATTGAAACGAACTGGAAGTAAGTTTTGATGACTGAACATCGATATGACGGGAAGGAGATTTTTTATGAATGCAATGTCGGCATCTCGAAGAAACATTGTGTATTCACACTCCATTTCTATTGAAATGAAGTGCACTTTGATATATGAATGGAGAATCTAATTGGAAGTTGAACTGAAGAGAAAATTATTTTGTAAAATGTTTACGGAAGCCAATAGTACGGGGGCCCCGAACCTTTCCGTGGCCCTTTGAGGTCACGACGAGTAAATAGGTGTTTTTGACGTATTTTTTCATGCTGAATCCAAATATGCAACTCAATTTTACGGAATCATGCAAGAAAAATTATTAACATTTTAATTGTTTATAAGGCTATAGCTGCAAAGTTAACAATGGAAGGGAGAGTTTTCAAATTTTTTATGATTTCTGATACAAAAGCAAAGAAAACTCTTTTTGAAAAATTAAAATCGACTGATTAGAACCGGAGATATTGCACATTTATTATTAACAAATTGCATAATTACGATTTTTCCGCACTATTTCACTCATAACTCGGCTCCTATTCAACGTAGAAAGTTCTACCAGGTCTCATTTTAAAGCTAAAGCTTCAAGCTTTAAAATATTTTGTAGTGAAATATCCCACCATGCTCTTGAAAAATTTTACAAGTGATGAAAACCTGAAATTTTTGCGGAAAAAAGATAAGTAATTTGTTTATACGCATTTTGAGGAAAGTTAATCTATAAATATCAGCATTTGAGTTATACATTATTATTGTACATCTCAAAACGAACATTTTTTGACTTGCTGAATGTATTTTGATTGATTTTTCGCCGAGTAATATTAATTTGTAGTTGAAGCGCTTTCGCGTGCAATGCGCACACTGAGTACGCGTTACATATAGCGACTACCGTTTTATTCCTGGCTTTACTTAATAAATAATTTTTGAAATATTTACATTAATAAATAATTTTAAATAATAATAAATAAATACATAATTTTTTCTAAAGTGTAATAATGAAAAAAAGTTAATTCATTCTATCATACTATGATTTTCTAGACTTTCTAGGCGAGGTAATTGTTTATTATTATTATTAATTTTTGAAATATAATACATCACTTGCTAGTAAAAATTACGTGAATTTTTCAATATCGCCCTATCAATTTTCAGCATTTTTGAATACATCAAAACATTTTTTAGATGTAATAATAATTACTTTTCACTATTTAGCTCTTTCAGATGAAACAATTCACATTGATTTGAGAAGAGGAGAGAAATATTTAGCTGAAGTTATGAAAAAAAATGCAGGCTGTAAAACATTTGATGAATTAAGATTTAAAATATATTCCCATTCCAGTAAACACCTCATCGAGCAGTTGCCACCCACATCTGCTACCATTAAATTACATATTGTTTATATATAACTTTTGTACAGACTAACATTTTATCGGTTAATATTAGCCTTGTAAATCCAGAAAAATTTGGATGGATCAAGGAACAAGATTTACTTTTGCCCCAAAAAATGCATGATTTGTTGCCCCCGATGAGTGAACTTGTACCAAATTGTACATGTAAGATGTGCACAACTAAATGGTGTCGCTGTAAAAAAGCTAATTTATACTGCTTCATGTTTTGCACATGCAAGAAAGACAATACATGCAAAAACAATCAATAAACAGTTAGTATTAGTAGAAAATGAATTAACTTTTTTTTCATTTTTACACTTTGGAAAAAATTATGTATTTGTTTATTATTATTATTTACAAATTATTTATTAATGTAAATATTTCAAAAATTATTTATTAAGTAAGGCCAGGAATAAAACGGTAGTCGCTACATGTAACGCGTACTCAGTGCGCGCATTGCGCGCGAAAGCGCTTCAACTACAAATTGTGATGCTTGTTTTGCTCGGGTAGCTGGTTTGGAGATTATTCCAGGGTTCAATATTAATATTAATTAAAATCCAGATCCAAAATAAGACATTTATTTTCCTAATAATTATATGTACAGTGTGGCCATATCTTTTATGGCTTAGGTTGCGACAATCTTGTTATTACATAAGTACATCATAGTAATCGGAGAGAGAGAGAGAGAGAGAGTGTAACATATTTCCTCTATGTACGTCGTCGTAATCCCAATTCTCTAATCGAAGTTCCAGGACATAACAGACGCGACTAAGAAATCTGTTTCAGGAGAGATCCAGTTCAACACACTTGAATCAATCTGGCAGGAGGTCCAGTTCAACGCACTCGGATCCTCCCTAACAGATACTTGGCCAGCGGCTGCCACGACGCCGGAGAAACTTGAGCTTCCGTTATCCCAGTTCAACACACTCGAGAAAGGTGAAAGTCAAGCTCTGAATTTACTGGTTTCTGGCTAGCTATTTTATACCCAAAAATCACGGTCACGTGGTTTTGCACCCGGCACGAAATGCACACGGCACGCAAGTTGCGGCCTGGTGAAGTTAGAATTAAAAGTTAACAAAAGGACTAATCAGGTATTGAACTAATCTAAAACTGGACTACTTGATCCATTCATGATTAAAATAAGTTAAAACTGGAATGAAAGTATACAATATTCCTGTAGTATTGTATACTTCATTACAAAATTAATATTACTCGGCGAAAAATCAATCAAAATACAAGTCAAAAAATGTTCGTTTTGATATGTACAATAATAATGTACAACTCAATTGCTGATATTTATAGATTAACTTTCCTCAAAATGCATATAAACAAATTACTTATCTTTTTTCCGCAAAAATTTTAGGCTTTCATCACTTGTAAAACTTTTCAAGAGCATGGTGGGATATTTCTACAAAAGATTTTGAAGCTTGAAGCTTTAGCTTTAAAATGAGACCTGGTAGAACTTTTTACGTTGAATAGGAGCCGAGTTATGAGTGAAATAGTGCGGAAAAATCGTAATTATGCAATTTGTTAATAATAAATGTGCAATATCTCCGGTTCTAATCATCCGATTTTAATTTTTCAAAAAGAGTTTTCTTTGTTTTTGTATCAGAAATCATAAAAAATTTGAAAATTCTCCCTTCCATTGTTAACTTTGAAGTTATAGCCTTATAAACAATTAAAATGTTAATAACAACTTTTCTTGCATGATTCCGTAAAATTGAGTTGCATATTTGGATTCAGCATGAAAAAATACATCGGAAACATCTATTTACTCGTCGCGGCCTCAAAGGGCCACGGGAAGGTTCATGGCCCCCGTACTACAAGTAAAATGTTCTGACTGGAGGTGTGGAAAGTAGTTTTGATATTATTGATCATATGGGGCTGTATTTTTAAGTCAATATTATGTAACAATTGGTTCGTAAAATGGTTGATTTGATTGTTTGAGGTTGGTTATTGGTGAATTTCGGATATTTGTGAATGATCGAAAATTAACGAATTTTTTTAGATTTTTTTGAAGTAAAATGTGTTTTTTTGATGATTTGAATAACTACATGACTTTTTATCATGGCTTGCCATGATGTGTTGGTTAATTTAATTATTTTGCTATTTTAACAATTTTTTGTTATTATTTGTTCGCTTATACATGAAATGTACTATAACATCCTCAGATACCTTTGCAGAGTTAGATAAAATTGGTACAGCTTTATATATTTCTTATCTCTCTTACATTACTACTTTTGTAAATAGGACAAACTTTTGCCTTTCCGACATCCGAAAATTAAAGGTTAATAATGGGGTTACAAACACGTTAGAACAGTGTTTATGACCAGAATTGTTTAGTTATTCCACCCACTCCCCACGTACCTATAGCCTTGATATTTGGCGCTATGACAACACAACAAACATTTAAAAAAATATTTTTCATATATTTTCTCTCCTATCTATAGCGTTAAATTTTTTGAGAGTTCCACTGTGCTAATAGGGAAACTGTTTTGAATAAACATAATCTCATGCCGTTACCATGTTTTCTAATAGAATGACTGCGAGCCCAGTCTTTGTGTACTCTTAAGCAATATTTAACGCTGTCTAATGTTTCCCGGCCTCCCATAGCCGACTAAGAGAAACAATCTTATCTTTTACTTTTATTGCAAATAAGCTCGAGGCGGCGGTACGCACATGATTGTCTACCAACAGTAAAGTCCCCAGTCGCAATTGTAAGGGTGGGCATGTGTGCGACGGCCACCTTCACTCTTCACTCCTCTTTATGACTCAAATCTGCTTCCTGGTTGAATTCGGTATCGTTTATTTCATAGGCGGAATGTTTTCATCCAGCTCACGTCTTCGTATGGAAATGCCTGCTGTCATTTCACTTACGCATTTTAGTATAGGCGTCACGCTCTGATACTGTGGAGGGTGTCGGGAAGATCTATATTGCTCCAATTGAGACAAATTCTATAAAAATACAACGCGGTGAAGAATATTTATGAGAGTAACCTGAATTATTGGAAGAATGAAAAATCTAGTTTTAACTTCATAATACTAGTAGATATTGTTAAACATCACTAAAGTATTAAATCTCGATTAAACCATTGTAAGATTTATCTCTATCCGTAAAAGCGCTATCAACAATGTTGCAGAGTAAACTTTAAACACATAAACTTGCTCTCTGTTGTAGGTATAGCGTAAAAGAGATCGTTATTGGGGCATATGTTTTTCTTTCCGAACAGTATATAAAAAAAATTTTTCTGCAGTATCAATAGCTGTTGATATGGATATAAATGATGCTACTCCATTCAATAATATCATATCTGAGTCTCAATTAGAAATAGAAATATTTATTTAATCAAATTATAAAAAAACCTGTTTTTAGCAAGTTTGTATAAAAGTGTGACATTAAATGTAGACAATATAAACACAAATAAAATTTGAGTGTAAAAAAAGAAATTCATAACATAAAAATTTCGTTTCGTCAATTATTAACTTAATAAGTTGTATAAAAACAACAACAATGAATAGTGGTATATATTAATTGAATATTATACAATTATAACAATAATGGCAGCGCAAATAAGTTACTAAACATAAGATGCCATATACCAAAAAATGCTTTACAGTGTGTCTCAAAAAGTGGGATAGAGTGTACTGACAAGGACAGTGAGAGTTCAACAAAAAACGACAACAAAAATTTAAAGTACAGTATTAAAGAATTTTTCTTTAGAATAAAAGCAATAATTTAAAAAGTGTCTTTTTATCTTATATTTGAAGCAATTGAAATTGAGAGATTTTATGTCATCAGGAATATGATTATATAATTGAAGATTTAAAGTGTTTTCCTACTCACTTATGTAAATTTGCTGTTTTCCGTACAGTCGGTAGAATGGATAAGTGGGCCATTCCAGTTAACTGAACGGATATATTTCATATACGTTCTAGGATGGATATGAAATCGACCAATCACAGTTCGTGTATTAAGTACATAGGCAACTATTCGTTCAAAAAAATTCAAGTTGGAGCGTAAGCTGTCAAAGTAATTGTCAGTAGTTGTCAATGTGTATATTCGTGCAGTTTGGGCCAGAAAATAATTTAAAAAATGAGTGATTCCAGTGAAGAATCGATAAACGGTATACCACTTAAAATTTTATTGAAATTATTATATACAGACAAAATTTCAGAGGTATATTATGACAAAAAAAAAGTAGCTATATGGGGGGGGGATTGAGCCAATTCAGTTCAATTCAAAAAGTCTTTATTCAAGGTAAAAATGGTATAAACACTGCCTCCCCAGTGTACTGCCGTCCTAAGAACAGATGCCGTATCTACAAAAAAATCATATTTTGAGATTTTAGTCTTAATAGGATCGTGGCAAGGTAAATTAACTATTTACTAGACAGAAATGCCGTATTTGTTTACTAGAATAGAAAAAACGTACATATTATTTGGCCGTATCTGAAAAATTGGTAAGCTTTCCTAAAACAATATGCGCTATATGCATATTACTAGTAAAAAATGCGGGAACTGCTGGTGCGTCTCTGTAGTTACGGCATTTCCTGTTAGAACAAGTTAGGTGGAAAATGCCGTATCTGATTTTTCTAGTGAAAGTTGATGATTTTTGCTAAATTTCTCTTTACCAACAATTTTTTAAACTAATATTTATTAAAAAATTACAAAAAAAAATATTTCAAATATTTTAAATAGTTAAAGGCTATTGAAAAAACTTTACCCATCATTTCCTCCATTTGGCTCTCTCTATAGATACGGCATCTGTTCTTAGGACGGCAGAGTACCCATCTCGGGACCGACCCTGCTGCCACCGCGTTAACGCGGTGGTGCATCGCAAGGACGGCACTGGTTTGGCGAATGTAAAAACTGAACAATACAAAAAATAAAACAACCTGAACTCCTTTTGCAAAAGGGCAAATTAAACCAAGTAATATGATAAAAGGTGCTTAAAAAAGAAAGCTTAACATAAAAACTGAGCACTTAAACATGGTATTACCGCTGGAGCACTGAACTTTTTAAATTTTTGCACTGACGCCGACACCATAACTCGTGCCGTCCGCGAGTTGCTTCAACTACGGGTTGCGCAAGGCAGGCTTAAACTGTGATTCTAAATTTTGATTGTTCTGGTATAAAAAATTTGGATACTGTTAAAATATTAGTGACGGAAGAAAGAATTTACAAACAAAAATGTACAAACAGAAACGAAGGAACAACAAACGCGACACAAAAGTACACAAAAACAAAAGAATAGGGGGACAGGAAAGATTTGAAGCGGGTGAAAGGTATGAAATATCACTGAAAGGTGGATAGTATCAGGGAAGGTATAGTTGGTGGGGGGATTGAACCTATGATCTCTTGCTTTTCGAAGCGTAGATATAACCGGTAGGCTACTGCTGCTTTTATAAAATGTTTTCATCTAGAGCATAAGATTGAGCAGTAGCTAAGTTTGTATATTAAAATTTGATTAAAACTATTATTTGTAGTTTTTTCTTAATCCGGTCGTAGAAAAAGTATACTGTACAACTCGAGTGGATTATCCATATCCACTCTTGTTGCTCAAACTACTATTTTTATTGATTTTGTTAATCTAAAGACGAGGCCGTCTGAGTTGCGAGGCAGATCTTGTATCATAATTGTGAAAATCATAATTAGCTGCAAATGTGCTTTTATTTTTATGTATTTCTACTAAGTTGTTATACATATACAAAGAAGGAGCTGGGATTATACCTAATTTTTTAAAAATTGGTTGACAGTGGTTTCGCCAGCCAGCATTATCAATTAATCTGACTGCATTTTTTTGTAATTGAAAAATTCTTATTGGCTGAAATGCATCACCACATGAAAGAATTGCATAAATAATATGGGAGTGGAATATAGTGAAATAGCACTTTTTTAAGGTACTAAAACAAAGAAACGTTTTTAGCCTACGTAAAAGACAAAAAAACCGCTACCCAAGGAATCACTACTTCCACATCCAGATTTTGTATCCAAGTCTTATATACACTAAATCCCAATATTTTATTCCCTTTAATAATAGAGGGGGGGCAATGGGGGGTGGTGGTAGATGAGGTTCTCGTATACACACTAAATCCCAATTTAATGTTTTATTCCCTTTAATAATATGGGGGGGGGGGGTAGAGGGGGTAGCTAACGACAACAAAATTTTTGTATACACACTATATCACATTTTATTTTTTTACTCCCTTTCATAATGGTAGGGGGCTCCCCTACTATCACCTCCACATTATTATAAAAGGGCTGTTACCAAAAAAAAAATTGAGACCTTGACTTTTCGTATATACCCTAAATTACAATTTTATGGACTCTTACCTGCTTGCTTTGCCTATTTATCCTTATTTACCCCATTTATCCCCGCACCCTTCAACATCAAAATATAATCTAGTTCCAGATCTCGTTATGATACATAAGTGTACCAAATTTAAAGTCAATATCATAAACGGTTCCAGAGTAAACGTACGCACAAAAAAAGTTACAGACAAACAGGTAGACCGACAGACAGCAAATTTAAAATCTCGACGTTTCATGACATTTTAAGCCTATTTCAACAAAAAATTAAGTTATTTTTTTGCGTTACTAGTAAAACACCGCTACTACTTCCACATCCAGATTTTTGTACCCAAGTCTTATACACACTAAATTCCAATATAATATTTTGCTCCCTTTAATAATAGGGTTGGGGTGGCAATGGTGGTGGTAGAGGAGGTGGCTAATGTCAAAATAAGTTTTAAAGGCCCTTGGTTCTCGTACACACACTAAATCCCAATTTAATTGTTTCACTGCCTTTAATAATAGGGTGGGGGTAGCAATGGGGGTGGTAGAGGGAGTGGCTGATGCCAAATAAATTTTAGAGTCCCTTGTTTCTCGTATACACACTGAATCCCAATTTATTTTTTTTACTCCCTTTAATAATAGGGTGGGGGTGGTAATGGGGGTGCTAACGCCAAAAAATTTTTTTGAGACGCTTCGTTCCTGTATACAAACTAAATTACATTTTGACTTTTTACTCCCTTTCACAATACTGTGGGGCGGTATTGGGGGTAATAGTGGAGGGGGCTGATGCCAAAAAACATTTTGAGACCTTGACTTTTCGTACATGCCTTAAATTGCAATTTTATGGACTCTTACCTCCTTATTTTGCCAATTTAACCTTATTTACTCCATTTACCCCCGAACCCTTCAACTGAATTAGATTAAAATATAATTTAGTTCCAGATCTCGTTATAATACATAAGTGTACCAAATTTCAAGTCAATATTATAAACGGTTTCAGAGTGAACGTGTGCACAAAAAAAGTTATAGACCGACAGATAGACCGACAGACCGATAGCCAGGAAATTTTTTTCGCTCAAATTTAAAATCTCGTTTCATGACACTTTAAGCTTATTTAAAAAAAAGCGTTACTATACGTCCACTGAACGCGGAAGTAATTATGGTTGTTAATTTATTGGATAATTCCTCTATGTGGCTGAACCAGCTTAGAGTGCCATCCAACATGACGTCCAGAATTTCTACGCTGTTATTATTTGCTATTGAATTATTTGTAGAAAATATAATCTTTTGAGTTTTGTTCTCATTTAGCTTAAGTTTATTTGCCGAAAACCAATCAGTGGCCCGTTGTACTGATTTAATGCTATCAGAATTTAAATTACTACCTATAACTAAAATTAAAATCGAGTATAGAGGTATCATCGGCGTAGAAAATATATTTTGTAGGCGACATAAAATGGAAAGAAATATTAAAGTATAAAATAAATAATGCGGGCCCCAGAACGGAGCCTTGAGTCATTCCGTGTTTAGTTTAAAAATAAATCAGAGAATGTGTTACCAACAGATACGCATTGTTTCCTGTTGTTAAGATAAGAATGAAATAGATTCAGTGGTAAACCCCTGATAATAGTTAAGCTTCTCCACAGGAATCTCGTGAGAGACACAACCAAAGGCCTTGGAGAGATCGCATAGGCTAATCGCCACATGCTTATTAACTTCAAGGCCATCGACTATATCACTTACAATTTTCACGAGATCCCCAGTGATGGAGCGTTTATTTCTGTAGCCATACTGACAACCGGTTAATATATTATCTGTATCAAAATAATTACGAGCCTTTCTTAGGGTAATTTCAAAATTTTTTGAGAAAAATTGGGATGATAGATATAGGTCTATAGTTAACAATGATGTTGATATCTCCTGTTTTAAAAATAGGTAGTAATTTATCTACTTTTAAGACATCTGCAAAATGACCTTCACTAATGCATGCATTGATTTGCGGTATATGTGGGATTAAAAGTATGTCAATGGTTTCTTTTAAAATCTGACTCTTTAAGCCATATATATTATATCTGTACAATTAGAATTTTTTAAAAATTTTTACCGCCTCATCAACTTCGTGAGTAGTCACCGATTGATGAAGAAAGGAGGAATTAAACCCCGGTAAATTTTTTAAGTAATCTGTAGTGGCAATGTTCACTGTAGGCAGCAGATCGGCTATGTTGGTGAAATAATTACTAAAATTGTCGGATGAGATTCTGTGTTCAAGTGCATTCAACGTTGATTTGTTGCGCTCAATATTAATTAACTTCAACTATCACGAGCCTTATTATCACAGTTGACAATAAAACGATCATAAGCAGTGTTGTGTGGGTACAACTAATTAAATGTTCTTCAGAAGGAGTTATTTATTAAACAAAACTGAACAAAAAGTGGTTATGAATCTTAAGTTTAAATATACGAGTGAATTGTTTGAGAACAGCCTGCATTTCGGCGGTCTCTCGTATCCCTCTCGAGGGATGGGTAAATGAGCGTAATTTCCAAATTACGGTTTTACGGTAGGCTACTGTAGTTGGCCATTACTGCCTCCAGCCTGTCGGCATTATTTGCCTTCAAGGTATAACCTGTGTTAGTTTTATGATTATGGTATATCCGTCCTTAATTGTGGGAAAGTACGCTACAAGCAGCTTTTTTATTCAACTATATTAGATTTGTAGTCCATCTTTAAAATATTATATAACTGGAAGTTCTTCGTGCAGTTAGAAATTGTTTTTATACAAGATAACGTATCTCTCATTTTTTTGAGTCATTATGTAATTATGCTAATCTGATGTAGTCTATTGTTTTTGGAAATTTTGTGTCAAGGAAGTTTATAGAAATTTGAAGGCTGCAAAAAGTTCACAGTGTATTTCCATTCTAAAAATTCTTATGCAAACACAATTATCCTAAAAGAGATATCAGACGATGTCGAAATGCAGACGCAACAATTTTATGCTGCTGATACAAATAGTAACCATAAATTATGTATATCGCTGATGCATTTCATAATAAAAACTTCAATTCCATCAGTATATATGTTGCCAGTAAACCCTCAATTAATCACTAGTTCTAAATGCTGCAATTTATATGCGACTCTGTAAATCCGGTTGAATAAAGTCGATTTTTAAAGGGAAATTGGCTCTGGATGAAATGATTAAGTTAGTAGCATTAATCAAAATGTTCGTTTCACTGGTACTTAATACTACTTCAAAAATGCCAAATAATTAAAACATCTCGTCCGGTGCTCGCACAGTTTTCAATAATCAAGAACAAATGGAACTCATAGCCAAGCTAAGCACCAGAGAGGCATCCTTTGTTTATCTGAATTTACCCTCTCGTTCTACACTGCAGCGGAAGCGCTGTGTGAAATTGTATTAATTTTACGGACACGAGTAAACATGTGTCAGTATGAGTGTGTACACGCGAGTGATGATTAGGAAATAATTGCAAAAATGTTTATTACACTACGCTTTACATTTCTGAACATTTATTAGACTGAAACCAAACCAAAAGCATGGCTTGATGAATAGTAGATCTATAGTACAGTATTTTGTATACATTCAATATAGGTACAGCTGAAGCATCCAGTCCGCAAATTAGTCATATATCTACAGTGTGTTTCACTTCTAGTGAAGACACCCCTGTATCTCCTTTATTTGTGGCCGAATTCATTTCTAATTTTTATCAAATATACAACTCTATAAAGAGACTTTACATGACACATAAATGTCGTCTAGATCTAAAACGCCGGCCTACTGCGATAAAAAGAAAATCGCAATTTTCGAGAAATCATAGTAGGCTTAGAAATAGACAAAAATTTTGTTAATAAAAGTTGTTCAGAATCACGAGATATGCCCCCCTATAAAATTTGGTGAAAATCGGAAAACTTTGAAAAAAAATGTTTATTTCACTTCTCGTGAAGACATCCATGTATCTTCTTTATTTGTGGCCGAATTTCAAGACTAATTCATGGAGTTATACAGCTCCATAAAGCGACTTTGTCCAACACATAGAGATAACTTTTTCCAACAAATGAAAGTCGTGCACAATTATTATTAAAATTATTTATTAAATAAAAGATGAAGTAAATGTTTACAATGAAAGACTATATTATTATATTCGGCCCCTTTCTACTAACCCACCATCAAGTGTAATACACTTCTCAATCCGCTTTCTGTTATTTATTACAACTCTTCGCAATTCTTGAGATGTAACTTCTAAACACGCTTGCCTTATCCTCTCACAAAGCTGCTCTACACTTTGAGCTCTGGTCTTATAAACTTTGTTTTTAATATGACCCCAAAAATAAAAATCCATGGGAGTGAAATCAGGAGATCTGGGTGGCCAATATATTAGAGGGCTATTTCGTCCTATCCATCTTTGGGGAATATGTTCATTCATCCATGCTCTTACTACTACGGAATTATGGATAGATGCTCCATCGAGTTGGAAATACAATTGTTCCAAAGGAAAATCGACTATTGCATTCCACAAGTCATTATTTAAAAATTGTCGCAAATGTAACGCATTTATATTTTGAAAAAAGAAGAACGGCCCTATTATTGTTTCGTTTAAAATTCCGCACCACACATTTACCTTCTGGGAATATTGCCTTTTACAATTTATTACCCAATCAGGATTTTCTACTGCCCAGTACCTAGAGTTTTGTGATGATACCACCCCGTTGGTGGAGAAAGTTGCTTCATCCGTGAAAATTATTTTCTTCAAGAAGTATCGATTGTTTAAATAATTACCTTGGATCCATAAATAATATTCCAGTCTTCTCTCTTCATGACCTACCTCCAAAGTGTGTAAAAATTTTGGTTTATACGATTGTAGTTTATGGCGTTTTAAACATCTCCAAATTTTTGACATCGACAAATTCAGGTCACGAGCCATATTTCTAAGACTGGTAGTGGGATTGGCGTTAAACGCCGCTAATATAACATTATCATCTTCATGCCTTCGATTAAGATGTACTCTCGGTTTAAGCACATTACCAGTTGTATTGAACAAGTGACATATTCTTGCTATGGTACCATGGTGTATTGGTTGTCTTAGAGGATGTCTTAAATTAAATTCTTCTGCTGCTTCTCTTGAAGACCGTACATTTTCACCGACTATCTTTATTATTTCTACTTTTTCATCAGCAGTTAAAAGTATTCTAGTCATTATGAGTAAAAAAATCAAATAAGGAAACTAATAAACTCAACAGCCACTTCTGTCATAAAAGTAATAATATTGACAGTTAATTTCACGGCATTCTTAACATTTAAAACAGAAAAACCGCTCCTAAATCTCTGAGCCGATAAGGAGGAAGGACATGATGGAGCGTTACTTCTCAAGAACAGTGACAACAAAAAAACTGTATTACATTGTTAACTTGATGTGTAATAATAAGAAGTGACTCTTTTAGCGTTTTATTGGATCATGATTTTTGCTCACAACTTTTATTTGGAAAAAGTTATCTCTATGTGTCACTTTATGGAGCTGTATAACTCCATGAATTAGTCTTGAAATTCGGCTACAAATAAAGGAGATACAGGGGTGTCTTCACGAGAAGTGAAACAAACATTTTTTCACCAAATTTTATAGGGGAGGCATATCTCGTGATTCTGAACAACTTTTATTAACAAAATTATTGTCTATTTCTAAGCCTACTATGATTTCTCGAAAATTGCGATTTTGTTTTTATCGCAGTAGGCCGGCGTTTTAGATCTAGACGATTTATGTGTCATGTCGCCTTATAGAGTTGTATATCTGATAAAAATTAGAAATGAATTAGGCCACAAATAAAGGAGATACAAGGGTGTCTTCACGAGAAGTGAAACACACTGTAGATAGTTTAGCTGAATGAATCACAATACCAATTTACACAGTTTAAGGAAGACTGGACGCATTACAAGCACAGAACAAATAATAACAAAAAGTCTTACAAATAATTAGAGAAGAGGAGAAAGTTCATTTTAAATGAAAAGTAGATTGTATAGGGATGACAGTAAACATATGTGGCAGATAAGAAAACCTTTCTGAGTAATAATAAAAAAAAGGACGTTGAAGGAATATAATCTTTGAAAAAGACATCGATCTTACTGAAGAAAACTTTGATAAATATTATGCTGATAGCATTGAAACTATCTTCAATAGTATTGACGATATATCTGCAGATGAAAATGGTGAACTAAAAATAGGGTGCCAGAAACGATTAAACTATTTGAGTTTTAGACAATAAACTTGAACAGGAAAAGTTATTTTTAGTTTGAAGAATAAATCTACTGGAGACCGAATATTAAATATCAACTTGTTGAAAGAAATATTTGACAGAGTGGGATATCCATTATTAAATTGAATAAACACATCGCTAAAATCGGAAAAATACCGACTGAACTAAAAATAAGCGTTATAGTACCAGTTTTAGAAGTTCAAAACCCGAAGCAAGCAAGTGAATATAGACCAATAAATTTAATTCCGATACTGAATAAAATATTAGTAATCGTAGTGGCCGAACAATTGAGGAAGTACTTTAAAAATAGACTTTTATGAAGTGGTCAATCGGGATTTAGACAAAGTCATTCGTGTGAAACAGGTTTACAATTAAACATAATATTTTTAGTCGCAAACTCCTCTATAAATCCTTATTTTACTATAAGGAAAGTAACCAGACTGCAACCAAAGTTACAAATCTGGCGCGTTAAGTGTAATAATTGCATATTACCATGAAAACGCTAATGCTTCGATTGAAACAAACACCAGCCGAATCGAAGCATTAGCGTTTTGATGGTAATATGCAATTATTACACTTAACGCGCCAGATTTGTAACTTTGGTTGCAGTCTGGTTACTTTCCTTATAGTAAAATAAGGATTTATAGAGAAGTTTGCGACTAAAAATATTATGTTTAATATTCCGCCCTCTAAAAGCACATTTGAACTAGGTTTACAATTAGTGTGTGCGAATTGGAGAAACGAGATCAATGACGGTAATATAGTTTTGAGTGTGTTTGTAGACTAAAGAGAGCGAAACAGCCTTAACATGGATTGAAAATTATTTAGAAGATATGTATCATAAGACCAAAGTGAACAATAAGATATCTACTAAAATTCCTAGCTCATATGAGGTGTCGCAGGGTAGTGTGTTGGGGCCCCATCTATTCATTATATATTATGTGAATGATATAAGTCGTGTGCTAAAAAATTTATATGTAAACCTTCTTGTGGATGGCATATTAATTTCTGTATATGGAAAAAATCATTTTGTAATCACGGATATAATGAACAGAAAGATTGGTGTATTATATAAATGGCAATGTGCAAATAAATTAAAACTCAATAATGAAAAACTAAATGTATGGTTCTCGGAACTAATGCTAATTGCCAGAAATATATAAATGGTTTCTGCAAATTAATGATACAAAAGTTGAATTTGTAAATGAAATTAAATACTTAGGAATTATTTTAGATCAACAGTTAACATTTTCAAAACCTGTTCATTGTTTATGTAAGGAAATTGGTAAAAAAATATCCCTTTTCCAAAGATAACTGCAGATTTAACGCAATGGTCAAAATTAATTATATAAAACACTATAATTTATCTACATCAGCTCTTTCAATGCTTTAATCCGCTGAAATCCATCCCCGTTGAATTTACATATTCAAAATAGATGATACCTGTCCCAACTTAATATTGCACTCATTCCTTTCTTATGTGTCAGTTGTAATCTCTTAATATCTGATATGCTACGTGATATTAATAATGAGAAGCAGTATCATTAGAAGAATATCATTTTAATTATTGCTTCTAGACTCGTCCGAAAATAAAATCAGTCCCAAAAGATCATTGTTTGGCTGCACGTTATTATACAAAATCCAATTGCAATATTTCATCCTACGTTCGTAATCACTTTCGTACAAATGCTGGTGCAATTGGTATTTAAAAGATTTATAATGGTATTTGTGCAAAATTCGGCTTACTGTTTGGTGACTGATATCCAATTCAAACCCAATTTGCCTTAAAGAAACAGTCTTATCAACTTTTATTCGAGCCAAAACATTAATTTCCGCTCCTTGATAGTTTTCTTCGGGATCATTGTTGGGCTCTCTTCGGAATTGGTTTTCAACACGTTTAAAATATTTTTTTGCTGGACATTATCCCTCAGGATACTGTTGGTCATAAAGGTTTGTAGCCGCAACTGCATTTCTCTTATATTCCCCATAAATAATTAACATGTCAACTTTTTCATCTCTTGTATTATTTGCGGCATTTTGAACACAATTAACAAGAATTTTAAACAATTTTTAAAGACACAATAAAAACACCGTTAAACCAACAAACATTTGACAAGCTAAATATTTCATTGTTTTCAAAGCACCTTAGTTACTTGTATTTTCTTTTAGCTGTAATTTTGTTTGTTTTTATCGCAGATTTTAATACGACATATGAATAAATACCTAATTAATAGTACTAATAAATGATACCATGGTACCGATATGGTTCCATTTGAAAAAAATTGAATTTTGCCCCAAAAACAATTTTCGTGAATTTTTATTGCAATCAAAACCGTCATGGCATGCTTAAATAGAAAACTAAAAATGATATAAAAAAAATTGTTGTTTGAAATGTCACTTATTTGGTACCGCTGGATTCAGAAAATTATGCAGAATTCAAAAATGCAATAATATATAGGGCGTTCTATTTAAAAATCGATAGTTATCATCACTTCCGGCGAAACCGGAAGTGAAAAAAAATCAAAAATATCGCTTATTATGTATGTAGTATATCCTAAGTTTCAATCAATTATCTTCAAAACTAAAGGAGAAAAATTGGATATACCATGATCCTGTTACACCCGGTATACCTATGCCTAGTTTTAAGTATGTTCAAAAGTTACATAAGACTTAAAGAGAGCAGATTCCTTCCTTAACTAAGTATATTTATTTCTTAATATAAAAAGGCGTTTGCGTTCACTAAACGGATTTTTATAACGGCCACTACATATTGCGACAAGTTGGAGTTGAGACGTCCTGAGAGCTCAGAAAACAATTTTCAGAAAGGGCCAAAGGAAAGGAAAAATATGGAGATTGTGGTATAATGTACTTTGTAGCATTTGCATATAGATATGCTTAGGGCCCATAAAAGCTATACGTTCACACCAGAAACCTATATAACTGATTCACATTGTATTTATTTTGTCAAGTTCTTTATACGTTAATAAGGGTCATAAATATTTATTATTCGCTTAAATTTTCATCGCTATTATTGCGTTATACTGCAATAGCTGAATATTATATGAATATTTTTTAGCAATTATTCACAATGAGCCTGGTTTTACATTTTATATGATGAATTAAACCGAGAGTAATTAGTTAAATTATTTTAGTTTTATAAAATCCACATGCTTGTTAAATCGTAAAATTGAATAAAATGGGAATATTGCAGCAGACTTTGCGTGGCATTTATAATTAATAACGTAGGTATTTGAATTGTTTAAATAATTTAATTTTAATACTCACAAAAATCTCGTTAACTATTTGTAATATAATTCAACTTATTTTTATTTTTAGAAGTAAATATTTGATAAGTTATGCCCCCCAATTATTTTGAAGCATATAACTCATGTAATTAAAGTATGCTTAGAAGAGTTACTTTCCTATTAAATAGTGAGATTAATTAATCTGTCCAGTCCCTAAAATAAAAAATCTGTGTAAGATTTTCATGCCATTAGTTTTTTGAACACCTTACACACAGACAATTATACAACGATCATTCCTTACAACATTGCCATCTGCCGCAGCTGCGACTCGAACTCAGGAGTGATACAGCAACTAACCGTGTTGTCTCTCACACAACCTCGTCTAGTCCACTGCTACCATCTCGGTAACATATGAAAAACACCAAAATCCATCCAAAATATTAGAGAAGATTGTGCACAATCAAAACGTTGGATATTTAAATTTGCATGAAATTTTTCCCTCGTACCAATCTGGCTTTCAAAAGTCTTACAGTACCACCACAGCACAGCTTAATCTACGTGATAATATTACAAGGGTCTTAGATAAAGAGAGGGTAGTTATCGCAGTATCACTTGATTTTATGCGCGAAATTATTTTCTTATGGGTTCGATGAAAATGCTGGAGCATTATTTATTTTAAGTCCGACCTCTCCAGTTGACATCCAGTCAGTATCTGCCAATAATTCTACGACCTTAACCAAATTAATTTCGTCAGGTATTCCACGAGGATACATTCCCGGACCTCTGTTGTTTGTTACCTATACAGTCAATATTTCTAATAAAATTAATAATTCTCATTTGCAATCATATGCTGATGACACTCAGATTTTGTACGAGTTTAATCCATCGGAGAACGCTTTTACTAGTACCATATAAAATGACGACATAAATTCTATTTTCAGATATTTTAAGGAGCATAATTTAAAAATCAATCGGAACAAATCGGGAGCACTATTGTTTAGTTCGAAAAATCGTAGGGAGTTTCTAAAAACGCAACTTTCTCTGCTTATAGATGGCGGAAATATTACCTTTTCATATTGCGCAAAGAACCTGGTACTTCATAGATCAAAATTTATGATTTAAAGAACATATAAAGTTATTATTGCAAAAAGTTTACACCAGAATGACATTTTTATATTCAAACAGACATTTTTAAATATTAAAACGCGGAAAATTGCCTGTATTTAACTATTGCAATATACATTGCTACATATGTCTAGGCCAAATTTAAAAAAAATGTTTACAAATTATGCAAAACACATGTTGCTGCTTCATTCTCAACCTACGAAAATACGATCATGTATTGGCGAGATTTATTGAATTGAAATGGTCAAAAATGAACAATACAGTAAAATTACACTACCTCACATTTTTACACCGTTTATTCCACTCCTCAACTCCTCTGTGTCTGAGAGAAATGCTTGAATGTTACAAGTTTATTCCGTGCAGAGTAGTTTCGGGGTTATGTCACTATAACTTTGTAATTTATAAATTGAATTTGTTGTTTTGCCTACCTCACTTAGGGACTTTCAGTTTCTGTTCACCTTACCAACAGTCTGAGTGAAATTCTGTAGTATCTGTGGCTATCCAGGGACGCGCCTGAATTTCTGTGTAATTGTTAATAATTATTTCATCGGTCATCCTTTCACGTTTGTTTATTGACACCATTGACATTGTTAAATAACTTTTGGATTGTCCAGCAATGGTCTAGTTATTATTTCAAGCTGCAAGAAAATCAATCCTGCACGGCTATGAGAACATGTGTTTCTGTACTGTGTTCTGTCATATTCGGCTTCTGATGTGATCATGGCGTCGGCGGAAGCTATTTATTTTTTTGGAGAGCGTTTTTTCTCTTGCTTGCGGCTCCTATCTTTCTTTTTTCGGCTGACCACCGGTAAAAGTGCCTGGTATCATTTTGGCTGTACTTTAAGCTCCAATCTTTTTGATTGTCCGCAAGGGATTTATGTGCATAGCCTTCCAGAAGTTACTCTCCACCATTGTGTGTTGCTTTTGGTGAATTTTGAAGTTTATGCATGGAGAGAAACTTACCCTCGTGGGATTTTATGGTCTAGGTAAGGAGCATGCCCACTACTACACCTTCATTAATCAGCCCTAACGCCACAATTATTTTCTTTTAGGCAATTGAAATTGTTCACTGCAGGCACTGCTGTTCTTCTATGTAAATTGATTTTAAATCTGGGTTTTAACACGTGTGTCCTGGTGTCCACCATCCGTTTTGTGAGTCGGTGTCCCTAGTTATTTGTATATAGAAGTCGCAAGACCCTTAGGAAAAAGGTAACAAACCCAGTTGCTCCCTGTAGCATAAAAAATGTTATACATTATTTACAACATTATTTTCCTCCTCATTAGGGTTCTTGTTCTGGGCTCTGGATTCTCCTTTTGGGCCAAGAATTCTGAATTTCTTAAGGACTAAGTACCGGAGATCCCGCTCGGAATTTCCTCTTTTGGGCCGAGCACTCTGGATTGGGTCAAAAACAGAAGATCCGGTTCCGGATGCACTTTTTTACATAACACCACCTCGATTGGGAAACCTGTGGAGCGTAACCCCTGGAACGCAAGCAGTTGGGCCTTCAGCCATTTATAATCTTTGTTCCATTTTTTATTAATCTTTTGCCTCATTTAACAATTTTTTTTACTTCATAAAATAAACACCTTTTTTAACATGTAAACCACTTGTAGCTACACCTGGGAAAGTAGTAAGTATATGACAAACTTTATACCGTTAATTAGTAGTTAATGTGGCCTAAGTTTTAATAATCATAAGATTTGCACTGCTGTATCGGCTCCCGTGTGAGGAGGGAAAGATCTAAGCACCTTAAAAAATATATATGTATATCTCATGTAATATCGCATTTAATAAACTGTAATATATTTGAACATTCTTTTGTATTTGCTCTAGGCAGTACGCTGGTTGTACCTAGACCCTGGGGTCCCGCAGAGCTAGTCGCATGCTCTACTTTGGGGCTCATACGTGTGGTAGTGTCAAGTATTTTTTTTCCCCTTTTTGCTGCCTACCCCAAGTCAATGCCCCTCAGGCAGACATCAGCCTAACATCTTTTCTATACTACCAAGTGCTCCTTTACGAACGATGTTTCAGTTACTTCACGACAACGCTGGACAATCCTGTAAAATCTAATATGAGTGTAAACCTTTATTTATGTCTTTCGTCGCCAAATGAAGCAAACACTAATAGATCACCAGTTAGAAATAAATTCCTAAAAATAACAAATTCGTTTATCTTTATTTTATATGCAATTTTTCATGCCATTTTACGTTATAATTTAGTGTATAACATAATAATGAATAATAAAATAAAAAATTTGATATAACGCTGTTCATTTATTTGTAGAATAGGTTAAATGTAATAATAGCTACTTGGCTAAATTTCACCTGCTCTATGAGTATATCAATGTGCAAATATACATTACTGTATTACGCTTTCCTTCAAATATAGAGAATATTATTGTTACTATATAGTTTGGCCAATTGACACATGCAGGATAGATCAATGATGACAAGTATAATTTTTCATCACATTTAGTACAGGTAATGTGCTCGAAAGTGATGATAGAGATAGCAGGTCGATGAATTCGCAAACTATTCACTTGGCATTATAGTTGCAAAAGTCATATCCAGTTATTCACTGGCCTAGAATAATATATGTGTTGAAAACCTGAATGTATTGTCGTGAGCAGAAAAAAAAAGGACAACTTTTTTTTCTAATGTAAATCTGACTCTATTTGAACATGTAACGAGTAGCCGAAATAAAACAGATATCACTTTTAATTTATTTTTTATTTTAATGCTGTAGTTAGTGCTATAGTAAATGATGGATGGTTAATGAGACAAATTGCACTGATTTATAACATTAACAAAAATATGATGTGTAACATTTTAAGAAAGTGGAGAATAAACCTTACGATTAGTAGAAATTCTGAATCAAACGACAAAGGATATCCTACTTAACAAGAAACTAACTATTAATATTTCGTTATTGCACCATTTCTATTTATAACTTCTATAAGTCAGTTTGGCATAGAATTAAATAACCTTATACAATAAACATTAGTAATAATCTTTTCCCATGCATAATAGTAAATATACTATTTCCAGTAATTCTTCGGCATTCCGTGGTCTCACATTTCATTTTTGGATACGTCTTACGAGTAGTCCCCATACTTCTTCCACAGGGTTAAGATCTGGACTATGACTGGGCCAGTTAAGAATATTGATGATTTTATCTTGAAACCAGTTAGTTACGGTATGAGCAGTATGAACGGAACAATTGTCTTGTTGAAATATGAACTCATTATTAGGAAATAATTATGACACAGAAGGGAGCATAATATTGTCTAAAATCCTAATATACGTTTCACTATTAAATCGTTCCTCAATATGCCACAAAACACCAGGACCACGTGCCGATATCCAAGCCCACATATCGACGCAAAATCTACCATTTTAATCATTGTTAGATATACATTTCTCATCGAATCGAGTATTCGGAGGGCGGTGAACACGAATACGACCGCCGTGTGCTGACTGGAAAGTTTTTTCGTCTGTAAAGATTACATTGTTCCAAAAATTTACATCATGCGCTAAAATATCAAGCGCAAATCCTACTCGAGCTTCTTTATGTTCAGCTTTAAGTAAGTATTTCTGTGCTGTTGCTTGACAACGTACCTTCAATTCTCTTACTCGCCGACGACCAGTACTATTCGATCCAGAGAAGTTCGTTTCTTGGGCAGCCTGAATAACTGAGTAAAATGGATTTTGTACTAAAGCATTTACCAATCGCAAATCTTGTTGTTGAGTTGATACTCTTCATCGCCCTGATCCAGGATTTCTACTAATCGTACCGTTTATTCTCCACTTTCTTAAAATGTTACACGACGAATTTTTGTCAATATTATAAAGCAGTGCAATTTGTCTAATTTTTTTTGCTCACGACCGTACCTGAAATTTCGGTACCATTAAAATATACAGTGAAATAACTCTAATATACACAGTAGATGTCAACTTACAGAATGATAAATAAACTTACAAGTATTTTCCAAATGTGTAGAATTTGGATTGTTCTGTAGGTTTTTAACATTCTAAAACCAATCTTTAACACAAGATTTGGTGAATAACAAAAAAAATTCTTAGTTCAAAGAGTTACTAGCACGCTTACTAAAACTAACAGAATAAACAGGGAGGTGATACAAATTTTAACAAAAGACAGACCAAAAAAAGAAATAAAGGAAATAAACAAAGATGAATTCTTATCGATTTCTTTGTGCATTTCAGTACAACCTGGTTACAAAGAAACTGAACCTAGTAATCAAAGAAGAGTATGACTTAGATTATGGCTAGCTCTTTTGAGTTCATTTTGCCGAAAGTTGGAAACGAAACTATGAGCTACCGACTATAGATTTGGATACGTTAAAGATAATTCATTTTTAAGCAGATTTCGACTTGATTTATTTATTTCTTTAGAAACTGAAATTCTTGTGGAAACTATAAATATTTGTTCTTTTAGTTTGTTGAGTTAGGAGTCGTAAATCCCCTACTGCATGCTTCGATAGCTCTCTCAAATAATATTGCGCAATGGTAGTATAAAATTTATTCTATGAAGGACACAACCAGCCAGAAATCATCTACATCAATCTTAGATCTCAAATGATATTGCAGCCTCAGTTAACCTGTAAGTTTATAACCATACATAATATACAATATATTAATTATTTTCCCAACAAGGGGATCTAAAATAGCTAACTGCTCGTATTTATTTTTATATCAACAGAATACTTTTTCATCTCTCGACGCTTAACGTTACTTATTAACATTAACAGCTACTAATATGATTATTTTTCAACTTATATTGGAAAAAACTTACATGGCAAGCTGATGCTGCCAGTCATATTACATATATTTGTTGATAATTAATTGAATGAATAATCCAATAACTGCAAAATAGTTGTGGTTTTCCCAACATAGGTATAGAAGAGTTATACAGGGTGTCTCACCGGGAAATGGATTGATCGATATAGAGAAAAGTGCGCATCACAAAATTTTGAAAATTTAGGTAATTACTAATGTCGGTGTGGCCAATCCAACTAAAATAATTACAAGCCGCTGGCACTTCCGCTTATACCGGAAGTCGATACCAACTTGCTTATTTCAAATGAAATACACTATATATTTTAGGGTTTTCGAAAAGAGCATATAATTCTGAGTCGAAAATATGAAGCATATCCTATACCTAAACCTAGCCGTTTGACATTTTATAGAAAATTTGACAGGTGCAACGGTTTGCAAGAACCGTTATAACTTTCTTCGTGTAAAAGATCCTCATTTGCTTCTTGTCACATAAAAAGAACATAAGGAGAACTACGTTCTACAACTGAAATAAATTCAATAATATCATACTAAGTGTTCCGTTTTTCGCGTTACATTTTGTCAACTTCAAACCGCGGAAACTTGTTTAGGTCAAATGGAACACTCTGTATTATTTTACGTCAAATTGTGTAAAATTGAATTCCCTTTTTTCTGATATTAGCATTGTGGGGGTTAAAGTTACAATTTTTTGGAAATATTTGCGATTTTATTAGAAATTCATGAATTGTTGTAATCATTTCATCAAAATTGCCATGAACAATCAGTCATTATCTTATGTCAAAAAATGCTAGTACGTTTAAATTATACCAACGAAAACTTTTTAAATTTGTTTATTATTTATGGAGAATGTGATAAAGTAATATCAAAAACTTGCAGCATTGCTACTCCACAAAAAACGCAAAATAACGCTAACACTGTAACATGCGTATTAATCGAATTGAAGATATGGCATGAACTAAAATAGCAGAGATAAGATCAATTTAAAATATGATTTCATTTTAATTTAATAATTGCTCAAAATTCCGCCCTCGAACCTCGACACATTTTTCGCACCTTCGGATTAGTTCCTCATGGGTAGCTCTTCTAATTGAATCCTGTAATATGTCTTGAGATGCATTTCTTACTCTTTGCATACAATCTTCAATGGTTATTAATGGGCTTTCATAAACTATATTTTTAATTATTCCCCAAATGAAATAATCCAGAACTGATAAATCGGGCGAGCAAGGAGGCCATAAGAAAGGTCCATTATTGGCAATCCATTGATCATAAAAAGTTTCTTGTAAATAATTATTAATTAAATATGCGTTATGTGGGGGAGCACCGTCGTGCTGATAAAAAATGTTTCTATGTTCGGCGAGAGGTAAATTTTCTAAATAGTTATTATTCAAATTTTGTAAGATATTCAGATATCTTTCACCTACAAAAAAATACAAATATTTACCTATACATATTAGCAGACGAGAAAATTTAATTTACTGTTTAAATTTTCCTGATAAAATTGTAATGCCACCACTCTATCGTTTCTTATGGCACAGTAAACATTGAACTGCCAACTTTCCTGAAAGTTTCGCTTCTCTGAACATATGAGGATTTGAGTCACTTCAATAATGCGAATTGTGTCTATTAAAAAGTCCATTTTTAGTAAATCTTTCTTCATCTGTCCATATAATATTTCCCAAATAAGAATCGTGACCCTCAGACCTTATTAGAATAAACTCACAAAAATTCTGTCATCTTAGGAAATCTGTTTCTTTTAATCCTTGAACTATATAGAATGAAACGGGTGAAACTTATGTTTTAATAAGATTCTGTGAATTGAATCCTTGCATAGTCCCGATCCCAGAGCAGCTTGTCTTAATGACATCCTTGGAAATGCATGAAAATATCCCAGAATGACTATTTCAATGTTTTCGTCATCAACAATAGGCTATCTTCTTTACATTTTTGTCTTGATAGAGCCATAATTTTTAAAATTTTCCAGTATGCGTTTTACAGTGTTTGGTGACGGTTTCCGTTTTTCTGGATATCGAGTAGTAAATGTACTGCAAGTTCTTGATATTACTTTATCACATTCTCCATAAATAATAAACAAATTTAAAAAGTCTTCGTGGGTGTAATTTAAACGTGCTGGCATTTTTTGACATAAGATAATGACTGATTGTTTCTAATAATTGCTATTCTGATGAAGTGATTACAACAATTCATGAATTTCTAATAAAATCGCAAATATTTCGAAAAGTTGTAACTTTAACCCCCACAATGCTAATATCAGAAGAAAGGGAATTCAATTTTACACAACTTGACGTAAAAAAATACAGGGTTTTCCATTTGACCTAAACAAGTTTTCGCGGTTTGAAATTGACAAAATGTAACGCGAAAAACGGAACACTTGTTATAGTATTATTGAATTTATTTCAGTTGTAGAACGTAGTTCTCCTTGTGTTCTTTTTATGTGACAAGAAGCAAATAAGGATCCTTTACACGAAGAAAGTTATAACGGTTTTTGCAAACCGTTGCACCTGTCAAATTTTCTATAAAATGTCAAGTATCTCTGAAACGGCTAGGCTTAGGTATAGGATATGCTACATATTTTCGACTCATAATTTTATACTCTTTTCGAAAACCGTAAAATATATAGGGTGTTCCATTTGAAATAAGCAAGTTGGTATCGACTTCCGGTATAAACGGAAGTACCAGCTGCTTGTAATTATTTTGGTTGGATTGGCCACACCGACGTTAGTAATTATCTAAATTTTCAAAATTCTTTGATGCGTACTTTTCTCTATATCGATCGATTCATTTCCCGGTGAGACACCCTGTATAAATTGCAGATAAAATCTAGCTTCGCACAACGAATTTTTTTTCTGTTTTACACAAACGAATTTGGTGATTATTCGTTCAGTTCTTATACTAAACCAATTCTCCGAATGTGAGGGCAAGTTTCTTGTGGCAAAATAAAACGTTAACACATCTAATGATAAAAAACTACATTTTTCTCTTTCAGATAATTAAATCCTATCCAAGGCAGTTATTAAGCGACCCCAGCTGAATATTTGTAAGTTAACTAGCCATTTCTCTGCTCCAATTTCGGCCTATGTCAAGGGTGAAACAGTTGATTATGCTGCCTGTCTAGGACTGACGCTGGGTTATAAGAGCGGAAGCGGTGGGTAGATCGGTTGTTAACTCAATAATTCATACGTACAAGATTCAGAATAAACTCTGTATAACCATGTTCGAGAGTATAATCCTTTATTGTTTGCAGTCCAAGCAATTACTTATCCATTTCTCAACGGCCGGCATTCCCAAATTATGTATTTAGAATGGAAATATAAACAATTAATGTCATCAAAACATAATATTTTTAGTCGCAAACTCCTCTTCAAAATCCTTATTTTTTTATATGGAACGTAACCAGACTGCAACCGACAGCTACTCTCCGGGCTATGTGCCCCGCCGAGCGCTGAATTACAAGTTACAAGTCTGGCGCGTTAAGTGTAATAATTGCATATTACCATCAAAACGCTAATGCTTCGATGTAACTTGTAAATATGTACTAAACAATATTGATTGGAATAACATTACTATAACTCGCCTCACATATCTTCCAGCGGCTTGTATATCAGTGTATGCGCGGAAGCCATACAACCTTAGGCGAGGGTTGTATAGGAGATATACCATCCTTCGGAGGGGATGTAAAGCCGTCGGTCCCTTGTCTATTAAATGTTAGGCAAGTAAAAGATCCCTACTCTTCTTAAGGGAAGAGGTTCGGCAAAATTCCTGGTTGGGGGTAGCTCGTCTACAGGCGTCGGTGTTAGGCCTCAGTAGCGGAAATAGGCCGACGTTAAATAAATGTATAAAAAAAAAAAAGAGGTTCGGCAAAATTCCTGGTTGGGGGTAGCTCGTCTACAGGCGTCAGTGTTAGGCCTCAGTAGCGGAAATAGGCCGACGTTAAATAAATGTATACAAAAAAAAAACATTACTATAAAAATTAATCAAATTGTAGTGGAACGAATGCATGAAATAAAACATATTGGAGTCGTCGTGATAGACGAGAACTTAACATTTAAGAGTCATGCTACGTATATCAAAAATAAAATGCCAAAGAAGGTATCATTTTTATATAGAGTAGGTGACAGTTTCAGTATACAGACTGTCCATCTTATCAGGGCCCTCGAGAATATCTCACTTAATATCGGTCGTACAGAAAAAAATATTTTTACGAAAATTGTGCCGATTTATATAACCTACAAAATGGTTTAAAGACATTAGAAATCCATGGTCTACTTTAAGAGTTGTGGCGGAAAATATCGAAAATGCGGAAAATGTCTAGGCCAAATAGCTCCGTTATTTGAAGAGATACGAGAAAAATTCTAAGGCGAAAATTTTTTGCAAGACAGAGTGTTTCAACGAGGTTTTATCTAATGTTTTGAGACTTACTCTTCAGGCTGTTAAAAAATTTATTTTGAAACGGGCGGGAAATGGCGCCAGTAATTAGAGTATTTTCCTCCCCTTACAACGATATATCACATGCCATATTTATTCATTGGTACTACGTTAGTAATTACAAAAACATTTTTTTGAAACCAATAAACATTTTTTAACAAGCATTATACTTGCCGTGGAGAAGTATGATTAAATAAAACGATAAAATAATTCAATAAGTTGTTCAAATCTTTGCTATAATAAAACATTAACACAATTAAGAAGAATAAAGTAAATTCAGGTAACAAAAACAAATTAATAATAAAAAGAATATAGCACACAGAACATTAATATTTATCTAATCCTGAAAATAATCTTTAAGATATAATATCAAGTGGTCAAAGTGTCCACCGAGATTTCTTATGTACAATCGAGCGCGGCGAGGCACTGCATTTAAAACATTACTCAGCATTTCGGGGGTAACTGTAATACATGCCTATTGAATTCGAGCTTTTAGGTCCTCTACATTTTGCGCTGTCGTCGAAAATACCTTATCTTATACCCCATAGGAAAAATCCATTGGGGTTATATCTGGAGAACGAGGGGACCATCGAATAAATTCATTGGTACCTATCCAATGTTGAGGCAAAATTTCGTCTAAATAATCTAGACAAATCTGGGAATTGTATAGAAAATATTGAAAGTTGTGTCGATTCCCTAAAGGTAGGTCATCTAAGAGTTCATTAAATTCATTTCTCAAAAAGTTTAGGTACCTTTGACCACTGAGGTGACTGTCATAAAAATAAGGACCTATTAAATTGGTGCCTAAAATACCTATCCACACATTTATTGAAAAACGATTTTGAAACCCAGTCGGTCTACGCCAGTGTGTATTTTCAGAAGTCCATATTGCGATTAAAAAATCCATTATTGGAAAAATTTGCCTCGCACGCTTCTTTTCCAACAGCTACCTACAAAAAGTTGTCCTCCTTGGTTTGTCCTCCACTTGTAAATTGTGAACTCTTTTGGCTTTATAACACCGGTAACCATTTTTCTTTAAAATTTTTCTAGCACTTGTTTTATTTATGTGACAAGCAATTATGATATTAATGATGTTTCCAGATTTTCTGTATTTTTATTTCTTACATAATTAATAACTCTGTTTACCTTATTTACATTATCAGTAACACTGTTCAACCTTGTCTTCTTCTTTAAAAATGAACCATTATTTTTCAGTTTCGTAGCTAATTTTCTTAACAGAGTTTTATTCGGCTGTAGTACTTGTGTTTCTCTATTCTACTTGAGCTAATCCAGAGTTAAAATTGCATTGGCAATATGTAACGAACATATTATAACGATCAATGTGAGTGAAAATAATTTTTGAAAATTCTAAATTCTTAAACGAGTGTGATTGAGTGAGAGTTTAATTATTAACTGAGGTGAATCTCAAAAAATTAAATTGTCAAGTTTGTTCATAGCCAACTATTTTAAAATAATTGAAATAATAGTGAAATCATGAAATACAAACAAATGGATATTATACTTAAATTAATTGGTAAAGACATTTTAACTTTCTGAGCAAGGAGTGACGCTTTTATGGAAGATACATTGGCATAACTGCGAGTACTCTTTCCATAATTGCTCCATGTTGCTTTCTTGATTATTATTTTGTTTTGTTACCTGAATTTACTTTATTCTTCTTAATTGTGTTAATGTTTTATTATACCAAAGATATGAACAACTTATTGAATTATTTTGTCGTTTTATTTAATCATACTTCTCCACGGCAAGTATAAAGCTTGTTAAAAAAAAATTTATTGATAAAAAAAATGTTTATGTAATTACTAACGTAGTGCCAATGAATAAATATGGCATGTGATATATCGTTGAAAAGGGAGGAAAATACTCTATTTAATGGCGCCATTTCCCGCCCGTTTCAAAATATTTTTTTTAACAGCCTGAAGAGTAAATCTCAAAATACAACGGTTTTGAAAAAAATTATATAAAACCTCGTTGAAACACTCTGTTTTGCAAAAAAATTTCGCCTTAGAATTTTTCGGAATAACGGAGATACTTGGCCCAGACGTTTTCCGCATTACTCTTAAAGTAGGCCATGGATTTCAAATGTCTTTAAATCATTTTGTAGGTTAAATAAATCGGCACAATTTTCGTAAAAATATTTTTTTTGTACGACCGATATTAAGTGAGATATTCTCGAATGCCCTGATAAAATGGACAGCCTGTATATACAAATGTTATTTTATATAATAAATCCCACAGAACACCACAGAAATTAGAGCATAAATATAAAGCAATCATTGCTCCATATCATGAATTCTGCTCTTCAGTACTTTTTCTCGCAAATGAAAATCAAATTCAACAACTGAAAAAAATTCAAAATAGAGCAATGTGGATAATTCTAAAATGTAATCGATATATTCCAATAACTATGATGCTTAATGTTCTGAATTTCATGAATGTATATCAAAGAATCGTTAAAGCAGTAATTTTTTTATTTAAAATGAAACACCGACTTTCGCCAGCATAATTGTAAAATAATTTATAAACTATATCTGAGGTTCATAATTATCAAACAAGAAATAGGATTGATTTTGTCATTGACACAGTTAACAAAAAGCTCCGAGAGATCTGTATTTTTTAAAGCGTTAAAATTATCACTGAATAAGCAATTTTATAGCAGAAGGAAATTTTATAAAAATATAAAATATAGGAATTATAATATTCCAACCTATCTGCAAGCGACTTATATAAATAAGGACTCAACAAATTAAACCAAAACAGCTATTCCCCCTTACGAGCACTGAATTATATGGTAAAATTTGCGTATTCTGTCTTAACACAGTTAGCATTAAAATGACATATCGTAGGATGTCACTAACTGCAGACCGGTTTCGACCTAGTTTTGGGTTTCATCAGATAGGTTGGAATATTATTCCTATATTTTATATTTTTATAAAATTTTCTTCTGCTAGAAAATTGCTTATTCAGTGATGATTATCAATTTTATTTTCGATTTGGATTTTTTCAAGACTACTGAGAGATGGCGCAGTTACGCTCTACTGCGCTGGAAGTGTCTATGAGATGCGAACTTCGGGTATTGAAGGTATCACTTGCACTGCACTGATGAGACCCAAAACTAAGTCGAAATCGGTCTGCAGTTAGTGACATCCTGCGATATGAAGGAGGCCTCGCATCTTCCTCGTAGCATTCGAGCATTCCAAGTCATTGTATTTTAGTGCTAACTGCGTTACGCAAATACAATAATACGCAAATTTTACGATATAATTCAGCGCTCGTAAGGGGGAATAGCTATTTTGGTTTAATTTGTTGAGTCCTTATTTATATAAGGCGTTTGCAGATAGGTTGGAATATTATTCCTATATTTTATATTTTTATGGGTTAAAATTATACAATAACTTGCCAGATTCTCTAAAAACTGCAACAGATTAATAACGTTCCAGAAAAAAATTATTAATTATATGGTAAAAGAATTTTGAAACATTTATAAAATATGATTGTAGTTAGCGTTAGAAGTTGTTATTATCCTATAAGGGTAATCTTATTTTTATTTTGTATGTATATTAGACGTCTTGTAAATAGATGTGCTTTGTTGATACAAAAGCCAAGATGACTTCCAGAAATCGGGTGGTGTGGGGCTGTTCACCACAGATACACAAATTAACAATCAGAATTGTAGTAGAAAGTTTAAATTCAATTTCATGAAAAAAAAAAATTCCAATCGGATCATTCTGTCAAACGATACCAAAGAACAATTGAGATACAGGTTACATATTAAATTTCGATTATTTGCTCCTGGTACAAGATTCTCTCGTTCCATTATCTGTTGTGTTTATGGCTAGTCCACTAAAATCAGCAAGGTCATTCAAGGTCAATAGTTAGTCAACCAGATGTGATGCCATGCCATTGAAACGAACATCATATACCTGCCTGTGTATCTATTCATAAATTATTGTTTTATACTTATATTACTTATGTTATGTATAAATGTATATGTGTATTTGTATGTTTATGTTTATGTATGTGTAGATATATAATAATAATGATGAAGTGTTATTGTACTTCCGGGTGCTCTCCCGCGTCGATGGTCGGCTCCTCCAGGTGTCACGGTTGTCTAAACGACGTTTCGGCAGAATCTCATCTGCGATCTTCAAGTTCTGACTGAAAGCTGCCTACTGCTGCTCCTCATTGCTCGAAATATCAATTGCATCAATTTTTGTATGAGAATGATTATCAACGAAGAATGACCTTTTGTAATTGATTACAGTTACGCCAATTAAGAAATGAGAATTTTATCAAAACCCTTTTGTTCACTGATGAATCGAGATTTACAAACCTTGGGTTATTTAATCGAAACAACACTTGATATTGGGCAATTGAAAATCCTTACATTATGAGACAGGGGTGGTTTCAGGAGCGGTTTGACTTCAATGTTTGGTTAAGCGTACTGGCGACCATATCATAGGTCCAATAATTTTTGACGGAACTCTAACTGTACCAAGAGAATTTCTCCAAAATATAATGGTTGCAGTCAACCAAATCAAATTCCCAATACCAATATTGACGAGATTTACTTCCAACAAGACAGGGCTGGACCACACAATGCTATTATCATTAGGGATTACTTAAATCAATTATTTCCAGATCGTTGGATTGGGACCCATTGTCCAGTCAGATGGCCTGCAAGGTCACTTGACTTAACCCCACTCGATTTTTTTATTTAGGCGCATTTGAAAAATAGAGTCTACATGACTCCAACCATAGGGCAAGATCTGGAAGAAAGAGTTCGACACGAAATTGCACAAAGAACACCTCAACAACTACAGAATGTTAGACGTGCAACGAGAAGTCGCGCTACTGTATGTATTAATCATAACGGTGAACAGTTTGAACAATTTTTATAATGGCTTATTATAATTTAGGTTTTAAATAGTTTTATTATTCTATTTATTCATGGTTGTAACGCTTTATTAAAATTATTTCTTTTTTAATTTGTGTTTACTTTGTAAAAATATTTCTATTACTGCGAAGGATATCGTTAAAAAAAGACTAATGGGGAAAAATTATAATTTATGAATCATTATTTCTGATTAATAAAAAATAGCACAGTTCCATTAAAAAAATATTCATAGAACCAGCAGAGGCCAGGGACATAGAAAGGAAAGAAATGGTACATGAAAGCAGAAATAAAGAAATATAGAAACTTGTAAAATTGGTAATTGGAAAATTTGGTTGCCATGGTAACGACAAAAAGACTATAAAATAGACGTCAAAATTTGCGTCATGAGCCGTGAAATTTATTTATAAGTTACCCTTAGTGACCGCGAAACAAAATATAACCTTAAAACTTGTGCATTTGTCAAACCTGACAAGTAGGGTGACAGATAATAAACAAGCCATAAACAAAAAGCAAACAAAGCAAAAGTGTTAATCAAACTTACCTTTCGAATGATCCAGAGCATGTACAATCATAATTTTCGAGTAAAAACATCACGTGTAGTGAAAACTCTATCAGTTCATCCGAATTCAGCCGTTTTGTAGCACAGCAGACGCATCGAGGGTGTAGGAGCACACACACAACGAGACACTAAGGTTTTGACAAGACATTTAATAATAAACATATGTGTTTTCTTCATATTTGCACCATTTGTGCATCTTAAATTTGTCTAAAGTCAGATATGAGTCACTGATTGACAGAATCATACCAATCAAAGCAAATTAAAGGTAACCAAATAAATAAAAGGCGACTGTACCAAGAGTTTTGCAAATAGACACTTTTAAGATAAATTTAATTAGAGAATAAGTTAGCTAGAATAAGGAATTAGATTAAATATAAGAAATTGCACTTTGTTGAAATAAATGTTGAATTTGTTCATTTGAGAGAAACAGGGTTTTCGTTTAAAATATAAAGCAAAAGTAGACAACCAAAGTTGCATTTCAATAACTTAAATTCATTCAAAAAGCAAAGTAAGATAACTATTTATGGAGGAAGTATTTTTAAAAAACTTCAAGAGCTCAGTTATGCAAATCGTCTAACGTATCTCATATCCTGGGATAAATAAGAGTATACAAGGTAAATATAATAATTTTTAAAATAATTCTAATTTACTCTAACGTAATAATTTTCTTCTTTAAAGTTTCAACCATTTTCAACTATAGCATTTTACATTACAATCATTTTATCATTTAATAATTTTCCATAAAATATTTAATAACATTTCACAATTTTTCAACTATAGAAGTTCTTATTATTAGGCGCCCAAAAACGTGGAGCCGTTTCAAAAACAATTCATAAGAATTTAAATAATAAAAATTCTTAGTAATATATATGTATATTTTTACTAAATTTCTAATAAACTATATTATTATAATTATTATCCCTGTACCAATTAAAAAACAGACCTGTTAAAAAATATGTCAAAAACCGATCTACTTTTTAACTGATTTAACTGGTTTGCGTTTATCAGGTTTTTAGCAGGTTGGCTTTTATTTGGGGTGGGGATGACATCACATCCAATTGGCTGACCATTGACCTTAATCTTCGGCTGGCTGTTTAAAAGAATGACCTTGAAATATAACTCGAACATTCATAGGAAAATACATGGGACTGTGAGCTGAAAGACAACAATAGGACGACCTCAACTCTTAATTAAGCCCAGATAGGATATTTCTAGGATTTTTGTAAATATTTCACATGACTTACTATACAAAATTACCTGACAGGTAAATAACAGAGTGTTTTGCATAGAAAATTAAAAAAGATAAAAGTTTACAAAAGAAAACAGCAGCCATTGAAACACATTTTTGTAAGCGCAAGAGGAAAAAGTTAGTTCGTTCGAACCATAACAATATATTTTATTTTTCCTTCAAAAGACCAGAAGTGGGGTTTCACATTTTCATAATTGAATAACAAAATCTAGTAATCATTGTTTTTGTTTCTATCTGTATTGTGCTTGTTGATAAATAATTCTACCATTGTTAATTTTCTTAGTGCCACTAAAGACGAATAATATTCTCATATCTTCAATTTAAATTTATTCTGCGTAGAGAAGAGATAACGCCTCGACCGTCTCATCAATCAAACGGTTTTTTTTTTAATTAGCCCCTTGGCTTTTGTCTATACATTTTAAGTCCGCTGAAAAAGTGCATCAAGGATCCTTGATAAATGACTTTTATCAGAGAAAAACTTTTTTCACTAGTATGGCTGAAATTTTCATAAGTCTCGAATGAGGCGTAGGTTTTGCAATACAATGAACAAAGCAGTCAATTTCAGATGTCAGCAGCGGGGATCGATAGTTTTTACAAAGGGGCCGATTCCACTCGATCCTCCAGGGTGTTAAATTGATACAAATCCTACCCTTTTGAAAGAGATAATGCAGTCTCAAGACGGTCGAAGGGCATCGCTTCTATTTGACGTGCTCAGGAATATCTCAGGGCGAGCATTTTTGTCGAATACAAAGTGATAAATTTGTAACTTATGTCGAAGTGTAGAAAACTGTTCCTTTGTAAGATTTCAGACTCCTCTGAATATAAAGACGTTAAAAGGAATAATGCAGTGTTTTAAATCGGGCATCATATCATCATAAGACAAAGGATCAGCTTTCCGCTGGGGTCATTATTTCCAGTGCGTGTATTTCTTCTGTGTGTTTTCTTTGAATCGCAGCATTTATTCGTTGAGGTGCGTTATAAAAACACGGTCAGAGTATTATCTTAGTTAATCTGAAAAAATAATTGCTGTATAAAACTTATGAAATAATAATTATAATTGTTTTATTTATTCAGAAACTTTCTCCAGAATTCTAATGTATTAGGCTGTTAAAGAAAATAAATCACACGTGCAAAACATAATGTCTATTTCAGATTGGTCTAAAAATACTTTCACAAAAGAAGTCTAATGGAGTCAAATCTGGTGACCGAGGCGGCCACTCTAGTATCAGACCCCTTCTACCCATCAAACGACAAAGGAAAGTGCCATTAAACAACGGACGGAAAGTCACAACGTTCTGTCTTGCTGAAATGCAAGAAAATTTTCATGACAAGATTGCTCAGCAAAACCAAAATATCTTAGTATCAGAAATTTTCTGAAAGTCTAACAGCACCAATATACTATCCAACTTCTTATCATAAGCTGTTATTATATCACACGCAGGCCAAGACCTTATGATTTACAAGTCTTATGTCATTTCAACTTAAGACGATGGAAAAAATGCTTGACAGACATATCAGGGATGATGTTAAATGATGGTTAGAAGCCCACTGCATCAAGACCAATATGCATACAGAGCAGGTATGTCTACAGAAACAGCACTTCACCATCTAATCAGGAAGGTGGAAAAGATGTTGGAACACAAGGCAATGACACTGGGTGCCTTTCTCGACTTAGAGGGAGCATTCGACAACACCTCCTTCAACCCCGTCGTTAGAACTGCAAGAGATCGTGGCGTTGAGGACACCTGTTGCAGGTGTGTTGACTGAATGCTCAAGGGCAGGGTACCATTTGCTACCATGATAGATGAAACTTTAGGTGCGTTAGTTGTAGGAGGTTATCCGCAGGGGTGTGTTTCATCCCCCTGCTATGGAAATTTGTAGTTGATGGCCTATTAGTGAGACTTACCAATGAGGGGTTCAAAGCTTAGGGGTATGCTGAAGATATAGTCATTATATCTAGGGAAAAGTATAATAACATAGTCAGGGATCGTCTACAAAGGGCACTGAATATGATCAAGAACTGCTCCGATGAGGAGGGGCTGAGAGTAAGTCCCTCAAAGACAAATATTGTTCCATTTTCTAGAAGGAGAATCCTAGTTCTTTAAGACACGCAACTGAGAATTTCTGGAGAGGTAAAGTATCCTGGAGTCATCATGAACGAGCCTCTAGACAGGGTAATACATAAATCGGTAACCACACTGGCTATATATAGACGATTGTATGGTAAAACATGGGGCTCAAGACTGGTATGATGTATTGGCTCTTTACCAGTGTAATAAGACTCTCCATTACACACGCTGCCTTAGTTTGGTGGCCCAAACAACTCAAACAACAGCAGCTAACAGGCTAAGCCGAGTACAGAGACTGGCTTGCTTGGGAATCACGGATGGCTATGTGGGGGTGATAGCAGCCATGGAGACCTTATTGGACTTCCCCCCACTCAATGTAGTGATTTAGGGAGAGGCAAGAATGGGAGCATACTGGGTACAGAACTTATATGACTAGGAGTTGGGAAGGGAGACAATAAATCACCAAATGTACCATTCTATCGCGAATCCCATATCCACCAAATTGTTCTTTACATTATACCCACCTGTATAATATGTTACCTATAAATATTAAATTTGCAGCGAATAAAATAAACCAAAATAAGAACTAAAAGACTTTGTTAATCAAACTTCAATAACTTGAACACAGTTTTCTTGGAATGGGTAAGTCCTATTCTTTTCTCCTATACCATACTCTTGATACTATTTGTTGCAAACGATTCAATTAGCCACGAATTACAATTAAATGCTTACTTGTTTTTTAGATCAGTCTTCTATTCTTGTAATTCTCCACATATTAAGTATTATTATAATAATCATGACCATGGTCTACCTTTCCTCTTTGTTACATGGCCTATGTCCATTTAACAGTTTATTTAAAAACTAGTGTTTTGTGGCTAGTTAGCACGACCTGTATATTTTTTGGATTCAGTTTTTGCAGGTGAAACTGTTTTCAACTAACAGAATTTTACATGTATAACTGCTAAACCATGTCACACTGTTTTATGTACTTAATTTTATATCTTAGGAACTTAGTCCTGTTTTTCTACTAACACTATTATGTATCTCATATCCGTTGTAATACAGCATTATTATCCCAGGAAACAATTTGTCTACAAAATTTAGTTACATCAGATATCTATTTTTCAATTTTTATATTTTTGTTTACTATGGAGTACATATGGTTATTTTCCTTACCTTCTCTCATTCTATATATAGTAAATCCTATAACATGTAATATGTTACTGATTTATCAATAATATCAATACGTTTTACTACTTATTTACATCTGTTAATATTTGTTGTTATGTATAAAATAGAAATTGCAAAGGCAAATCAGCTGGCATGGAAAATAAACTATTACTATAGATTCCTTTTATCGATTATATGCTACTACTTTAGTTGAGTATGGGAATCTACAAGGCAAGTTGGTGCGCTTAAATTAACCACTGACAGATGGCCATACTTGTACGATTTCTATATTTTGATAGCTTTCAATTTAAATAGGGAATTAGATTTCTCACATTTTTTTGGTGGCGTTGTTTTCCAGTAAACAGGACAAAAAAAGTTTACCTTATCAGTAAAACTCACCAGGAAGTCATTTGCTTGCAGCCTTTGTACTGATTCAAACATTATAATTTTTAACTGTGGACTTCAGTAATTGATATTACAATTTTTATATCCCAGTTACAAAGTGTTGAACATACAGGTAATTTCATTTCATTATACTCATTAAAATATTTTAATTAATCTTCAAATTTTGCCTTTGATATAATTTCAATTATTTTTAAAATAAATTTTGAATTCAAAGTCAATTCTTTTTAATTTAATAAGTAGTTAAAATGCTATATGTACCACATGGTTGTAAAAATATTTTTCTCTTTCCTTTTCATTTTTTTGGCAATTTATAGTCTAAGAAATCAGCTTACTAGTGCATAGCTAATAATAACTAGTGCATAGCTAATAATAACTCGTGCATAGCTAATAATTACTCGTGCATAGCTAATAATAATTCGTGCATAGCTAATAATAACTCGTGCATAGCTAATAATTACTATTGCATAGCTAAAATTACTTTTGTACTGCTAATCAGATTACTTTTGTATAGCTTAAATTAATTTCCTGCAGTTTTGTATAGCTAGCTTAATATTTCGTGCAGCTAATTTAAATATATTTTGTACAGCTAACTAGCTTATATTTGCATAGCTAACATTGCTTAAATTTTGCATAAATAACTTGCATAAATTTTGTATGTGCTTATATTTGGTTAAATTTCCTACAATTTTCACCCCATTCATTGAGAGACGTAAATTGCCAAGAAAAATTTAGAATTCTTGCAATAAGAGACAATTGTGGGCCTGGATTGCTGTCCCAGAACCAGCCACCTGACCCATAAACCACCTAGGATACTGGTATCAAATTGTTTTTTATATATATATACTTTTTTCACATTTCAGTTTGTCTCAAACCGATTTGTCTAATTTTTTTATGTAATATATTTTGTCATTCATTTTAAACTATCTTTTTATTTCTCTTACCAACAATTTCAGTCTGATCTATAGCAGACTGGTTATTCGAGAAAAAGAGACTATTTTGCTTATTTTACTATAGATGGTGCCCAATTTAACATCAATTTTTCTTTGTCTCCTTTTCTCGAAATAAACAGAAATCTGTCGCTTATGCTGTACATGTCAGAAAGGGTAAGTTTCTCCACTCTTACGAATGCTCTGGACCCACGGCTCTCTGCTCCGGCTTAAACCAGCTAGTCGTCCGCACATGTTGCCTCAATTCTTTCTCAAAAATAAATAATAAGAGAAAGGAGGTAACATCTTCTCGCTGCGTTGGCTCATTTTTTTATTTTGTATTCTCTTCTCCAATCCGTTTACTTCTACTACAAGCTATAGGCTAAGTTAAGCAGAGCTGCATATTAATTCTTTCTTTCTCTGAAGGTGTTAAACTTGTATGTTATGTCTAATATTTAGTTTATTATACATTGCTTGTTTTTGGAATTAAATTCACTACAAACTTCCAAGCTTAGGTGGTTCATTCTCAAATATATGATTACATTATAAATAATATACAGGATTACTGGTAATTCGATACATTCCTTTGGAGATGTGATGGGGCATGAGCTAAGGAGTAAATCTAGCCCTAATGTACATTATGCAAAACTCAATAGTTTTTGAGATATTTCAATTTTTTTGTTTTTCTCAAAAAAGTAGATCTTAATGTCTTAAAAGTTAATTTCCGAAAAATCTACTTGACATTTTTAATTTTTTTTTTACTGGATTACTTGTCCAATATTATAGATATCCGTTTGGAATGAAAAATATCCGGAAACATTTCGATCATGTGAACATTTAAAATAAAAACTTGTAAAAAAATTTTAAAATCAGTTATGAAATTTACCTATTAGGTTTCTTCAAAAAAATATTAATGTAGCACGCGTACAAATTATTATAAAAACTTCCTTATTTCAATAGCTATCTAACTAGGTAGAAATGTTTAATGTACCCTTGATAGTTCTAATAAAAAATTAGTAAAGATAATGCTGGTGGCGGAATTTATTAAACGACTAATCGTTCATTTTCATTTAAGTCAGTCAGTCCTTGGCTTTGACGTTTGTGCATATATGTCATTAACTGACATTCTTATCTCCGTGTCCCTTAAGTTTGTTGGTCTTGTTAAATTAGTTATCGAAGATTTTGATTTTGCTCGTAGTTGTTGTTATTAGTTGTTGTTATTGTATTTTCTGTGCCATGGCCGCGTATGCCAACGCAGAATACGCTGATATCTTGTTTGTCTATGGATACTGTGGCGGCAACGCTGCTGAAGCTCGCCGAGAATATGGTCTTTGGTACCCTAACCGCCGCTTACCAAATGCACGTGTATTCAGTACGGCATATCGAAATATCGCTGAAACTGGCTCCGTGAAATGTAGAAGAAGTGGCGCTGGTGCTCCTCTCGTTTATGAACCAGATGATGAGGAAGAAATATTGAGGTATTTTGAGGAAGACCCAACTATTTCAACTAATAAAGTCGCAAGACTAACCGGAGCGTCACAATGGAAAGTTTGGTCTACGATACGTAGAGTTGGATGTCATCCTTACCACTATACCCCTGTCCAAGGCTTGGAGGAAGGTGATCCTGGAAGGAGAGTGGAATTCTGCCGCTTTATGTTAAATTCAGATGCAGAAAGTGCAAATTTTATGGACGGACGAGTCGAAACTTAATCGCGAGGGTATAACAAATTTCCACAACCTACATTATTGGGCAGAGGAAAATCCCAAGTTATCACGTGAAACTAGTTTCCAAATGAAGTTTTCTATTAATGTGTGGATGGGAATTATTGGCCACTATTTAATAGGGCCACACTTTCTTCCTCAAAATTTAAACGGGGAAATCTATGAAAATTTTTTAAGAAATGATCTGGCGGTGATTTTAGAAGATGTTCCTCTCGCCGTCAGACAGAGAATGATGTTTCAGAATGACGGTTGTCCAGCACATTATCGGCTGACAGTACGACAGTTACTTGATCAACGTTTCCCATACCGTTGGATTGGAAAAGCGGGCCCAATACCTTGGCCAGCGCGAAGCCCTGACTTAATACCCCTTGATTATTACGTATGGGGTCATATGAAGGAGATGGTCTATGCCACACCAGTCAATACTATAGAAAACCTTAGACAAAGGATAGTCGATGCTGCCCAACACATATGGCATAATCTGACAACCAGAGTAACAAGGACGGAAATAAGGAGACGCTGCCGTGTCTGTATACGGAATAGGGGCTCCCATTTTGAGCAAGACATATAGAAAATAAAGTACAACTTTGAAATTAATGAAGAATTAAACTCTACTTTTAAAATGTTTTTTACTATCTAAAAATAAAATTCGTACTACTTGTGTTATTTTTACTAGTATTTTCTTAGAACTATTAAGGGTACATTGAACATTTGTACCTTGTTAGATAGCTATTGAAATAAGGCAGTTTTTATAATAATTTATACGCGTGTTACGTTAATATTTTTTTGAAAAAACCTAATAGGTAAATTTCATAGCTGATTAAAAAAAAAAAAATTTTAAAGTTTTTATTTCAGATGTTCACATGATCGAAATGTTTCCAGATATTTTTCATTCCAAACGGATATCTATAATATTGGACAAGTAATCCAGTAAAAAAAATTAAAAATGTCTAGTAGATTTTTCGAAAATTAACTTTTAGGACATTAAGATCTACTTTTTGAGAAAAACAAAAAAAATTAAGTATCTCAAAAACTATTGAGTTTTGCATAATATATGTTAAAGCTAAATTTACTTCTTAGATCATGCCCCACCACATCTCCAAAGGAATGTATCGAATTACCAGTAACCCTGTATATGTTTGTAACAAGTTTACTTGAATAAAATAAAATATTAATTATTATTAAAAATCTGGCTTATTTATTGTGCTAAAAATATGAAACATCATTATAATCAAGAAAAATAGCACGATGACTTTGCAAGGGAAGGATTGCTCTGGACAGTTTTTAGGCAAATTTGAATATAAGCTGTTTGGGCATCTATTATCAATTTTTCCATATTATATGAATATTTGGCATTTTGATCCGCACGGAATAAATTTTTAAGTAACTTTATGAACAGCAAGCATATTTTATTAAACAACATTAAGGAATCTTTTTTAAAACACGCTATATTAAATAAACATAGTTGTTCCTATTTTAGATAAAGACATTTCGTAGGCAAAACTTTCGATTATATTGCTATCCTTTTTCACAATACTAAACAGTTTTCTTTGGATAATTCACAGCCAAATCACACTTATCATATAATAAGTTGACATAAATTAAGCATCAATAGCATTACAGTTTTGATTGTGGCAAACAAGAACAAGGGTCTTATAAATGAGTGGGATCCGCTTACAGAAATCTGATTTCAAGTTCTGTTATATAAAGTGAAATGCTACTCGTATATAATAGTCTCGAAACTCGATATTACTATTCTGAATTATTGCTAACCAGCAGCATTTCCCAAACGACCCTAAATTGAGGTTAAGATCCATTCCTTGGATACAATTATTCAAACAGAAAGATCCAAATCGTCCTGTCTGTTTAGATTGCTCCGCTTTGTTAAATTACTAATTAATATTGAGTGAAACTATATAGTGCATTTCGAAAACATTTTATTTATATCAGACAGGATGCTTTTGGTATAGTTAAAAGAGGTCCCAGGAAAGGGGAATATCAAAAGCTCGATGTGTCGGAAGTCAGATAGCTGAGTCAAGTCTAGATTAATAGCAAAGATCAAATATTTTCTTTGTCTAAAATTGTAACAATTAACAAATAATAATAATAATAATAATAAATTAATGATTATAAATGACAAGGAAAAACATTTTAAAAGATTGCCAACAAGAATTCATGATTAGCCGTATCAAAAGATTTAGCCATGTCAAAGAATAGATATTTACACTTTTTTCTCTCATTAATATTTTAAAGTAGGAATGTGTATAAAAATACCATACTGATTAGAACATACCATTTTCACTTAAATTTCTAACTGACTGGCTTATGCAAGTTCGAAAGCTTGAAAAGTATCGAGAACAATGCATGCATGATGTAAAATATTGGAGTTACAAGAAATTAATCCAGAACTTTCTCAGCATCCTATATCCTGATTTCTTGATTCAAAGAAGATACATAGAAAATGCCTGTATATTAGAAAAAAAATTATAAAGTTTTCAAACCTATCGGAGTTTTCTTAAATAGTAAGTAAGTAAGTAAGTTCTTTATTCGTCGTTTTAAGTTACACAATAGTGAAAATACAGTTAGAAAATAATAACAGTTAAAAAGAGTAGTGAATATCTTAAGAGTAATAATACCAATAATAAAGTCATAAATACTAAGATTGTAGATATTCGTCTAAGCAATAAAAGGCATTGTTAAGTAAGTACTTTAACAAAGTATTTTAAAAGTATTAAAATTGTTAAAATGACCAAAACGTCGGGTAAATTTATTAAAACAGTAGATTCCCTGAAAAATATGTGAATTTTGACCACCACTTAATCTAGAAAATGGCTTCCTAAGTTCAGTGTGGCTGCGTGTGTGGTAATTGTGAACATCAGTATTTTTTTAAATTATCCTGATTATTACTATAATTACACCCATTGTTACTGCAATGATCCTTAATTGTCCTATTTTTTTCTGTATTTACCCCCACTGTTACTGCAATTACTTAGATTTAACACTTAATTAAACTTAAATTGCCCCCCATCACTCTAATTACCAATTATCACTCCAATTACCCCCCACCACACTAATTAACACCCACCACCCTAATTACCACCCACCACGCTAATTACCACGTCACGTCAATTACCTTTCACCATTTCAATTAACTTCCACCACTACAATTGCCCCCACTAACACTCCTAGGCTTCGCTCTCTAACGTTTCGCCCGCTAATTACCTCTCACCACTATCATTACCCCACGCCCCTAAACTGAACATGAACCTGAACCCGCTCCTGCTCCGACCCACTCTCACTTCCATACTACTCCTGTTATACCCCACTCTTTCCTGTATTTTAGGTAAGATGCTTAAAGCACATATTTGACGATAATTTTCGAGATCAGATCAAAATTACAATAAAAACGTCTTTATTATAAAATGTTTCAGTATTCCGCACAGAAAAGGTAATTACCACCTGATGCGATTTTTATTTCTAACTTACATTTTTCACCACTTACACTTATAATACCGTTTTGCCGTGGCGACATTATATAATAACCATGAAATTTGGTGCATTGTTAATAAATAGTATTACGTATGTCCAATAATTGCAACATTAACACACTGACTTATTTATCACTTAAATTACAATAATTAGTCCTTATAATAACATACTAACTATAACTTTTATCTACTATAATTCACAACCTGTTACTATTCTTTATCTTATATGATCGCGTGACTCATCTAAGAACTGTACTGAACTAACTCCAGCTCGTTGGATCTGCTACTGATATATCCGTGGCGCTTATTCTCGAATTTTCTCTTTTATTCCAGTCTGTCATTCGAAATGATTCTAGTTTATCAATGGTAATGGCGCCATCTCTGGTCCAACTGGTGGACTTCCATTTTATTGGTAGCTAGTTAGACAGGTTTTCTTTTATACTGGTACTAGGGCCCTCTCTTCGTAAGAGGGCGTGGGCGTGCACATAACAATAGTATGAATACATGGGGACCGAGTATATTACCTTGCGGTATATCAAATTAAAAGTAGTTATTTTTTGGGTGATCCAATTTTCTCTTTATATCATTTATTTTTTTGTCTTTTATTTTGTTTTTCAAAATTGATTTACTCCATTGTAAAATATATTTGAATGTCCAAGAAAGTTTTATACATTAGAATTCTTTGAACATATACTTATTTTGATGAAGCGTAGTTAATTTCATCATTTTTTTTAATGATAGGCATGATTTCAAATGATATTTTCGCCTAGCATATATGAAAATGAATCATATTAACCCTAAAAATTTGACCGAAAATAAAGTTTGTCGTCCCTTGGGCCTCTAAACTCATAACAACATGATTTTGTAGTTTTTCACAATCTAGACACATGTTGTCATTTGCATACTTTGACGTTTCACATAATTTTTCATTAAATGTGAATTTAAACCAAAATTTGGAATCAAAACAAACAACAAAAGTGTAGAATAACAATAAGTTGTGAACAATTGTAATTCTGTGGTGCATAAGTTAAAATGAATGACAACTCAGACAGTGACGAAGAATTTACGAATACTCCACCGGACTTGCAAGAAGAAGCTATCAATGTTTCTCTGAATTTGTTACCTACAAAGTCAAGACAATGGTACGAAAAGTGCTATGAATTATTCAATAACTGGAAAAAGAATAAAAAAGCAAAAATCGTAACAGAAAATGTACTACTTGCTTATTTATCGGAAAGATCAAAGATTGTAAATGCAGGTACCCTATGGTCTGAATTTTCAATGTTGAAAAGCACTTTTAAAGTCAAGAAAAATATTAATTTTGATAATTTTCATAAAGTTCGAGCATTTTTGAAAAAAAAACTGTAAATTACCTGCCCAAAAAGTCAAAAATTTTGACTCAGGAACAATGAATTGAATTTTTTAAGGAAGCAGATGATTCGGAATATCTTATGATCAAGGTAAACAAATAAACAAAGATGAATTAATTATGTTTTTTTATTAACATTGCATTGTAGGTTTCTCTTATTATGGGACTATACGGGGCTTGTCGTCGAAATGAGTTGTTGAATATGAAACTTGATCATATAGATAATAGAGGAGACATATTGATTGTTACAGTTCCAGAAACAAGAAATAATATTACAAGAACGTTTACAGTCACAAACACAACAGTTGATGGATTGAATCTACTTAAAATATACAACAAATATGTTTCCCTTAGACTTACCCACACTTCTCATAATTGCCTATTTATTTATTACAAGAATAATAAATGGACACTACAACCAATCGGAAAAAAATGTATTTAGCAAATTTCCAAGCAAAATAGCCACTTTTTTTAAACTGCCTGAACCTAATACATACACAGGTCATTGCTTCCGCCGTAGTTCTGCAACCCTACTAGCTAACTCTGGGAGTGATTTGCTAACACTTAAAAAACATGGAGGTTGGCGTTCTTCTGCAGTTGCAGAAGGATATATCGATGACTGCTTAACAAATAAGATTGGCATTTCTCAAAAAAGCCTGACAAACCAAAAACAACAGTCCAGTACTAGAGAAAATAACACAACTGAAGTGTTAAATATTTCAGACTAAATAAATGAAATACCAGTTAATGTAGACAATTCCAATGAACCATCAACTTCATCTATAGAAATAAGTCACCATGCTACTACCACTTCAAACACTTACCGAATGCCTACAAATTCTGGTATTACTATCCATAACTGTGCTCAAGGGATAATTAATATTAATTACTATAATAAATAAATTCGCAAATTGTTATTCTTAACTTTCTTATTAAATTCTGTTTGTAATTATAAAATTAAAGATTTTTGTTGCACTTTTCCTTTTTTGGTTTTGTTTAATGCTACACGAAAAACAGTTGTGTGTCACACATGCAGAAAACGCATTAGCAGCCCTTAACTATCAGCTACCCTCGCTTCGCCCTTGTGACACAATATACTATATAGTTATTAATTATATATATATATATATATATATATTAACAAGCCTTTAATCTACGAGAAAAAATGAGCATTCGAGGCGCAGCCGAGAGTCACATTTTTTTGAGTGGATTGAAGGCTTGTTAATCCCCGAATGTAATTCAACGTTTTATCCACGACCACGGCCAAATTAGGAGCGTGAAAGCTGTATGAGAGCAGGTGAAAAATTGTGATTTTAGAAAACGTCAGATTTGACAAGTTTATTTTGATTAGGAACCCTTTGATTTTGAGCAAAAAATTAGCGAAGCGTGGTATTATGAATTCTAATCCACTAGTATATTAAGGGACCTTTAATCTACGAAAAACAGACGTATTAAACCTTCCTAATACAGTGGCCATGGATAAAAAAAATTAATTTAAGTTTTTAGTCCTTGAGGAATAACACGTATTTAAGCTAAATAGTCGTAAACCATTTCCACATGTTGCATCACAGAAAATATATTTACGGTCGTAAGAAAAAAAAAAGGATAAGTCTTATAACGGTATTTTGCTAAAATCTAGTTGTGTATATTATCTAACTTTAATTTTTGTGACATTGTCAGTTAGTTGTCATAATTTATTGCAAGTGTGCAAAAAACTAATATGCCTCATATAAGCGATTTAGTTAAATCTGCAGTTATGGCTAAGCCAGAAGATGGATGGTCAATGAGAAAAATTGCACTGCGTTATAATATTGACAAAAATTCGGTGTGTAAGATTTTAAGAAAGTGGATAATAAACGGTACGATTAATAGAAATCCTGGATCAGGGCGACGAAGGATATCAACTCAACAACAAGATTGGTAATTGGTAAATGCTTTAATAGAAAATCCATTTTACTCAGTTATTCAGGCTGCTGAAGAAATGAATTTTCCTGGATCGAGTAGTACTGGTCGCCGGCGAGTAAGAGAATCAGAGCTACGCTGTCATGCAGCCGCACAGAAATACCTACTTAAAGCTGAACATAAAGAAGCTCGAGTAGAATTTGCGCTTGCATTTTTAGCGCATGATGTAAATTTTTTGAACAATGTAATCTTTACAGACGAAAAAACTGTCTAGTCAACACACAGCGGTCGTATTCGTGTTTACCGCCCTCCGAATACCCGATTCGACGAGAAATATATATCTAACAATGATAAAAGTAGTATATTTTCCGTCAATATATGGGCTTGGATATCGGCACGTGGTCCTGGTGTATTGTGGCATATTGAGGATCGATTTAATAGTGAAACGTATATTAGGATTTTAGAAAATATTATGCTCCCTTCTGTGTCACAATTATTTCCTAACAATGAGTTCATATTTCAACAAGACAATTGTTCCGTTCATACTGCTCGTACCGTAACTAACTGGTTTCAAGATAATAACATCAATATTCTAAATTGGCCCAGTCATAGTCCGGATCTTAACCCTGTGGAAGAAGTATGGGGACTACTCGTAAGAAGTATCCAAAAATGAAATGTGAGACCACGGAATGCCGAAGAATTACTGGAAATAGTAAATAATGCATGGGAAGATATTGTTACTAATAATTATTGTATAAGATTATTTAATTCTCTACCAAACAGACTTATAGAAGTTATAAATAGAAGTGATGCAATAACGAAATATTAATAGTTAGTTTCTTGTTAAGTAGGATATCCTTTGTCCTTTGATCCAGGATTTCTACTAATCGTACCGTTTATTCTCCACTTTCTTAAAATGTTACACACCAAATTTTTGTTAATGTTATAACGCAGTGCAATTTGTCTTATTAACCATCCATCAGTTACTATAGCAATAACTACAGCATTAAAATAAAAAATAAATTAAAAGTGATATCTGTTTTATTTCGGCTACTCATTACATATTCAAATAGAGACAGATTTACATTAGAAAAAAAAAGTTGTCCAATTTTTTTCTGCTCACGGCAGTACAAACTTTTCACCCCTCCGAAAATTTTTGTCGTATACTGCTGACTATAAAGAGCAATCTAATGATATACATCGCTATTAATTACTTAATAGAAGCATCATGAAGTAAGTCTGACCTCCCACAACATATAGACATTGAAATTCTAGAAGTATTTAATTCAAATAAATAATAATTAATATAACTTCAAACCAAGTTTGCATTAAGTGTTCGAGTTGGTTATTAACATTAATATAAGGGACGGTAGAGGAGAATAACTAATGTTATAACGTCGTTCAGTAGTGTATAATGTAGTTTCGTGGTTTTGCCCCAGTTTGGGTAACTACTTACAGGGTGGGATACCAGAGCGTCTTCATAGGAACTATTAATACTTTTAAGATGAAGTTAGTTGTTTCATGTTCTCTAGGCATAAAGAAGATAAAGAGCTTGATAACAGTTTTATAAATGTATCAATGCACCACTCGCTGACTATACGTCGAACACTTTATCCAAATAAAATTAGTTGTTACGTTGAATAGAGTACGCACAATCCATTTTGATTAACAGTTTGTTTCTTGTTGTTGCAGTTCTATGAAAATTGAACAAAAATTGGTGTCGATGAACGCACTGAGAAGATTTCCTAGGAGGCTTCAATACTTTGTCGGCAGATGCAAGGTAAGTGAGATTAAAATTTTAAATTCCTGTTATATCTCAATATATAATATATTACATAACGAGCACGGAAAGTGAAATTTAACACACAAGTGGAAATCGAGGCCGTAGGTCGAGCATGGAATTCACACGAGTGTGTAAGACACTTTCTAGCTTTCTACCATACTTCTGCCACGACAAAAAAAACAACTGTTTTTACTGACAGTAGACGTTTTCCTAACACACTTGCATGTCAGGAAAATAACGTACATGCCATGATATATATGGCGACATTTTTCTAACATAGGTGTGTGTTAGGAATGTAACACAGACCCGTGTGATATTGTTAACTTTTATGCCTACTACGTTAAGAGAATTTGAACGATTTTTTTGGGAGGGGGGTGAATGAAATTTATTGGAGCTTGAGATGCAAGCTCTTTCTTTGAGTACTTTACGCGAAATATTAAAACGCATAAATGTGGTTTATGACTTGTAGTTCGAGTACCAGGTAATAATTTGGTGTAATTTTAGCAAAGTTTGGAAGAATTGCTACGTTCAAATACATTACTTGACATGCGTTTCACTAATAATGTTAGCATCATCACGAGATGATTAAGAATGGTTTTCAGTTTTAATCATCCCCGATGGTGCTATTGTGGTTAGTGAAATGCGGCAGGATTTTTGTTTTTAACAAATTCGAATCTTATTTAATGTATTAGCCCTTTTCATATACACTTTTATTTTTAAAATTCGTCTTGGCTGTTATATGCATTACTCATATACTGAATTAACAGCCTTATCACGCTCAAATAGCCGGCCTAATTGAGAGGCCATTCAGTAATTATAAAAAGCGATAAATATTTATTATTAACGCTATAATGGTGGTATATGGTTGTTTGGAAGAAACTTTGTTGTGGAATTAATTATGCATGAAAACTCCTTAATGTGAATTTGGGCATTAAACTGTCACTGCTCTGTTGCACTATACTGGTCTACAACTCGTTTCGTCTCCAATCTGGCTAATGCGGGAGTACAGAGATGGGTGGGCACTGGACGAAGATTTCTATGCACGACCCGAGGCCATTTCTAAATTAATAGCTCATATAAGTTATGAATGTTAAACATGGGCGTTGGACCCCGTCAAATTTCATACAGGATAGGGCTAAGAACGGCAAAATATTAATGTAAATACAATATACCCTTGTATTAGTACCTAAGTTTCGTATCCACAAAATGAATGTTAAGCAGGAATATTTCAAACAACCAAACTCATAACATATTGAAAAAAAAAATCACAGTCTAAGTTTTGCTATTGTGTATATATTTATGTTTTTTTGTTAAATTTGTAATGCGGATATTATGTCTGATTTTAATAACTGATGACTTTTCACCTCAGTCCTGAGGAAAACAATAAAGATTGTTGATACGTCGACTAATAATATTAATAATAAATAACACCACAGAAATTAGACAACCCCCAATTCCAGAAGCCAGGGCTTGTGCGGAAGGGGGTTACACATTGAAAAAAACTCTAAAGAGGAAATAAGGTTTGCTCTTTTTTTATGCAATTATCGACGAAAGATCTGTTTAACATGTATTTTTATGTCATTCTACCCCTCATGGTGTAGCAATGGAATAATTAGAGATAATAAACAAAAAAAATCGCTGCCCAAGGAATCACTACTTCCACATTTTGTATCCAAGTCTTATGCACACTAAATCCCAATGTAATATTTTATTCGTTTTAATAATAGAGTGAGGGTGGTAGAGGGGGTGGCTAGTGGAAAAAGAAATTAGAAGTCCTTGGTTCTCGTATACACAGTAAACTCCAATTTAATTTTTTATTTCCTTAAACAATAGGGTGGGGGTGGTAGAGGGGTAACTAATGCCAAAATAAACTTTAGAGGCCCTTGGTTCAAATCCCAATTTCAATTTTGTAATAGGGCGGGGTGGCAATGTGGGTGGTAGAGAGGGTAGCTAACGCCAAAAAAATTTTTTTAGACGTTTCGTTCTTGTATACACACTAAATCACATTTAATTTTTTTTACCCCCTTTAATAATAGGGTGGGGGGGGGTGGCACACCCCCATTGCCACCCCCCCCCACCCTATTATGGTGGTAGAGTGGGTTGTTAACGCTAAAAACATTTTTAGACGGTTCGTTTTTGTGTATACACTAAATCATATTTTAAATTTGTTTGCTCCCTTTCATAATAGTGTGGGGGTGGTATTGGGGGTGATAGTGGGGAAAAAATTTTGAGACCTTAACTTTTCGCACATGTCCTAAATTGCAATTTTATGGACTCTTACTTGCTTGCTTCCAGAGTAAACGTGCGCACAAAAAAGTTACAGACAGACAGACCGACAGACAGGAAATTTTTTTTTTTTCGCTCAAATTTAAAATCTCGACGTTTCATGACATTTTAAGTCTATTTCAACAAAAGAAATATTTGTTTTTGCGTTGCTATACTTCCACTGGACGTGGACGTAATTATACCCTAATATAAAACGGTATTTTAACGGGGAATGGTTTCGTTATCAGTGTTGTATAATATTACATTATATGCTTCCTTACAAATAGTGCTGATATTTCACTCACTGAGAGGAAAAAATAGACATCGTTTCTCCTTCTTTTGCCAGCACACAATTAATATGTCTAGCCAGAACAGTAAAATGTGAAGACGTAATTCTAGATATTAAACTAACACGCAAGGACCATGGAAACTTCAGACAAGGAAACCTTGCGTGTCTGTCATAATCAGAAAATTCATTTTTTATTTAGTTGTTATTTTCACTAACCCTATTTGTATTTTAATAACAGGTAGGGACATATAATAATATGGGGATGAAAGTTAACATAACAAAACTAATTACTACGAATTATTCTGCTGAGACTTAATTTACTGAACAGTCCAGCGTTTCCTGTAAAGAAAATATTTCTTAGTTCCTATATTGCCTTCGGTCGAAGCTCTAGATGTGTTGCTTAATTTTGAAAGCATTATGCAGGGTTCCCAGCCTGGAAAATCGGAAATTGCCAAGGAATTTAAAGAAAACAGAGACTTTATACTCATATAGAGTAGTTGACTTTTTTTTTATACATTTATTTAACGTCGGCCTATTTCCGCTACTGAGGCCTAACACCGACGCCTGTCGACGAGCTACCCCCAACCAGGAATTTTGCCGAACCTCTTCCCTTAAGAAGAGTAGGGATCTTTTACTTGCCTACTGCCACTGATATACAAGCCGCTGGAAGATGTGTGAGGCGAGAACGCGGTTTCCGTTGGAATGGTCACCCATCCAAGTACTAACTACGCCTGTCGTTGCTTTACATCGCATACCGAAGTATGTACATAGTAAAGACGCACCTACGCTCGCCCCTGAGTAGTTGACTTCTAGAAAAAGAGATGCAATAACATTTGGAAGTACTCAAAGCAAGGGAATTATCCACAGACCATGGATAAAAACTATTTAAATCAACCTGCAACATGTGAGAGTCACTACCTTGAGATATTGACCTATATATTTTTAGATCATCGGCAAAAAGAAGATACTCAGAATAATTCAAAACCTGCCCAATATCATTAATAAATAAATTAAATTAAATTGGCGACCCTTGTGGGACTCCAGATAGGACATGAATTGCATTTAATACATAATTATTAATTTTCGCCCATTGAATCTTATCCGATATGAAGATATAGATCTAATCTAAAACCTCCTTACCTGAAGCCTATTTATTAGTAAATTGTGATTGATTTTGTCAAACGCCTTTGAGAAATTAGTATGTATACTCTCAACGAGGATACGATTTTCAAAAACATTCAAAATATAATTCTGATGGCAAAGAAGGTTTATTGTTCTCGATTTCCCCAATGAGAAACCATGCTGCTCTGGAACAGTTATATGCTTCAATAATCAGACCAAACACCTTGCAATTGACTTCTGAAAGAGTTTAGGTATTTCAGCGCTCGGCGGGACACATAGCCCGGAGTGTAGCTATTGGTTGCAGTCTGGTTACGTTCCTTATAGTAAAATAAGGATTTTATAGAGGAGTTTGCGACTAAAAATATTATGTTTTAATATTCCGCTATCTAAAAGCACATTTGAACTATGCTAAGCCCAGTCAGGCTATTTATTTTTCGATTGCAACAGACACTGGACCGCTAGATGGCGCCTGCTGGCTATTTTACATGTCGCTATCCTAAAGATACCGAAATGCACCAAATAGTCAAGGGATCCTGGTGTCGGTCGTCACATGCCTACCTTGCACTGGCGAGAGCCAACAGCTCGAAACTGCAGTCTGCAAGTGGTGTGGGACGACTGGCACGAGAGCTCCTTTAGGGAGGATCAGTCTTTCGGCTGGTATTTGTTGCAATCGATGCATTAGCGTTTTGATGGTAATATGCAATTATTACTCTTAACGCGCCAGGCTTGTAACTTGTAATTCAGTGCTCGGCGGGGCACATAGCCCGGAGAGTAGCTGTTGGTTGCAGTCTGGTTACGTTCCTTATAGTAAAATAAGGATTTTATAGAGGAGTTTGCGACTAAAAATATTATGTTTTAATATTTCTCCCTCTAAAAGCACATTTGAAATATTATAATAGTAAATAGAAAAGAAAAATTGTATTGACACTTAAGTCACAAACAAAATTAAACCCACTATTCAGTATTAATTATATGACTTAATATACTGCGCCTAGACTATCAAAATTAATATCACAAAGATGGGAGATTTTATTAAAATTATTGCACATTACATAGATTGGCGATTTAGCCATAATATTTGTCCTATAGTTGTCGACATAGAAGGTTGTGTGATGGCGGATATCAAGTCTGGGTATGTGGAAATTGACTTTGTCTAACAAAAAGGGACAATCGATAGTATTGTGAATTAAATTGAATAAATATTTAATGGAAATTATTTCGCGGCGAGTTTCTAATGAAACCATTTTAAGACGGTTCGTTAAAATGGACGTATTAAATGCCATCCTCCTTAAAAAACAAATGTTTTCCTCTGAACTGACTCATTATTAGTCATGTGACATATATACCACGGATACCATAAAATGGCGCCATATTCTAATCTTGAGCGAATATATGCGTAATATGACAACATTAGGCTAGAAGTTTTGCTAAAACACTTACAATTTCTTAATATGGAGCCTACCATTTTATATGAATTTGATACAGCACTATTAATACGGGCTCGAAATGTTAACTGGCTATCAAAGATAATACCCAAATCTTTTATTTCTGTACATCTGGTTACACTCTGAATTTATTTTATAATCATATTCTTCAGGTTTATTTTTCCAAGAAAAAGTGATAATATAATATTTTTGAACATTAATGCATATATGATTTGCACTACACCAGTCAGATGCAGCTTTATGGTCATTCTGGATCATTATACAATTGCTTATCGTCCTTATTTCTCCATAGATTTTCAAATAATCCGCGAACATTAATTTTGAACAGCTAATAACATCATTAATATCGTTGATATAAATGAGAAATAGAAGTCGCCCTAAATTGGAGCCCTGTGGTACTCCGGACGCATTAATATCGTCACGAGCTGGGAGAGCTTGGCTTGGAGAAGTTAAATTTTATAAATAAAATACTGATGTAAAACAGAAATATACCAACATTTTATTAACAGTTAAAATCGAACAAATCCACAAAGAAAGAGTTCAAAAAATAATATAAAATAAAAAGCTCTTACCAGTCTATAATAGGGGAGATGAGTCAGGTAGATGCTCGTTGACTGATTGACTACCAATAAGTGAATTGTGTATATTCTGGACTATCTATATCATTCCTAAATACTGATTCAGCAATATTCCTACAAAGGTAGACTTAAAGGTTTATGTCTCAACGCGGTTACAAATTGTGATTGAAATATGAAACTTTACATCCTTTATGCATGTTAAATAGCAAATTTATATTATAGAAATAAAATATGAATGATACTTTGTTCATTATCAAGATATTTGGAGGATAATTTCTAAGATTTCTTAAATTATTTACATGCCTCCAAAAAAAAAAAAGATGGATCGTTAATTTTTTCGATGTACTTAGCATAACATTCTTTGCTAATCGTCCTACATTCGTGACTGAGGTATGAAAAATATTGATAGTCTGATAAATTATTGGGAAGTTGTCTTTTTATTTCAGGACAATTTTTCCACCGCAGGGGATGTTAGGTTTGACATTTTTACAATAATTGATCGTTTATTTGGATCCTTGAGCCTATAATTTTGCCAAATTTCAAGCATCAACATCGTCCGAAAGTGGCAAAGATTTTCGGACATACATACATACAAACATAAATTCATTTTATATAAAGGCTGTCCCCAAATACCTGGTATTAACTTTAGGTGAATCAGTTCGTAAAATGCACATATTCTTCTTAATTATGAAATCTCTGATAAAATAACAAATTGTAATTTTGATTAAAAACAATAAGTCGAATTTGTTAAACAACTGTATCCTGTATAAACTGACAAACTGTAAACGTGTCGTGAAGTAAGTTAAGCACTAGTTTCCTTCCAATTCAGAAACGTTCTTTGTTCAAACAAAGCGCGGTTGCTAATTTAAGGAGCCGTTTAAAGTCCCCTAATTATAAAGTGGCAGTGTTTTTAAGTACAACAATAAAGTTTCAGGGTGGCTAGGCTGAATAACGCCACGTTGCCTTTGAGGAGAAATAGCAAATAAAGTAAAAAGCTTCAATTTTAATTAAGTTGAAGCTCATTATTCTTTCTCTCGTTCCTCTCCTCCCATGCGTTGTTTTATAATTTTAAAAAATAATATCAACGTCGAATGCTGACAGTACTTTAATTACATGATTTAAATAAAATTTCTTCCATGCTTAGCAAATCCGCGCATATTTGCTACATATGGATTTAATGTTTTTAGCGCCCCAACTTCGTTATGAATTAATAATCCAACGTCAGATTTTTCTTGCAATATTCACATTAATGTAATGGTTTTAATAAAATCAAAAGCGACTAAAAATGGCTTGTACCAACGTTGCTTAGAAAATGAAATAGTTTTATGCTATATAAATAAGTTTTTCGACTATATTACATACAAATGTTTGTAGCACGTTTTAAACTAGTGTGTGTAGTATAGTGCCAATATAAGGCTTAAGAGTTCAACTTCCATTTTTTCTGGGGAAACCAAATTCCAACCAAAAGATCGTGAAATACTTGGGGGTCAGACTGGACCAACGCCTGACGTTTAATACGCACATTAATCAGACAGTACGGACGGTCTACTCCCTGTCAGGGTCTGCATCCACTCATGGTCAGGTCAAGTGTAGCAGGCTCAACATACAAAATAAAAAGTTGTTGAACACGATGGTGGCTAAGCTGTCTATCACATATGCGACGCCGGTGTGGTGTAGCGTACCGGCCAAGACAATGAGAAAACTAAAAGCACTAGAACACAAATTTATGATATAATAATAATCATAATGTGTTTCATAGACTATTACAGTATTGGAATTGTCAAATACAAAATAGAACAAAAAATAATAATAAATATATGTACATATTATATGCACGCATATACAGTTAGAGGTAGATTACACAACATATGAGAAATAGACAAACAAACAATGATATGTACAACTATGATCTAATAAATGTATATTAATAAATGAGTTATTTATTTATCACAGCATTTGTAGGTACCTACGGTACAAATTGTGGAATCAGATGGGGAACATTAGACAAAGAGGTAGTATTCCTCGTAAGAGTAGAAACAATGTTCCTCTAGGAATCTTTTTACTACCTTCTTGATTATCACAAAACTACTTGCATCTTTTATCTTTTATAAATTGTGGAAGGTTGTTATATATATTTTTATTGAAGAAATAAAAGGCTGCTCTAATACTATTGGGCGGTACAACAATATTTTTTTGCGATCGCGTACTAAATTTGTGGTGATGTTAATCATCACCACATTTTAAAAGACTATCAATGTTTATCCTGACAAAACATACAGACTGCAAAATATATATACAATAAATAGTGAGTATACCATGCTGTTTAAAAGAATCCCTGCAGGATGTATTGTAGGGAAGTTTAAACATACTTCTCATAATTCTTTTCTGCAAAATGAACCCCTTGTTAATTCCAGAACTATTTCCTCAGCACAATATGCAGTATTGCAAAACTGTTTTCAGTGTGTCAGCTTCAACAGTGTCCCCTATTTGAAGAAGTGCAAAGATTAAACTAGCCAGTTTTTTCATCAGACTCGCAATATGAGCCTCCCATGACATATTCATATCCATATGAACGCCTAAGAACTTCGTAAGATCATTTTGATCTGAAAGATATTCTATGCCATCAAGTACAATTTTGACTGTTTGTGTTCTCTCCAATAAGTAGAACTTAATCCATTCCAATGCTGGGCCACGGATACCGTATATTTCAAGTTTTTTTAACAACAAATTGTAATTTATGGTGTCAAAGGCCCGAGATAGATCGAAGAAAATACCAGCTGATACTAATTTTTCATCAAAGTTATGCAGGATTTTCTCATAAAAGGAGAGAGCAGCATCTTGTGTTGATTTATTCTTGCAAAACCCATATTGCCTAGGGGTTAACAGGTTATATTTAATTAAAAATGAATTTAGTCTGATCTCAAATGACTTTTCATACAAATATCGATAAAAAAGCTATCGGTCTATAGTTTTCCATGGAATGTGCACCATTTTTTTTGTAAATTGGAATTATTAGCGCAGCTTTTAACTGTAGTGGAAATTGTCCATTTTCGAAAGATACATTTATGAGGTATGTCAGGAGACTAATCAAAAAAGTACTTTATTAAACAACACGGCACATCATTTGGGCCTAATGATTTTTTCTTGCAAACAGAGGTAATAATATCAGCAGTCTCAATCTCTGTAATGGGCGTTAAATACATAGTGTTGTTATTAACTTCTTGTGCATTTGTAACATCAAAAGTCTCAAAAATAAATGTGGAGGTAAGTTCACTTACCGAATCGATAAAGCTTGTATTGAAACCATTTGCAATATTTTGAGGTTCAGTTAAAATTTCATTTTTCAAATTAATTATTTTAGAAAGTAATTGCTTTTTATTACGACCAACATTAGTGTTTTCTCTAACTATACCTCACATGGTTTTAGATTTATTAGAAGAATTTATTACTTTGTTTTGATAATAAGACTTTTTGATTTTTTTATATTTTCTTCTTGATTATTTTTTTTTAATATGTTATATCTTAACTTGAGGTCGGAATTATTTGATAATTTTCATTATTTATAGAAGCCTCTAATAAAAATACCTTCTACAATAATGTTACTGGTAATCCAGGGTTTCTTATTAGTAATTTTGCGGTTTTTTTTTAATTATACAAGGAAAACTATATTAAACAAACTAGTAAATGTGTTATGAAGCACTGCAAATTTTTTATTTACATCAGGTTTTAAGTAAACCTCCTGCCACATTTCCTTTGCCAATAAAAATTTAAAATAGTTTTTATTTTCATCTGAAAAGTCTCTTTTCCTGATATTGCTAATATTACATTCCGTTTTGCTAAGTCAAATGTTAACAATTGAGTATTATGATCAGATATTATATTAACAATCGTTTTTGTAGAAGTTAAATCTGTATCAATGTCAGAAAAACATTATCAATCAGGGTCTTTGAATCTTTCTGAATACAATAATATTCAGTAAAACATTCATTGTATCCAAAAGATGATAGTAGATTTAATAAGTCACAGGTACTTTACCTTACCTACCCTTAATTTTTAAGAAGTATGTTAATAATATTTCAAGCGAAACAATAAATGTTATGCGCCTCATTTCAAATTCTGGAAGGTAAACCTCCCTCAGAGATCTCTACGCACCTTGCAACGACATGTAAACATTGACCCACAAACTCATCAGTCTAAGAGAGTTTTTTGTGATAACTCCATAAGAAGACATTACAATTAGAATCCTGGTCTAATGTATACCAATTTCATACATTTGATGATGCATTTGAATGTTTTTACAATATATTTATATATTATTTTAATAAATATTTTTTTTGAAAAACTTTTTTGACAGTAGTATTAGGCGAGAAAAAAAATGGATCACTGAGGAGGTTAAAGTATCAAGCTCGAAACTAAAAGACGTACATAATTTAAAGAATATATGTCCTGATCTAAGCGATACATACAAAACTGCAAAAAAACCCATACACAATTAATTCAAGATGCTAAAATACAGTATTATCAGAACAAAATAATAAAATCAGATAATATGTCTAAAACTACTTGGAGCATAATATCTGAATTAGGAAACAAAAGTAAAAAGAATGCAAATATTAGCATTAAAAAGGATGATGAGCTTTGTGACAATCCCGCTGCAGTAGCTTCTACTTTTAATAAATTTTTTTATCGAACAACCGATTAAGGTAATTCAACAAATACCTGCAAGTAGCTCAACTGGAGATTTTAATATTTCCAAAAATCGGTATTCGATTTATAAAGAAACATATGTAAACAAATAGAATAAATCACTAGAAATATCAATAGAACACTTACAATATATACAACTAATACATACATAGAATCATAAGCACACATATACAGGGTGTTGCATCATGAGAGGGACATAGCTTAATAGGAGGTAGAGAACATCAGTGGTAACCGGAACCTCCCATAGAAATGTCTCATTGGGCCTTCATTACGAGGTTGCTGGGTGTTAAATAATTTTTGGCCAAACCTGTTTTTTGTCATAACTTTGACAGGGAATGAAATAACGGATTCATATTTGGCACGGCTAATGTACTAACGAGCCCCAAGAGGTACATGTATAAAAAAATATATATCCAGGTCCGGACTCACTATAATTTATGTTTCTTCTTTGCATCAATAAAACATCACCCTGTATATATTTTTTTGAAATTTCGATACGATATTCGAAAAGAGCAAGAAAAAACAAACAAAATGGCCTATTTAATTTTTTTGTTACACCTTCGTGGTTATTTAAATACGTTGTTAAATGTGCAAGAAAATGGATTACAGAACCCTATTAAATGAGAGGCACGTGAAATAATAGTTTTATAACTAAAATTTGCAAAAGTTCTATTGAGCCTAGGTAGTCTGGGTAAATCCTAATTCCGGCACGTTTTAAAGGTCCATTTTGGTAAAAAACTGTGGTCCTAATAAGTAATCGGGTATGAAATAACAAAATTTTTAATCAATCACAGTAGGCTTGTTCAAAGTGACAGATAATAAAAAGAAATCTCCTAAACAGTTGAATAATTGTTTGTTAATAATTTAATGTGTCAATAATTCGCATTTAGTTAGTGAAAACTTGTGAAAATATTTTAACTATGCCAGTAAAATTTACAAACGTGGAATATGCTGACATAATATTCATCTATGGTTTCTGTAATGGAAATGGTAGGTCGGCGGAAAGAGAATATCGGCTGCGTTTTCCTGGTCGTCGATGCCCTAATCATAAAACCTTTAGTACGGTGTTCCAGTATGCAAGACAACACGGAAAGTTTCCCAATTCTGCAGTTGTGGAGCGTGTTTTACAACAAGGTGTGCAGGAACAAAACAATATTATAAACGTAGTTCAAGAAAACCCAAATATGAGCACTAGACGATCAGTTTGGCAACTGGTATTCCTCATTGGCGAGTATGGAGAACCCTAAAAAGAGAACGTTACCATCCATATCATATCCAGCAGGTACAGCGTCTTCAACAAGGTGACGATATCCCCCGCCTGGCATTTTGTCATTGGTTGTCTAACCATCGCCCAGTCATTTACAGAACCTTATTTACGGATGAGGCACAATTTACAAGGGATGGAGTAAACAATTCACGAAATAATCATAAATGGGCACAGGAAAACCCACATGCGGTACGCCAACGCCGTTCGCAACACAGGTTTTCTGTAAATCTTTGGGTCGGACTTGTGAATAGACATTTGATAGGGCCACATTTTTTTGAAGAAAGATTGAATGGTGAAATTTACTTTGATTTTCTTCAAAACATTTTACCGAATATGTTAGAAAATATCGGTATAAGAGGCATGTTGTTTCAGCATGATGGGGCCCCACCACATTTTAACCTTCAAGTAAGAGAACACTTAAACAATGTGTATCCTAATAGATGGATTGGACGCGGGAGTCCACATGAATGGCCACCAAGATCTCCTGATTGTAACCCTTGTGATTACTTTTTATGGGGCCACTTAAAAAACGAGGTTTATAGCATTGAAATTGAAAGTAGACAACATTTAATCCAGCGCATCGTTACAACCTGCGACGAAATACGGAATAATCCAGAAATGATACGTCGAGCAATTGGTGACCTTTCTAAACGCGCAAGAAAATGCACAGAATGTGGGGGAGGACATTTTGAAAATTTACTTTAGTGTCAATTACGTTTTATTTTTAAACACATTTAGTTATTGTTTTGTTATTTATTGTTAATTGAATGGAAAATATTTTATTTATTTAGATTTTAGTTTGTTCTCTTTTCCAATTTTTATTAAGTATAAAATGTTGATGATTTTCTTGATCAAAGTAACTGGTTGCTTAGGCCTAAATGGTTTAAATTATCTGTCACTTTTATTCTTTGAACAAGCCTACTGTGATTGATTAAAAATTTTGTTATTTCATACCCGATTACTTATTAGGACCACAGTTTTTTACCAAAATGGACCTTTAAAACGTGCCGGAATTAGGATTCACCCAGACCACCTAGGCTCAATAGAATTTTTGCAAATTTTAGTTATAAAACTATTTATTTCACGTGCCTCTCATTTAATAGGGTTCTGTAATCCATTTTCTTGCACATTTAACAACGTATTTAAATAACCAAGAAGGTGTAACAAAAAATGAAATAGGCCATTTTGTTTGTTTTTTCTTGCTATTTTCGAATATCGTATCGAAATTTCAAAAAAATATAAACAGGGTGATGTTTTATTGATGCAAAGAAGAAACATAAACTATAGTGAGTCCGGACCTGGATATATTTTTTTTTATACATGTACCTCTTGGGGCTCGTTAGTACATTAGCCATACCAAATATGAATCCGTTATTTCATTCCCTGTCAAAGTTATGACAAAAAACAGGTTTGGCCAAAAATTATTTAACACCCAGCAACCTCGTAATGAAGGCCCAATGAGACATTTTTATGGGTGGTTCCGGTTACCACTGATGTTCTCTACCTCCTATTAAGCTATGTCCCTCTCATGATGCAACACCCTGTATATCACAAAAACAAGAAAGCAAGAAACAAAGCATTTTAAAATATTCACTAAGATTATAATAGCCTTTCTGAATCTGTATGTCTTTCATTGCTTCTCTGGATCTCTTCAATTTAGTCATATTTCTGAGAGACAGGGGTATGTAGTTGTATATTTTTTTGCTTTCGTATATTACTGATTGCTTCGTTAAAGTTGATCTAGGGATGGGTAAAGGCAGGGTTAAATTTAGTGCTTGTCTCGTGTTATGCTCAGGCAGAGGATCGGTATGTAGTGTGTTTAGTATTTTCTTATATATTATGCATACTGTTTCTAGAATAAGCGTTAATATTTTGTGAGCGATAAAAAGAGCGCCAATATCCATTGGCTTGATGACGGTCTCGATAACTAGGGCCGAGTAGGACTACTACTCTTTGCTCCTAGATTATCTCTGTAGACCTGGACCGGCCTTCGTGATAGGTGGGCCCGCTTACTTCTACCAGACCCAGCCCGCAAATGCGAGATGTGTCGTGGTATTTTCTGCGGACCTCCCCTGGTCCTGGCTCTTCAACCTCGCTGGCAGAGGTCTCTTCTGGCGCTCTTCTTGTGATAAAAAGAGGTTTACAATGATCTCTTGGTTTTGTTTTATATAAGTATTTTAGTGTCCTATTTTATGACCCAAACACAGTGTTCGGAAAATGTTGGCTACACATTCCCCAGAAGGGGATTCCGTATCTATATATAGGACTCAATCAGGGAAAAGTAAGACGTTTTTGCAGCCCTGAAACCCAGTTCATTTGAAGTTATTCTCATTGCGTAACAACCAGATCCCAACTTTTTGCTTAAATTAGAAACTTGTACAGCAAATTTTAGCTTCTCATCGATATGTAACCTAAGAAATTTAGTATGGCGTTTATTCTCAGTAGGTTGGTTATCGAAATATAGATCAGCATAGGTAAACTTGAAAGTAAGTATATTCGTTTTGTTTGTATTGAGTACAGGCGAATCAGAATCGCCACCATTTTTTACTTTAGATATATCTGACTTTATAATACTCCGTAGACTGTTAACATTTTTACTATGCAAGAGAATGGTAGTATCGTCTGCAAAAAGCGTAAAACTGCCTTGAATATCAATAGTGGCTAAGTCGTTTATGTATAACAAAAATAAAACGGGCCCTAGTACAGATCCTTGTGGCACACCACAGTTAACATCTGCCACATCCGATATATCGCCGAGGGTTTTTGCAACTTGAGTACGCTGCGACAGGAACGATTTAATCCAATTAAAAAATTCACCCCTAAAACCATAGCACAAAATTTTTTGAAGCAGTATTTCATGATTTACGCTGTCTAACGCTTTCGAAAAATCATAAAACACTGCACCGACAGCCTCGTCATCATTTAAGTTAAGTACTTCTTTTGTAAAACTGCCAGAATGACATCAGATGTACTTTTGTAATTTTGAAATTCGAACTAATTTTTATTTAATATGTTGCCATATTGACTTAAGTATGACATTAACCTAGTTTTACCTACCTTTTCGAAGATTTTATTATAATTTGTTTGTAAAGAAATATGTTTGTTATTACTGGCTGTGTTAGTATCGAATTTATGTAAATAGGTATTACAAACGAATGTTGAAAAGCACGTATTCCACTAATTTTATTTATATACCTATATTGAAACTAATGGGTCTGTTGAATATTCGAATCTTGGTTCCAAAGTCTCTGCCGACGACTCCGTATATTGTTACACAATATTTTAAAATTTCCAGCATTTTAATTTGCAATTACTTTTTTTGCTTCCATTTAATTTAGCAATGTTTTTTCAGCGACAGTTGAACTAAAGTCTGTAATGTACTGGTCATAGAATTTGAGAATATATATCTAATGTAAAATCAGTTGCAAACCAAAAAATATACTTTACAAAGGGAAACTTAATATCAGTTAGTTGGTAATTTGCATTCGTAAATTTACCGGTGTATAAAATATAAACTAAAACATAAAGCGTGTAATGTAAAACAGCGAACTTCTAACAGCAGTTTTCTCTAATGCATGTTGTATATTTAGTGCTAGACTAGACACACTTAAGAGCGTTGCCCGGCAAGCTAACGGCAGCTTATTTTATGCAATTTACATTTGATATTTTTATCAAGAGACATTAAAATTCATGTGAAAATGTGAAATAAAACGTAAATAATATTTTCTTTATACAGTTCCTGATTTGATGAATCAAGACACATCTTTCCAATCGTTTTATCCATTTGTGCGTGTAGTTAAACAAGCTTTAGTTTACCTAATAACAAGAAAGATAATTGTTGTATCAGTTCATAAGCACGACATAAACAGATCGAATAAGACAAAACAATGTCCCTCTAAGGAGAGAATTCTCTTATATTCTCCCTTTTATTACACCAGAAAGCCCCAACTATTGAAACACACACGGGCCGCAAAGCTAACAAGCATTCCCAAAACTTAACTGTTAATGGTCATCGTTGTCATGCCAACATCACTGATCTTCAAAACCAGGTCAATATTTTAAAATTGAGATGGAAACTCTGCCAAGACTCAACTCTATGCATCGTATACTTTTCAGACGTTTTTATGAATTTCATTACAAAATTTGACACGTAAGTAGTATATTGTTATATACACAGTAAAAGTGACATTTTTTCTGTCAAACGTGGAATATGAATTAAATAGATACTGTATTTTTTCCTCAAATGCATTTAGTGCCGCTCGTGAGCGGCAGCAAAGTACTTTTACTGCGACTCAGAGCTTGTTAGCGACAAATAAGAGACTAAATAAGCCGGTCAAACGAAGTAAGAAGAGAAATGACAGTTTAAGCTCAAAAAATTTGCCATAAAAGTAATGCGTTATTGTCGTTTGAAGCCAAAACTATTTACTGCTGTGACGTTAACGGTGATGGCATGCACTGGTTGTAAGGTAAGAAGTAAGGAGTATTTTGGGCTTTCAGCTAACTTCACAATGTTTATAACCTCATTTTATGAGATTTCTGACAAGCTGTTATTTTATGTGCAGTAGCAGGTTCAGGAATTGATGTTTCTAAATGAAAAATTGTATAAAGTTAAATATTGATTTGGAAAAGTTATTAATTGTCCTTGATTAGTTCATTTTGATACAGTCGTGAGCAAAAAAAATAGGACAAGTCTTATAACGGTATTTTGCTAAAATCTAGTTGTGTACATCTAACTTTAATTTTTGTGGCATGGTCAGTTAGTTGTCATAATTTATTGCAAGTGTGCAAAAAACTAATATGCCTCATATAAGCGCTTTAGTTAAATCTGCAGTTATTGCTAAAGCGGAAGATGGATTATCAATGAGACAAATTGCACTGCGTTATAATATTGACAAAAATTCGGCTTGTAACATTTTAAGAAAGTTGAATAAAAGGTACGATTAGTAGAAATCCTGGATCAGGGCGACGAAGGATATCTCAACAACAAGATTTGCAATTGGTAAATGCTTTAGTAGAAAATCCATTTTACTCAGTTATTCAGGCTGCTGAAGAAACGAATTTTCCTGGATCAAGTAGTACTGGTGGCCGGCGAGTAAGAGAATCGGAGCTACGCTGTCATGCAGCAGCACAGAAATACTTACTTAAAACTGAACATAATTAAGCTCGAGTAGGATTTGCGCTAGAATTTTTAACGCATGATGTAAATTTTTGGAACAATGTAATCTTTACAGACGCGAAAACTTTCCAGTCAACACACACCGGTCGTATTCGTGTTTACCGCCCTCCGAATACTCGATTCGATGAGAAATATATATCTAACAATGATAAAACTAGTAGATTTTCCATCAATATGTGGGGCTTGGATATCGGCACGTGGTCCTGGTGTTTTGTGGCATATTGAGGAACGATTTAAAAGTGAAACGTACATTAAGATTTTAGACAATATTATGCTCCCTTCTGTGTCACAATTATTTCCTAATAATGAGTTCATATTTCTACAAGACAATTGTTCCGTTCATACTGCTCATACCGTAATTAACTGGTTTCAAGATAACAACATCAATGTTCTTAACTGGCCCAGTCATAGTCCAGGTCTTAACCCCGTGGACGAAGTATGGGGACTACTCGTAAGAAGTATCCAAAAACGAAATGTGAGACCACGGAATGCCGAAAAATTACTGGAAATAGTAAATAATGCATGGGAAAATATTATTACTACTGATTATTGTATAAGGTTATTTAATTCTATGCCAAACAGAATTATAGAAGTTATAAATAGAAATGATGCAATAACGAAATATTAATAGTTAGTTTCTTGTTAAGTAGGATATCCTTTGTCCTTTTATCCGAAATTTCTACTAATCGTACCGTTTATTCTCCAATTTCTTAAAATGTTACACACCAAATTTTTGTTAATATTATAACGCAGTGCAATTTGTCTCATTAACTATCCATCATTTACTACAGCAATAACTACGGCATTAAAATAAAAAATAAATTAAAAGTGATATCTGTTTTATTTCGGTTACTCATTACATATTCAAATAGAGACAGATTTACATTAGAAAAAAAAGTTGTCCTATTTTTTTCTTCCCACGACAGTACCACCTTAATAATGTCCTAATAATTTAACACTTTATCTTCTTTTTTTAGTAATTACAGGCTTCTTTGCTTTTCTTTTCTATTTTATCCCGAGTATCCAGTTCGAAATTTCAGTTCAATATCTTCAAATACCTTCCTTTTTATTTCTTCTTGGTCTTCTTTTTAATTAAATGTCTATCCTCAGCTTTCCTCTTATACAATATTATAATGTTATCTGCACGCCTACGCCACTGTGTCATAGAAAATACTCGAAGGACTGGAAGGATTTCGAATGAGACACTAGAACATTCTAGAATATTCGAGTATATTCGAGTATATTCGGCGCGGGTATATATAGAGTGGATCCAAGCATACTGAGGACAGTATTTAAGTATTAATTATTGTAATTTTAAGTGAATTATGAATCAGTGGTTTGTGAAGATTCTGGTTTCAATTTATTGAATCTACGTCTAGGGTGTTTACTGGAGATTGTAAACACGTAACAATTGGTGTCAAAAGTGGGATGGTGGAACGACATCACAAAACCATGAAGGAACATCTTTCTAAGGTGGTTCACAAGAACCAGCGAGATTGGGATCGACACACCCCATTTTTCTTAATGGCATACAGTGTTGCCATTCATGAAATTACCAAACAGACACCTGCTCGTGTAATATTTGGGCACAGGATCAGATTGCCATGTGACCTGATGTTTGGCACACCAGATAAGGAGCCACTGTCCGTGGGTGACTATGCAGATGCAGATGAAGTTAGTCAACGGCTGAGGAATACCCATGAGTTGGTTCGAAACCAAGTTAGTATAGCTAGTGACAGAATAAAAGCTCGTTATGACCTGGGGGGACGTCAGCAGGATTCAAGAAGCAGATCTAGTTTGATTATATAACTCACAGCCTATGAAGGGAAGATCTCCGAAGCTTCACCCATCTTGAAAAGGGCCGTATTCTGTCATCACCCGGATTAATGAAGTTGTTTATCGGATTTAACGAAGTAAGAGGTCTAAGATGAAAATCGTGCACTTGGACAGATTGGAGAAGTATGCTGGGGACTCTGAATTGCCTGACCGGGACGTTCAGGCTTAAAGAGGGGGCAGTGCTATGTGCACGCCTACGCCACTGCCTCATAGAACATACTAGAAGGACTGGAAATATCTCGAATGACACACTAGAACGTTCTAGAATATTCGAGTATATTCAACGTGGGTATATATAGAGTGAATCCAAGCGCACTGAGGACAGTTGTGTATTAGATGAGCAAGTAATAATATGAAATAAGTTGTGATTTAAAGTAGTGAATTTATGCTAGATTAAAGTATAATTAATTCTGTTATTTTTTTAAGGATTAATTATTGTAATTTTAAGTGATCAATAAATCAATGGTTTGTGAAGATTCTTGTTGCAAGTTATTGAACCTACGTACAGGGTCTTTACCTCTAATCTCTTTTCAGAATTAATTAATTGTTGTTTTTTATTTCCGTCGCTTAACAATTCCTTTTTTCTTTTCCCAAATTTTATATTGTTGTATTTTGGAGCTGCAAAAATGTCAGAAGAGAAACTGTCAAGATAGACCTGAGTTCTTAAGATTGGTTCGATTCTGGGACCTCAATCTCCCTATTCCTTAGAGAGAACGAGTTGGTCAGGATTTTCTTTTAAGTATGGGATAAATACAGGATGATTTCCATTGAGAGGGATCATTGTCGTTGGGGCCGATATCCACTGTAATGTAAGTTGTAATATTTTAGCTTTTAATCCATCACAACTCATGTGTGACATTTTTGTTTATTTATGATATCTACAGTTTATTGAACAGTAAGCGGCTTGAAATCCAACAGAACGTCGCGTCGTCCGTAAACATTTCCTAAAAATACATAGTTATGTTATATATAAAATTGGCATCCATGAAACAAAAAAATTGATATCCCCGGCATTACCTGTTTTTTATCAAGACATTATATTATAAGCACTAGAACCTTTTATTTAACACTGAATAAATTTTAAAATCTTTAAACTTTTTGCTGCTATTGTAGAGATCTTAGCCTCACTTTTATTGACAATCCATGCATTTCGAGCTGTCAAAATGTCAATGTTGTTTTTCTTATTTTAAATTAATAAATATGCTTCTGAATTTGGGCTATGCACTTCTAGAGCATTCTGTACACTAATGCAATAGATTCACTCGCTGAACTAAGTAATTATATATAAATTATTGTAATATCCAAGCCGAACCTGAACTTACTTGTATCATCTTCGCTGAAAACTTACATCTAAAAGTCGAGAACGGTAAGTGATTGACAAGAATAAAACACAAACAAATAGGCCAGCGCCCTCGCCGAGGCTCAGTATTGTTTTATGGATTCTGAATGAATCATTATGCAAAACTGGTCGACAATTTCGTCGCTCCAAACAGGAAAAGTTCGGAATTTGTAATGTAAGTTGCAAATCGAGATTATTCTTTGTAGAAGTTGTTGCTGGAGGATGGAATAAGATTATGCCATCTCGTCTTAGGTCTTATCAAGTCCTCCTCTTCCCTTTGTAGGGCTTAAATGTTTCATTTTACCCGACTTCCACAGAGGTATTTATTTTTAACGTTTGTAGGGGATAAGCAAAAAGAAAACAAGGTTCTATACGTATGTGGTTGTAATTTACGCCTTTATTTGCACCGTTTTCAGATGGCTAATTTGTAAGAAATGTTCAAGGTATAAGCCAAAAGTAATCCTAAGAGGAATATTTATTGAAGATGAAGTAGTATTGGTATTATTTTATCTAATTTGAAAACTGAAAGTTCGTATTGTATTTAATTGAAGCTACAGGGTGTGACACAAGTTGAATGCTTGGTTTATTAAACGATGTTTCATTCTTGAAAAGATTTAGAGCAAACTGGCATGTCAACTAATTTATAAAATGCAACTGAATTTCAAAACGGCATTGTAAAACAATGCACAGTGGTAAGCTAAACATACAGTGAACATATTGAGTTTTTAGTAAAGTTTAACTGTTTAATATAGTACAGGTAAATTAGAAAAAATCTTCACATTCAAATAAACTTGACGACTAATGCAGCGGTTGTCAAATTAGGATATTACCTTTATGTAACGTTTATTGCCAATTGTCTTAACAACGAGCCTTATGTTGTTAATGTGAACAATCAATCCTATGATGTCTGAAGGACTTTAATTACCCTTCCTCAAGTGGATATTATATTGTTCACCTAAAGGGTTCGAAACGGTCATGGTACTGTCATAAATCTAACACTGTAAATACTAACTCTATCTTAATTAACCTGAAAGAGAATTTTGAAACAAATGAAATAGACGATATTTAAAGTTCAAAAAATATATATTGGTCTTTTCAAAACATATATTTTTACAAAATCTCAAGAAATATGTATGATAACAATATTTTGGTCCATGTACAACACATGGGGATGAACGGAACGACTAGACACGACTAGACAATGTCTCCAACTACCATCCAATGTTTAGTTTATAGTAAACGATTTAACGATTACACAAAATGATTTAATGTAAAATTCAATATTTATGAATTGGTGGGGTTTTACTTGCCTGTCTGTTTTATATTATTACAATAATAATTTCGGTCGCTCCTGCTTGAATCGCAATTACTTTGAATAATAATGTGGCAGCTATATATTCATAAGTTCAGGCAAGGCGATCCCATACACATGTGAGCGCATGGTAAGAAAACCTTTTTGCCACCACAAAAACACATAGTTTTTCCGCCAAAACCGCTGCTAAAAATGAAAATACACTCTTGACGCTTTTAGCGTTTCACGCCAAATTCCCTGAAAATTTTTGACTCGGGACTTTTTTAACTCGTCCTTATATTTAACATAACGCATGAGTTGCAGTGCTACACAACGTGGATTCATAAAAAGAGTTTTCATGGTAGCTTCTAAAATTTTGTGGTCGGAGCGACGTTACGCCCTTGTGCAGCGAAATTTAGTATACTTTCTAAAATTACACTCCTTGGTGTGTTTTGCGTAAAAAACGCTCCGTAGAGCGAAAATGTTACTATATTGAAAAAAACCTCTTCCAACGACGTTTTTACGTGGAGCAAGCGTTTCATGCGAAATATTTTGTTATAGTTTCGAAAAATTTATCGAGGGCCTTGGCGTGTTCTTTAACAATAAATAATTGAATGTGGAGACTTAAATAACATTTAATTCAACAGATAACTTTCTTTGAAAATGACAATATTATATACACGTTAAAACAATACACTTATTCCCACCAGATACACCTCAGCAAGGGATTTCACATAGATATTCCGGCAAACTCTCTAGAGGCAGATATAAGACTCGACCATTTTGAAAATGCACCCTAGCTGTCCATTTTAACATCCTTTAATAGCTATCAGTTTCGCAGTGCAGAGTTTAAATTATAACTTCCCTTATGTACATCGAATGGCGTTTAGTATACGAACTATATGTGCAATTAATAATTAAGCAACTATTATAGATCATACAGCTTTAGTTGCTATGTAAAGTAGCTAATAGCAGAGCCTAGTGCATAATACATTGAAGCAGTGTGCATAGAAACCATTTATTCATGAGGAAAATTACTTATCCATATATTGCAAAGCCATTTGTGTTGATGACCGTCCGCTGCTAAAATTACATTTTAGGTTTTATTTCAAATGAATGAATTTGGTATGAATTTGTTTTTGTTGCATAATGTGATGGATATTAAAATATATTTCATTACATTAGATATATTGGTGGATATGTTAATAGGTGTTAAAACTGTGGTAGGCCGTTGTTATAGTATATTCCATAAACGGGAGCCAGAAAAATTGCAAACGTCTCAAAGTTTGTCAAAAAATCAATTCTTACACCTCAACTTGTCAAACTATAATAAAAAAAGTCCTTCAGACGCTTAAATTAAAAAAAAACTACAATCTCTTACGAAAAATTCATGTAACACCGATAATTCACCGGTTTATCAAAAACACCGTTCAAACATTCATATTACTCGTTTTACAGCAAAAAAAAAGTTACAAACTATAGCCCTAAAATATACAGTCCCCTCAATATTTCGATTCTCATCGTAACCACTTTCAACATCCCAAGCCAACTTTTATCAAAGTTTATAAAACATTTTTCTCTCAATTTCAACTTCTCATTCAAGTTTCCATTCATAGTTCAAAACACACATCATTCAGTTTCCTGATGTGCCAGCTAATGAATCATCTCACTTTCTTCCAATTTCACAAGTTTCCATTAACGTCAAACTTATTCCCATTTCATTTGTTCCACTAGCTGGCTCACAAAGGACCCCCGCACAGATCACGGGATTTGGGATCCTGGTGAAAATGGTCGAAATTGATATATGTTGTAGGGGGTTGCACATTAAAAAAAACGCGGACATACAACCATTTCCTCCGACAGTGCCGGAGCCAGGATGAACCCGGTGGTGCGATGCCCGTGTGATTAATCGCGATTGCCACCTTGCGCCTTAACCCACACGGCTGTCGACATACAACCAATCTCCATTCAAATTATCCGAATAGTACAGTACCGGTACTTTCATCCCCATCGATATGAAAATTCACTTCCGAAACATAAGCTACGTGTCAAATTAAATTGAATACACGACATTCATTCACCGTGAACGCATTGGCACAATTTCAGATTATATTCGACTCTTTGTGCACAAACCTTCGGGACGAATTTACGGGGTCATTCTAATTTTATCTAATTTTCATTAATAACTCCTAAATTGAAATTGATTCAAACTTCATTCACATATAAAAAAAAACCCTTTTTAAGGCCGATACCGTGATATAAATTTAATTTCCGAATTTTCCATTTTTAAGTTTTCTGATGCAATATTGTCAGATGTTGTGCAATATTACGCAATCGAAGCCCGCACGGAATGGACGAGGACATATCCAGACCTTTCCAGCTCTCTGCTCGTCTAGTTTCTGACAAAGCTTATAAAAGAACCGAGCGCGATGAGCTTGGACAAGTCAAGTTCGATACGTGCGCCGCGATACGAGCTACTATAGCTTCCTTCCTTGGCCATAACCAAGTAAAAAAGAGCTTTCATATCAAATATTTTAATCTTCCCTCATGCATCAAACCCAAAGTGAAGTTTTTAAATCTTTCTAAACGTTTGGTAATACATTTTATTTTAAACGGAATTTGAGTGTAGAAAGTAGTTATTTTAACCCGTGTGAATTAAATGTTTTAAGTTATACTTTATACGAGGATAATTGAAACTGGTCAGTTTCAAAACTTAAAACACAGGACCGTGCGCACTGAACTTGATATTTTGTCCTATATATTTAGCAATGGTATCGAGATTCGAATGGTAGTTGAAACTGCGCAGGCGAGTCCGAGACTGGCAATGTAATCAGCCTGAATGAACCATCTACGACTGCACTGGTTTAAAGATAATAAAACGGACAGGCCTACTAGCATAAAAAAACTCATAAGTCGTTTCTCAGTAGTCAACGGTGGACGGTGGAGATGTGCCAGTGCAGTGCGTAAATACCTATTATAATATCAAGCGTAGGAGTTTAGTTAGTTATTGTTCATATATATAAATATTTACCACTATATAAAAGGTAAAATATTTTAATTATTTACTAATTTACCATGGCTTTCTGGAGACCATTTGAAACAGAGGATAATATAATAACGCCCGAAGTATTTCTATTTACCTCCGCCCATGTACAATTAAAAGATGCCGACTGTTTTTGCCGGCTTTTAGTTTTTATATGGTTTCAATTAAATTCGTTTACACTTTAAACCGTTCTAAACTTTGTTCAGTTACACTAAATAAATGTATTTCTTGTTCGTTGTAAAATGAGTGTTTTACTCAAGAAACATATACAGGGTGAAGTTTTGGACCCTGCCATAGACAATAAAATTAATTAAAGTGATTAATAAACATTTCAAGTGAAGTAACCTACTCCAGGGCTTGTATATTGTGTAGCATTTGATCCTATCCAACGTTTTACGTGTGACACACCCACTCTTCTCAATTAAAAAATTAAGTATACGAAAGGCTCCCAGGGTCTCTATTAAGCACTAAGGCTCCAAGCTCTGCCGAAATCTTTTTATTTTACCAAACGAGGGAGTTTTTCCGTGTTCACTGTATGGTTTTAAGCCTTGATGCCATAAAAAATATTTCTTTACTGATTTTCCACAGATAGTTAGATGACAATATTCACAATATATTAAAATAAAACTAGGCTAGTTCCCAAAATTGGTCGGATAAATCTATATTATCGAATGGACAATGAGAGATAAGGAAATTAAAAAAAGAATTACCTAAATATATTGCCTGTTATGAAAATTTTCTGGGGCAAACTTTGAAATTACACCCAATAACACAAGACTTTGTATCGGCAATTTATTAGAGGAAAAACAAAATTATGGTTTTAACTAATATATCCGATGCCGTTTTTCACTAAAATTCTAATGGAGTTTTCATGTGTATATCTGTTCGTTTAATTATTTTATCCGGTTTTTGTTAATAACTTTCCATTATAAAAGCATTATGTCCAGTATATTTTAATTTGTAGTCTTAATGTACTGGAAAAGAATCGTAAAATAAAAGGTCCATAAAATATATTTTAACAATGAGAGAGAGAATATAGTATAGGAAATGTTGATTCCTTCTAGCTTGCCAGTAGCATTATTATCGCCTGTGATCTTTGACTAGTCCTAATCTGCTAAAGACACTAATACAGAACGCACATAGGACCAGAACAGTACTGCCATCAAATTAATAATTTTAAGTTTTACAATGAATATTGATAGATAGGCGGAAGTATTGAATTTACCACAGTTTACCGTAAAAAGCTATAAGTAATAACGGCAATACACATATGGAAAAAGCTAGGTTAGGTGTAGGTGGATGATTGCGAGAATTAACAAATATATTCCATCAGACTAAGGTCCGGCGATTTAGGTGGTAATCTCAAATGATCAAAGCACTTGCCTGGATTTGGTCAAACATAATTATTGCCCAATGCTATTACAATACTAATTCGGTATGTCCAATTATTCATTGTACTGTCGCATAAGTACAGCTCCATGAGGCCGTCAAAGAAATTTCAGCTCAAAGCACGACATGTTGACCTCCGTACAGATGACCTTCTCGCATAAACCAGGGCAGACTCATAACTATCCTCACTCATTGAATCCACTATGCCAGTACACCATTGATTGGTTTGTGAATATAACATTGTTAGTTATTCTTCTTAAGCTACTTTCTTATTACAAACCCAAGTGTACGCTGAGCACTTTTACACATATCTTCGATATGCTGTGAAAACCTTAAGATTTGACATCCAAATCATTAACTGTATTATTTCTAGTCATTGATGTTTCTGCCAGTACGTAATCAAATATAATAGTATTTTGTTTAGGAGAAAAAGACATTGCACAGCATTTGGCTATGTTAAATTGCAAGGCATTGACCAATAACGAAGACCAAAACATGTCAATATTAGTTTGTATTTTCAGACAATTACATATATTATTGATTTGCTTAAAACGCTTCATATCGTCGCCATATATAAGGATATTCGACTTAACAAATGTTCCAACATCTTTCACGAACAATAAAAACAATAGTGGGTCCAGGTTGCTGCCTTGCGGTACGCCCCTGGGGTTATAGTAAGTTCTGGAGCAGTCATTGTTTACATTCACATATTGATATCTGTCTAACATATAGGATCTCAAATAATCAACAAAATTTTTGGTAAAACAGTAGAGCTCTAATTTTCTACATAATGACGGATGATTTAATTTATGGAATGATTTTGTCAGGTCGGTATATATTACATCAACTTGCTTTTGCTGATCAGTATTTTCAGACAAATACTGGATAATGTTGCAAAGATTGACTGACTGACCTACACGGTAAAAAACTGTGCTGTTGAATCGCAATATTCGGGCTTTTTTTTTGACGAGGAGGGGAAACCCTCATGGGCTCCCAACCTGAGCTGGGTCAGTATCAGACTCTTACTGACTAAAACCCCTCCCCACAGGGTCGTCTGTAACACTCCGAGGGCACTGCAGCCTCTTGGGCTTATTGTGCACTCCCTGTTCCGATTTACACTGCCCATTTTAATACTCCTGTGCCACTGATAAGGTGATACAGGTCTGAGAATGGGCGAGTTTTAACGCTTTGCGGGTCTGTTTGTGTTTGCCCGTAAATATTGTATCTTCTGCGGGCCAATGCCTCACATTCATATATGATATGGTCTACTGTCTCTGGTACCTTGCCACATAATCTGCAGTCAAGGTCGCCATCGAACTTGCCAATTCTGTGTAGGTGCTTCTTAACAGGAAAATGTCCCGTCAAGAGGCCTGTTACAATTCTCAACTGTAACCTGTTCTTTGGGAGCAGTTCTGCAGTTTGTTTTGGGCATGGTCCTTCAATGAGTGTTTTCCCATGTCGATTGCCTGGTATGTTCCTCCAGTAATAATTGTGTTTATTCCTGACCCAGTCTTTAATTACCCCTCTAGCTGAGCATTTGGTAATACCCAGCACGGGTTCTGGGCCATAGAATGTATTAGCTGCTCCTTGTCTAGCAAGTTCATCAGCTTTTTCGTTGCCGTCTATTCTGGTGTGTCCCGGCACAATATTCGGGCTTACTGCAATGAATATTTGATCATAAATAATACATTCAAGTGCTTTGGCCAGGGTGGAAAGAATACATATAGGTCTGCAGTTGCTAATGTCACTTCGGTCACCTTTTTTAAATACTGGACATATTCTACCTTTTTTCCATGTAAACGGATATTGGCTATTTCTAATACTAAGGTTTAAAATAAACGTAAGCGGTGCGCTCAAGTATTCAATACATCCCTTATATGCGAGCGGATATCTCCCAAAAAGCGGCTTAGAAAAAGCAGTATGTGACCATGCAATTCTAATCGCCAAAACCAGTTTATTCCCATGTTTTTGAGATCGCTTAATACAAATCTAATGTTATTTAAAAAAAAAATGGGGCGTCTATGTCTAAGTAATAAAGCAAGCTCAACGCTCAACTTTAAAAATTCATATTTTTTTTTCTATAAAACATTAAGGGCTGAAACTTTTCAAAAAACTTCACTATTAATTATATTTTAATACTAAACAATTCGTTTCTCGAAATTCGAAACTTCGTCACTCAACTTCGTGAACACTCGTAAAATGCGTCCGTGCAACTTTAAAAATTCGTCATTTTTATATCAAATGTTCTAAAAAGATCGGATAGGGCTTATTTTTTTGCTACTGCCATCAGAAATATGAATTAAAATTTATTATTTATACATTTCTTTAGACGCTTCGTTTTTGTATATACACTAAATCACATTTTAATTTTTTTATTCCCGTTCATAATAGTATGGTGGTGGTATTGGGGGTGATAGTGGGGAGGGGGGTGACTGACAGGAAATTTTTTCGCTCAAATTTAAATTCTCGACGTTTCATGACATTTTAAGCCTGTTTCAACAACAAACGAAATTAATTTTTTTGCGTTACTATACCTCCACTGGACGTGGAAGTAAAAACCATCAAATTTATTATGATCAGGAACAGCAGCATTCAAATAAACACTCAAAATGATCAGCAAACCCATTAGAATCATACAAGATGGCAAGCCTGAACAATTTTTCTTCAAGTTGATGAAATTCCAGAACGATTTTGGTGAATTACAGATGTCACTTTCATATCTGTTAACATAATAAGTATCATACGCTGCTCGTATCTTCTTTTTGGAGATTGATCTCCATTTATTAAATAAATCCTTAGTATGTTCAGCTTTATATTTAAAGTACATTTTCCTATAGTGATTTTTCTTCCTGATAGCATTTATAACATCTTTAGTGTACCACAGTGGATAGCTGTTACAGCCTCTATTTTTAGGAACTCATTCATCAAGTATTTGGTGAAACTTCTCCGTATTATCTCTAACAGTATCCCAATTTGCCTCCTTAACTTTACAATATAAGTTATAAAAATTATATCTTCCAAAGTTATGTTTTAGATCATTGTTTAATTTACAACCCTTATCTAATTTTGATATATCAAATGTTATACTTAATGTAGGGTGGTGTCCATATTCCGTAACAAATGCAGAGTGATCTTATACAGCACGACTCAAAATTAGCTAGTACCAAATCTAACATTCTATTGTTAACATTTTTTATGTAATTAAACTGTCTAAAAGGGGCGAGCGTAGGTGCGTCTTTACTATGTACATACTTTGGTATGCGATGTAAAGCAACGACAGGCGCGGTTAGTACTTGGATTGGTGACCATTCCAACGGAAACCGTGTTCTCGCCTCACACATCTTCCAGCGGCTTGTATATCAGTGTATGCGCGGAAGCTATACAACCTTAGGCGAGGGTTGTATAGGAGATATACCATCCTTCGGAGGGGATGTAAAGCCGTCGGTCCCTTGTCTATTAAATGTTAGGCAAGTAAAAGATCCCTACTCTTCTTAAGGGAAGAGGTTCGGCAAAATTCCTGGTTGGGGGTAGTTCGTCTACAGGCGTCGGTGATAGGCCTCAGTAGCGGAAATAGGCCGACGTTAAATAAATGTATAAAAAAAAAAAAAAAAAAACTGTCTAAAATTAAAAAAAGATAAAAAAATTAGAAAAATCTATCGATATTGTACTATTATTACTTTCAACAAAATCGGGCAGATTAAAATCCCCAACTATTAATATGTTGCCGGAGTACATGAAATGTAATGACTCTTTACTTACATATCTTTACTAACCTCAAACTATTTAACATTATTGAAAAAGTAAAGTTGCACACAGGATGTCTTTAAAACTCAAAGAGAGAAGCCGCTGTATAACAGCAAAAAAATGAACTACTCATACCAACTAGATATAAATTTTTAGTTCACGATTTTCCTTTAAAATTGCGACATTTTCACGGCACAGAATCAGCAGGAATTACATCACATACCTTAGAAAAAGCCGTTTATATCAGTTTTACGGCCTCACTTGTAAATGGCATTTTCAGCTTATTTAAACCGAGTCGCCATGACCACTGTTTATGCTAGGGCCATAGCAGGCACACGTTCCATCTGGAGCCGCACTACAGATCACATTATCAACTCTTTAATCCAGATCTACTTCCGTTGTAACCGATCCTAAACTAACCGAAGACGTGACCCATATTATGCAGCTGTAAATTCCCGTAGTCAGCAGTTGGATGTGGAAATAAATAGCACATCACCCCTTTTATAATTCAAGCCACATTTGCTTATTTTACAATTATAGAGTTATTGCTTAATAAATTATTCGAACTGCACTTCTAGAGGCGAGATTATTAAGCTGCAGGAGGGTAGTGAGTGCGGGACCCGAAGACCTCGTCTATCTGCATAGAGTTGTGACCTTTCATCTTAAGCACAGTAAGGGAATGGTTCTAAAAATACAGTATTGGTATTTTAACTAGTTACAATTGAGTATGTTGTTTTTTTAAGTTCTTTAATTTGTTGGCAAACTTTGAAACTGAAAAGGTTAACAACCAAAGAAAAACATAGTCCTGCATTATACCCGAAGAAAGCGAAAAGGTTATAGTCAAACCTATTGGGTACTTCCAATGTATCTAGAAATTTATATTTATTAGGACAAAAGTAGGTTGCAGGATATAATAAGTAACATATTAACTGCAAAATAATAAAAATGATAACTTACGGCTTACGACTTACGCTTACGGCTTACCTATGGGTAGTCCGTTAAGCCCATTATTAGCTGAAATATTCATGCCAAATTTTCAAAACAATCTTTTTACCACCAACAATAGTCTACTTAAATACATGCATTTTTGGGTAAGATATGTTTTGTATATGGATCGGTACTGAGAGACAATTGTCACATTTCATCCATTTTATTAACTCCCTAAACAACAAAATTTCAGTTTACAGTTGACGGGCAATAAACTTTTTAGATATTACGCTGACACGTAAAGAACATGGGCTAGAACTTGATATTTACAGAAAGCCAACTTTTACTGACACTCTAAAACATGCAAATTGTAATCAATCTTGGAAGATAAAAATGTCACCGTTTCATAGCTATGTGCACAGACTATTATCTCTAAATTTAAATAAGGTTAACTTTGAAAAAAAAGTTAGAATTCTTAAAACGCCAACAAAAAACAATGGCTATTTTTTTTTTTTTATACATTTATTTAACGTCGGCCTATTTCCGCTACTGAGGCCTAACACCGACGCCTGTAGACGAGCTACCCCCAACCAGGAATTTTGCCGAACCTCTTCCCTTAAGAAGAGTAGGGATCTTTTACTTGCCTAACATTTAATAGACAAGGGACCGACGGCTTTACATCCCCTCCGAAGGATGGTATATCTCCTATACAACCCTCGCCTAAGGTTGTATAGCTTCCGCGCATACACTGATATACAAGCCGCTGGAAGATGTGTGAGGCGAGAACGCGGTTTCCGTTGGAATGGTCACCAATCCAAGTACTAACCGCGGCTGTCGTTGCTTTACATCGCATACCGAAGTATGTACATAGTAAAGACGCACCTACGCTCGCCCCCTGAACAATGGCTATGATGAGCTACTTATTGACAAATTAACAAATTAATAAAAAATAAACAGAGAAAATTATTACAAAAACATTTTTATAACGTGCCAAATATAGAAAACAAAAAGTGGCATAGTATAAATTATGTAAATAAGGTTAGCAACGCAGTATGAAATAGATTAAATAAATTAGGTATTAATACAATATCAACGAATAGAAATAATTTAGGTCGCTTGTTGGTTAATAATAAAGAAAAGTCAGAAGACATTAAAGAATCGGGGGTATATGAAATAAAGTGTGACGACTGTGACGCCGTATATATAGGTCAAAGTGGCCGTAGCATAGATGTGAAGTTAAGAGAACACAGACAGTCTATTTTATATGAACATTGTATTGAGCAAAATCACGTTTTTAACGGTAAAAGTGTTAAACTTTTGCATAATGCATACAAAGGAAAAATCTTAGACATGCTTGAAATTTTAGAAATTAAGAAGTCCCTAAGAAACCATAAAAATGTTGCAAATACACAAACAGAATTTATGAACAACCCTGTACTAGACACAGTAATAAAATTAAAATTAATTTCGTAGTTCCGGCCTGTATTGTTAAATTTAATGAAATAGCAAATCAAGTTGTTGTCCCCCTCTAAGTAGGTAGAATATTTCTAAGATATATACTGTGAACCACCACTTTCAGGTCAGTTTTTAAGACTCTTTGATAATGGTCGCAAGGCCGAAACATATGTCAGAGAAATTTGAACAAAACTAATGAAACAATAAACCAAGTGCGTATTGTAACTATTCTTTTGAATATTTATAATTATTCTATTGAATATGTTTCATCAAGAACCTACCGCAGATTCAATCCAATAAAAAATAATAACATTTAGGCAACTGCAAATAAATAATTATAAATAATAAATACTACAGTTACTGATACAAGGTTCGTGTGACTGAATTTGTGATCTAAAATAGTTAGTCCATGAAGAAGTTGCAGAAATAGGCTTAAAACACAAAAGTTGGCGTTGGAACTACCCCCCTCCCTTAATATTAAAATATCCTAAAAAAAATCAAACTGCATCAAAATTTGTTTATCTCCGTTTTTGAAGGTGCTGATACTAATAACAATAATAATAAATGGTATTTATTTTCAATATGTAGTTAATATTTTTACAATTATTTACAGAGAAAATTAAAAAAAGCATATCATTGAAAAAAGCCGAAGATCAGGTGGTCATGAAGCATGACCTCTGTTTTTCATCTTAAGCTATAAAATTGACAGAAACGAATATACAAATATACGAATATACAGATACACAACAACTAATACCTAATAATATAACAGCTAAATAGACAAAAATTGGAAATAAAAGAAAATTATATTGAACTACTGGGATTTATTATGCACTAATTCAAGGAGTTATTCTGCTCTACTAACAACAGCTTCTTGTACGCATACTTAAAAGATAGAAATTATTTGTTTTTTATATCCGCGGGTATAGTATATATATAGTAATTTGATATGTGAATGAAGCTTTAAATAGTTCCGTGTGATGCAAAGGGGGAGTAAGTGTACCTTTATGTCGCAAATTTAGATTATGGACGTCTGTTCTAAATGCAACTTTACTATTTAAATATGCGGGTATTTTAGTTTCTATAATTTTTTTAAATAAGCAAGCAGAATGCAGTATACGCCGCCTTGGCATATTTAACCAGCTTATTTGAACAAGCTTATGCGAGATGTGTTGCCTACGCCTAATACCAAATATTAATCGCAGGCAAGAGTTTTGTATGACTTGTATCCTTTGAGCATCCTCGGCGTATATGAGAGGGCCATAAATCACATCACCAAAATTAAATTTGGACAGCACTAATGACTCACACAGGATTGCTTTAGTTTTTTGGTTAAGGAAAAACCAATTTTGGAATATCATTTTTAAGTTTATGTATGCCACACGTATACACTTATTAATATGAGCTCGAAATCGCAGAGCTGAATCAAAAGTCAGTCCTAGATTTTTGGCATGTTCAACTGGAGATATTTGCTGCCCATCAACACTTATGTGAATTTGTTCTGATAACGATAACCTTATATCTCGTGGACCAAAAACAAGTACGGATGTCTTATTGGCGTTAATGTTCAACGAATGCCGTTTATATATGTCTATAATAGCCTCAACATCCTTATTAATATTATTTACGACAACGGCGCTATTACTTGGGTCGAACGACAAATAGAGCTGCGTGTCGTCAGCATAGAAATATATATTACAATGTCGGGGTACTTTTACAAAGTTAGATGTGCATAAAGTGTACAAGAGAGGACCCAAGATCGAGCCCTGTGGTACACCAGACGACATTTCAAGTGGAGCAGATATGTCATTATCAACTTTGACTCTTTGGATTTTCTTAGAAATATAGTTTGAGAAAAAGTTAACTACATGTTCCGACATTCATAGATATTTTAATACAGACAATAATACTTCGTGATTTAAGGTATCGAATGCCTTCGAAAAATCGACAAGCACCAACACCGTAGCTTTTTTATTATCTGTCCCCCTCAAAATATCATCTGTAATATTCAGCAGGGCCGTCTCACAACTATGCAGGCGACGGAAACCAGATTGGCCTCTTTCCAGGAATCTGGAAAAACACCCTCCTGGAGACAAAAGTTAACAATATGTGTTATATACGGTATAATAACTGGACAGCACAACAATATTAATTTGATATCAAGTCCATCATAGCCTTGAGCATTGGTTTTTATATTGTATACTTTTTTTTGCACGTCATATTCTGATACTGGCTTGAATTGAAAAGGTTCAATCCCCGCTTTAACATTATTCTCGTAAAAATTGACAATATCTTGATTAGCTGGTATTGTAGGAGTACAATTTATATAATAATTTTTCAGTCCGTCAGCATTTTTTAGGTTGTTAGGTATGGATTTTCCTTGTTTACATATACTTAAAAGATGTTAACAGATGATCACGATGGTAATATTCATTCTACCCCACCCTCCACCAACTATCCCTAAAACTACCCCCTTTTCGTATTTATTGATACTGGGCATGTGAGGGACTCGTTAGATCGGCGTTTTAAGGGTATTTAAACATTGTAAATATTAAAAACCCCGATCCAACGAGTCTCCACATGCCCAGTATCAAGAAATATGAAAAGGAATTGGTTTTAGGGGTGGTTGGTGAAGGATGGGGAGTAATGAATATTACCATCGTGTTGAGCACCCTCAAAAACGGAGATAAATAAATTTTCATGCATTTTGATTTTCTTGAGATTATTTTAGTATTAGAGGACGGGGTAGTTTCAACCCCGGGGATAAAATGTATGGTTAAATTTCATACGTCGTACCCGAATCCTGCCCAAGTCCGATCCGAACAAGTATGATGGAAAGAAGAGCGAAATAGGGGTGGTTTTTTGAGTTTAGGGGTAGCCGCTGAGAGGTGGGAACCATATAAATATCACCATCGTATTCAGCGCACTCGAAAACGGGGGTGGGGGTACCCATATATCATCCCCGTCACAGAACTTTTGGGGTTTTTCAACTTTCCAATTTCAAGTTTAATTGCCACTAAAAATCTTTTGTACAACATTTGTTTCTCCTACCAATGTAATTTACTCTCGATGGATTGGTCAATAGATACAATTGAAGATATTGGGCTGAGAGTGATCCACGTGTAATGCGAAAACTTCATACTCAAGACGTCAAAAACTGAATGTTGGGTGTGATATTGTGAACGATCCATCTTTTCGCGTCTGAAGGGCTTCTATATTTTCCAAAAAAATAATATTAACGTTCACAAAGAAGGGTTCAAAATGACTGTTTCAGACGGGGAATAATACAAAATTTATACTTATTGTTCGTTTATGCTTAACTGCTTCACTGATGATGCTTCACTGCTTCAATTGGACGTCGTAACACTATAAATCTAACACAGTAAGTACTAACACTTTCTTAAAATTAAACCTGAAAGGGAATTTTGAAAACGCAGGAAAAAGACAATATAAATTCAAAAAATGTATATTAAATCTCTTTTAAAAAATCATGTTTTACAAAAACTTCAAGAAAAATGTTTTGACAAACTATAGTCTGGCCCGTGTACAACACATGGTGAGGAACGGACGACTTATAATGTACCAACTACCATCCAATATGCGGTTTATAGCTAACGATTACACAAAAAGATTCAACAAAAATTCAATGTTTAAAAAATTTTGGTGGGCTTTTGCTTGCCTGTCTATTTACGTATTATCAGTTCAGTTATAATTTGGTTAGCTCCTCAGAGCTTAAAAATGCTTCGCAACGACTTTGAATTATAATATAGCAATTATAAATTCATAAGTTCAGGCAAGGCGGTCCCATGCACATGTGAGTACATGGTAATGATACTTTTCTGACACCGAATCACTGAGGAACCGGTTTAGGGCAAATCCCGTTAAAAACCATCATTTTCCCGTCAAAATCGACTGCTAGAAAATGATAGGGTACCCTTGTCGCTAAAGGCTATTTTTGCTAAAACTCTCGATATACTTTGACTAGAGACTGGATTAACTTGTCCTCATATTTCACACAACGCATGAGTTGCAGTGCTGCACAACGTGGATTCGTAGAAGGGTTTTTAATTTTGAAATCCGAAATTAAAGTCGATTTTAGTTACACTTTCTAAATTTTGGTGGTCGGGGCGACATTACGTCCCCGTGCAGCGACATTTACTACACTTTCTAAAATTACACTCCTTGATGAATTTCTGAAATTTTCGCATTTTTCCGTAGAGCGAAAATATGACTTAAGATATAAAAACCACTTCTAACGACATTTTTACGTGAAGCACACTTTTCATGCGAAATGTTTTTCGGATTTTGTTACAGTTTAGAAAAGTTTATCGAGGGTTTTGGTGTGTTCTTTAACAATATCCTAGAAGATCATATTGTTGGACCGTTTATTTAGCGGAACCCTAAATGGTAAATCTTATTTGCGATTATTTAGAGATGCAATTACTTAGTTTTACATTCCATCTTGGTCACATGATTTGACTACTTTAGATTTTGTTTGTGGGGATATTTGAAGACTGGAGTATATGCAACTCGATAGTTTTCATTAAAATGGGCTGTATATACCCATATAGTATTTTTTACCCCCTTTAATAATAGGGTGGGGGTGGCAATGGGGTTGGTAGAGGGGGTAGATAACGCAAAAAAACATTTTTAGACGTTCCGTTTTTGTATATACACTAAATCACATTTTAATTTTTTTTACTCCCTTTCATAATAGTGTAGGGGTATTATATACAATACGGAGGTTTTTTGTCATAACCGCTCTGTACATCCACAATAAAAAATAAGGAAACCTTTTCGTCAATTAAGATCTCTATCTTTCATTTATTTCTACGACTGTCGATGTTATAATTGTTAAAGTACCATTTTGTGGGATTTATGTGCCCTTTATCTATTTTATTGTCATCTCACTCAGCAGATTTATAATTCATTACGTTTTTTGCCATTAATTCTGCTATCATAATAATATAATTAATAATAACATTAATAGTAGGAGCTTTGTACGATTTAATGGAGAATTATTATAAATATACATATATGTGAATTATTCTGAATATGATTCTACCTATGAATATTTTTTTATTTATAAAATTTTAATGTTTTAAGGAAAATATGCTACGGAAACAAAAATAATACTGGTCCGTCTTTGTGTTAGAAATTAAGAGAGTTGAGGCGTGTTGAAACTTGGAACATGGGTAGAATAAATACATTTAAATTACCATTACATTTATACTATTAAAATTGTATAAGTAGGGAACTGTTATAAATAAAAATATAGTTATAAAATTTGGTACCACGTCATATTTTTTAATTCTGAGTAAGATAATACATTAGTTTCTGTTTCTTCATCCATCCATCATCTTTCTTCAATTTATATATCAGGTTCAGTTCTATATTGATGCTCTAAGCGGCCGAAATGGTTTCCCTGGATATCTCTGTGCACACAGAGTTTGTGTTCTAGTTGTATTACGTAAATAACCAACATGTAGACTTTTTCAGCCATTTTATATTAATTTACATAGATTTACTTCAGATAATCAGTGGGTAATATCAAGAACAGTTCAATTATTACGAATGTCTGTCATTTTCGTGGTTATCTGCAATTTTGGTTTTAAATGGAGATAGGTACCTTATTAAAATTATTTATTAAAATACTTTTATGTCCGACCACGTTATAAAGAACTGTTTATGATATAGTTTGGCGGCTATAAAGTACCTCTTTATTGTACTAGTAAAATAAAGTTACTTTATTGTGCTAGTAAAATAAAGTTACTTTATACTTTTATACACAGTGCCTCTTAAGTTACTTTATTTTACTATTATATCGGATTCTGACATAATTCTTTCCAAGAATGAGCCGATGTCAGATTTTGACGTTTTCAAATAAATATCTACACACAGTCATAAAAATATAAAAAATATCATTGAATTATTTTTTTTCGTTAATAAGTCAAATTGCAGTCGGACATAAAGCTTTGTGTGCAATTCGACCATAATAAGGCTTAATTGAACTCACCCTCGGACCAACCGGACTCGTTCAATAAAGCCTTGTATTATGGACTTTAAAAATTGTTAGTACTTCACTTATTTTTTTGAATTTTCTAAATCAGAAAACTGTTCCACTTACAATTTTGTGCTTAAGAAGCGCAAAATCATTTTATTTAAGAAGAAAAATTGATATCATTTTCCTTTAATCTAAGAATGACATTTTTAAATTCAAAAACGACCAAAAAATTTGTCCATGGAGCATTGACTTGTGGCCACCCGGTAAAATCTGCATGCGCTTTCGTCTGCAGGCGCCAGCGGGCAAGTAAACTAACTTTAAGATCGGCGAATAAAACATTCGCGAGGTCACTAGATTACGTTATAGTAAATTTACACGAGTTTTGCAATTTTTTCTAGCTTTTAAAGTTTTTGATGTGATTAGATAAACACCACGGCCATCGTTGATTAACATCGAACGCGGTAACAAGTTTATGTTAATTACTTATTAAATAATAAGCTCTTGTAGGATTAATGGTTATTTACTTTTTTTTAAAGTTGTGAGCTAGAGTGTTATTTAATTAGAGGAATTTAAACAGTTTACTTGCTGGAAAATTTGTTGGTCATAAGTAACCCTAAGCTGTACTTATATTCTCGTTAATTATAAAAGTTATTCAAATATATGCTAAAATATATTCAAAAGGCATTAAGGAAATTTTAAGCATATTCTGCCTCGATCCGCTTCTCCTTTTCGTCTTTGATAATTATTCCTGCTGCAGTCCAAAACGTGTTGGGAATAAATATTAAGGTACTCCTTAATATACTGAAAAGTGACCTTTTTTCCTACGTATTTATACTACAATCCACCATAATAAAATCAATTACTGAGTATTTAAAAATTGTGAAGATAATTCGCCTGTAACGGTTATTTCTCAATATGTTACATTGGAGGCTAAGTGAATAAAATACGGTAGTAGAAAACAACAAGGTACACGTTTATTTGATAATACAAATAAAAATAAAACAGTGTACGTATTACCTAACCCTCTGGGAGCCACCCCTAGCAGAGGGGAGTTGGGACACGCACCATACACACAAAAAGAAATGGTTTTCTTCTTTTACATTTCAAAACCCAACTAAATTATTTTTTCAAAGTTCTCCCAGCTGTTACTTAATATTATATTATAATTTAGGGCGAATGTAGATGCGTCTTTACTATGTACATACTTCGATATGCGATGTAAAGCAACGTTAGGCGCGGTTAGTCCTTGGATAAGCGACCGTTTCAAAGAAGACCGTGTCCTCGCCTCACATATGTGTATGCGCGGAAGCTATGCAATCTTAGGCGAGGGTTGTGTAGGTGATAACCATCCTTTGGAGGGAATGTAAAGCCGTCGGTCCCTAGTCTATTAAATGTTAGGCAAGTAAAAGATCCCTACTCTTCTTAAGGGAAGAGGTTCGGCAAAATTCCTGGTTGGGGGTAGCTCGTCTACAGGCGTCGGTGATAGGCCTCAGTAGCGGAAATAGACCGACGTTAAATAAATGTTAAAAAAATATATTATAATTTATAGACATTAATTTCTGCGCAAGAATAAAGTAACATATTGGGTGTTTCAAATAAATAGTAAAATAAATAACAATTACTGTGTGACAATATACAATGCGTTCTAATATTATGAGCCAGTTTCTTAATAGACACGAAATACCTTCTCTTATACAGAGGGCTATGGTGGTCAATCTATCCAAATTTTTGCCATAAGTGAAGTTGTCTGAAAAGGTGAATTTTATTAAAGAAATTCGGATAAGTGGAAGTTGTGGAAAAACATTTAGTCCAATGTTGAGCCCATGGTACAATTAAAAAAATTTTTTTTTCAACTACGTTTCTTTTTACTTTTTATTTATATCTCCGGTTATATTTGTCATACCGAGAATACAGAAATACAAACTTCACAATTAATCTTCTGATAAAGCATGATCAGCAAAAGTTGTTTTTGTTCATGTGTTAAGTTGAAAATACTAAGAAAAATGGCTAATTTATTAATTCTGTTATATCTCAAATTGTTACAAGCCAATATTCGGTATATCTAGTGAAAACATGTCTCTTACTAAACAACAGTCAACATCTAGAACTGATGAGATATCAAATTCGTTACTGAAATATATTGGTGTGTATATAGTCACTCCACTAACTCACAATGAATATATCTTTAGAACAGGATATATATTCTGAAAGATTGAAAGTTTCCAATGTCATAACACTATACAAAAAAGGTGATCCTCATTCAGTTATTAATTATAGAGGAACCAGTCTTTTGAGCCCTCAGTGAACGTACCATTATTAATATCCTTTCTTTCAGCCAATAAAATGCTATCTAATAGCCAGCATAGGTTTACGATTCAGAAAAGTGTTGACAGTGTTTTTGTTAAAGAACACGCCAAAATCCTAGATGAACTTTTCGAAACTGTAACAAAATCGTATCATTTCACATGAAAAGCGTGCTTCACGTAAAAATGCCATTGGAAGAGGTTTTTATCTATAAATTCACATTTTCGCTCTACGGAGCGTTTTTTATGCCAAAATCTTGGAAACTCATGAGGAGTGTAATTTTAAAAAGTGTAGTAAATGTCGCTGCACGAGGACGCAATGTCGCCCCGACCACAAAATTTTGAAAGTATAACGAAAACCGACAGTTGCATATGCTGATGATACAAATATCTTAATAACAGCTAATAATTTAACGGATGCGGAAAACTTTGCTGCATTAATATACAAAAAAAAATGACTTTGTGGGTTCAAAAAAACAAGTAATGCATGAATAATGAATAGACAACATGTATTGTATTTAAAACCAGTCGATCTAATATTATGCCTAATAACTCTTTAATGTTAGATAACACAATGAATCCTATGTATTCCAGTAACTCCAAACTGTTAGGCCTAAGGATAGGCTGTAATCTAAAGTGGTGTTGTCATATACAAGATGTCGTCGGCCGAGAATTATAGTGTTCTATATCCACTTCTGGTCAAAAATGAGCTGTATACATCATTTTCATATCGTAAAGCTAATTCAAAAGTATCGTGAACTATATCCATGTTTTTAGAAAATTATTGTTCTATATCCTCATAGGGAGCTGTATATCTCAATATTATAATGTCCTATATCGAAAATAATTCCCGTCTTCTATATCCAATTTTTGCCAAATTTGAATGTTTTTTTAAATATTAAGTCGCTCAGGTATTATTAAAAACAAACATCGCCCTAAGTTCTGAAAATTATTTCAAACGAAATACACTAACATTTTAGTCAGAGATACCTTTGGCGTCAAAGATACCGCAATTTAAACATTCAATTCCAGTTTTCTCAAAACTAGGTTATGTGGAGATACAACAGTATAATTTTCAACCGACGATGTGTGTACAAAATTATCAAAAATTTCCTTTGCCCTTGCGGTTGCATCTAGGCACTGCAGTTTACCCATATTAAGACAGCTATATTTTGCCTCTTTCCACTCAACTATGAAATATGCAATACTATACTGGGGTTTTACAACTGAAGTACATTGTGTTTTTATTCTGCAAAAATGATCCATACGTATAATGGCTAAATTAAATTATAATGAATCATGCAGAGAAGCCTTTCAATTTTGACCTCTGTATGCATTTATGAAATAACTTGTTTTGTTTATAAAAACAAACTAAAATTTTTGAACACCAAGGCATTACATGATTATTACACTAGAAAAAAAAAGATAACTTCTTGCCATCAAAACATGATGACTATTCAAAGAAACACCATTTGTAAAATATCAATTTTTTCTCACAAAAAATATTAATTTTCCAACCCCCCTACAGGGGTGGAAACCTGAGGTAGGGGTGGTGGATGCCAAATACCTCGAGGATCTTCCGTTCTACTCAGGGAACAACAATTAATCGAAGAACTGGGCAAAATAAATGGGTTCACTTAGAAGGGGACTTTGGGGGTGGCTTTGGCCAATTTGAGGGGGTTGCCGAGGTGGAAAAATTAGTTTAACGGAAATCGATTCAGCACCCTCGAAAATGGGAGGGGGACATTGCCTAGTCCCAGTCGCAAACATTCGGTAATTTCGTCATAAATCCCGACTCTTTAAACGGACTAAAAAGACGACCTCCTGATTTGAAAATGTCGTGATTGCATACTTTTCCGATTTATCTAAAAAACTGCTGCCATCACTACTTCCACATCCAGATTTTGTAGCTAAGTCTTATACACACTAAATCCCATTATAATATTTTATCCCCTTTAATAATAGAATGGGGGTGATAGAGGGGGTGGCAAATGTAAAAAAAAATAAAAGCTCCTGGTTCTCGTATACCCATTAAACCCAAATTTAAATTTCTACTCCCTTAAACAATAGGGCGAGGGTGGTACAAGGGGTAACTAATGCCAAAATAAATTTTAAAGGCCCTTGGTTCTCGTATATACATAACTCCCAATTTAATTTTTACTTCCTTTAATAATAGGGTGGGGGTGGCAATGGGGATGGTAGAGGAGGTGGCTAATGCCAAAAAAATTTTAGAGTCCCTTGGTTCTCGTATACACACTAAATCCCAATTTAATTTTTACTCCCTTTATTAACGGGGTGGAGGTGGTAGAGGGGGTAGCTAACGCCAGAAAAATTTTTTTTAGACGTTTCGTTCTTGTATACACACTATCACATTTTGATTTTTTTACTCTCTTTTATAACAATGTGGGGGTGATATTGGGGGAGACATTGAGGGTGGAGGGGGGTGGTTTGCAGAAAAAAAAATTTTGAGACTTTGACTCTTCGTACATGCCCTAAATTACAATTTTATGGACTCTTACCTGCTTGCTATGCCTATTTACCTTTAGTTACCCCAGAACCCTTCAACAGAATTAGATCTCGTTACAATACATAAGTGTACCAAATTTGAAGTCAATATCATAAACGGTTCCAGAGTAAACGTGCGCACAAAAAAAGTTACAGACAGACAGACCGACCGATAGACCGACAGACAGGAAATTTTTTTTGCTCAAATTTAAAATCTCGACGTTTCATGACATTTTAAGCCTATTTTAACAAAAAAATATAATTTTTTTTGCGTTACTATACTTCCACTGGACGTGGAAGTAATTGAAGGCATCTACGTTATCATCAAATTACTCCATAATTCAAGGTGACAACTATATACCAAAGAAGTAAAAAGTTTTGTCAAATAAACAAATTGAAACGTTTATTGCTCAAGGACCATATCATATATATACTTAATGAATAAGGTACGTTTATAATGTAAGAATTTTAAAATTACCTAGATATTTATGTCGTTTTTTTTAGGTTACCTTAACATTTGGTGTTGCCGGTGCATGTCGCCGTGACTATATCGAATAAATTTGAATGACAGAAGATTTTGGACCTGAGCTTTTGATTAAAATACCGGATAATAAAACGAAAAAACCAAGATCATTTGTGATAAGCGGAACTTATATTATGCCATTGTAAAGAAAATACGTTTCATGCCGTCCAGAAAATTTTGCAAGTTGCCGCTTTTTCTTTAAATATTTAAATGGGAAAGGTTGCAGGCAAGTAATGGGAGTACATCAGTTTGGCAAAATGCCTCAAATTGTCGCAAAATTTTTAAATTTGCCAATGCAGATGAATACAGACATTGTTTCCGCCGGTCCTCTGTAACAATTTTGGTTAGTGCTGGGGCAGATTTAATTGCTTTAAAAAGGCATGGAAATGATAATCCTCAATCGTTTCCGAAGGATATATCGAGAAATTTTTTACAAATAAAGTTGATATAGCAGATAAAATATTTAGAGGGGAGGAAGTGACCAAGTGAAATCTGCTAATAATAGTAATGTTATTGTCTAAAAAGAAACAACAATTAATAGCAATAACGTCGCTGACTTTTCAGGTACAGTTCAGCCAAAGTTTAATAGTTGTACAAACTGCAACATAAATATAAACAAATAGTTCCATATGTATAATAATACGTTGAGTAAATGTTCTATTTACTAAAAAGTGCATTTTTAATGTAATTTGGTTGTCCTTGCCACGCTCGGCTAGGAACTCACTCAAGGCAATCAATCTATTTTGCTGCTGAGTTGAACATATAATTTTTTCGCCGATTGTTTAAATATATTCTAAAATAATTAAATTATTACAATTCTCAATCCATTTATTTTTGTTGTAATAAATTCAATAAAGATTCATTAAAAATCGCAGTTGTTACTAGTTGGTTACCATGGAAACTAAGTGTCACTTTCCCTGCCTAGGCAGGAAAATGTTCACTTTCCTGCCTAGGCAGGGAAAATGAGCACTTTCCTGCTTAGGCAGGGAAAATGAGCACTTTCCTGCTTAGGCAGGGAAAATGAGCACTTTCCTGCTTAGGCAGGGAAAGTGACACTTTGCTGATTGACATTGTCAGCAAAGTTAGTACTTTGCTGTCAATCGGCGAAAAAAAACTTTCCCGGACTGGTTCTGATTTTGGGATCTGAAATTGCACCGAGAAAGTAGGTATTCTTGACCGATTTCAGAAAAAATATATTTTGCCCAATGAAGTCGTAGATATCTGTTCAATAGGAGTTATTATATTAGTTTGTTTTCTTATTAAACCTTAAATTCTGTCACTATTTTCAGGCAATTATACAAACAGAAAGAGCCTGGAAATACCGCCTTCAATTATTTTCTTTTTTCCACCGCTAACAGAGCGTTATAAACTATTAAACTGTACCTGTACATGCTTCGCTGTCAAGACGAGCGGATAAATTAATTTCAAATTTTATTCTAAATTTAGTACATTTTTGGGTGAAAGATAAATCACGATATATATTTAATTTTATAAAGCAGCATAATTCTGAGGAAAATATTTGTAATAAATGAAATATTATTTAAATACTTTTGATGATAATAATACCGTTCAACAGATGTTGTGTGACATAGATATGTTTGGGTGTTACACATCGGCATTTATCTGCTAAAACCGATGGTAAAATCAGAATTTGCAGATCGCACACTGATTTTACACAGCAGATTAATTTATATTTTCGTGTAATTTCAATATTGAACAGTTTAACATTGTTGGCTTGTTGCCACTTCCGGTAATATACGTAACAGTTTATTCAAAACATCTTTATAATTATTTATTGCTGTCAACAGACACATTTATTAGTTATTTTTTAGAATTTTTTGTGAATAACATGATTTAATTGCAATAATAAAACAAAGTAATAGAATCATGAGGAGAGCGTAATTCTGTTCACTGATTCCTAAAAGCTCCACTTAAATTCTGTGTTGATTCTCATTGAAACTCAGTCATGTTCTATACACTATTATGTATTTACGTTCTATACAGTATCCCAGGAAACAATTGTCTAAAAAAAAGCATTTATTTACATCATCAGGTACCTATATTTCAATTTTTATATTTTTATTTACTATGTAAGTACATATGTTTATTTTCCTTACCTTTTCTCATTCTATATATAGTATATCCTATAAGATGTAATATATTTACTGAGTTATCACAATACATTTTTAATATTTATTTACAGCTGTTCATATTGTTGGTTATATACAAAATAGAAATTACAAGGCACATCTGCTGTGGTATGGAAGTAATAAAAACTATTGCATATGTACAGCATAAGCGACAGATCTATAGTAGACTGGTTATTCGAGAAAAAGAGACAATTCTACTTATTTTCACTATAGATGGTGCCCAATTTAACATCAATTTTTCTTTGTCTCCTTTTCTCGAAATAAACAGAAATCTGTCGCTTATGCTATCAGAAAGGGCAAGTTTCTCCACTCTTACGAATACTCTGGATCCACGGCTCTCTGCTCCGACTTAAACCAGCTAGTCGTCCACATATGTTGCCTCAATTCTTTCTCAAAAATAAATAATAAGGGAAAGGAGGTAACAATAGCGCTCTTCAAATATCACATGCCACCCTTATGAAGGAGTTGTGCGGCCTCCTTGCTGAAAAACATTCCGAATAGTTACTATAAATGTCACATATGTAGAGATCTGAAAGTAGTTGCATTTCGCTGTTTGGCAGATCAAATAAAAATATTTACTTTTGCCATATACAATATAACATTTAATTTGGGTGTCGAGCAAGCCAGCTAAAGAAATTACACTCTAACAAATATGCCACGGTAATTCATAAAATATAAAACGGTATCCCTCAATTAATACTCCTTCGACAAGTATTTGGACACGTTATTATATTTTTTACGACATACTCAAAACGGCTATCCAGTTGTATTTATATAATAAGGCAATATAAAATAAATACTTAGTCACAAAAGTCACTCTAAGTACAGAAAAATAAAATAAACAACATACAATAATTCAAAAATTGAAAACAGTACAAAGAGCGAATAATGTACATGTTATTGGTTAGGAATTACATCTAATGAGGTACGTGAGACGAACGCATTAATACATAGACAAGCAACAGTGTTCACAAATCTGTTGTATAATCATGAACCCAAGGTGCAAAAAGGTTATACTTTATCCTGACTACACATTTAAAGGTGCCTAAAAGTTCTAACTTTCATGTAGCAAGAATTGATTGAATTTCACTTCCACGACAAATATGTGAAGAATAAAATTCATTGAACTTTTATAAGACATTTTATATTTTGCATGTCACATTTTTTCTGGATCGTAGTAATAAAAATGTTCATAAGGTGTACAGTTATTATTTTGCAATTCTTGAGTGGCATCATTTCAAATTTCATTAGATTTGTCGTTGTACTTTTGATCTAACTATTTTCATTCATTTCATTGGTTTCTTATAATCTGAATATATATACTGTGTGAAATTTGCATCTATATTAAATATATCTAGTTTGGGTGCTTAAATAGTCGCATTTAAACACTCCAAATAGAAGAGATCAAAAATATACATATTACTGTATAGATAAAAAATTTATCAGTAGATTTCAAAGAGGACAACTGTAATACCGTCAAATAAAATAACAAAAACTGTATTAGTGGCAATTTTATGCCTAATAATAAGATCGTAATTGTTTTCATTGGCATAACAGCTAGGTTTCTTAACAGCAGTAAAATGTAATGGTAACAAGTTATAGAGAATATAGAGATATTACAAAAATATTTTCCAATTCAAATAAAAGGTGATACTTTCACTTAAATCGTTTATGAAATATCTCCCTAGTTATTTGGAGATTATCATACATCTTCATTGCATGTTACAATTAAATTATCTGAATTTTAATTTAAATAATCATTTGAATTTGTAAGAATGATTGATCATTAGACATTTGTAGAATACTATGCAGAATAATAAAAAATGGCAGTGCACTAGGAATCATCAAATGATCAAAAACTGAAAAGTAAAATTTGTAATTAATAAAATACGTGAAAATATTATATATAGCTTCTCGTATGGATGAGGATTGATATCAAATTAAATTGGATTTCTTTGTATAAAATAACATCATGCCATTTTAAAAACCGGTTTATTATTAAAATAGAACAAGAGTCGTATATTGTTCTGGATTGTATTAAATTCTGCGCTGTTTTACAATTTGCAATGAAAAGAATAGCCCGGAACTATGTGTTTTCCATTTAAAGGCGCACCTCGCAGAGATGTTTTAAATTATATTACACTGGAATTGACGGGACAATTGAACTTAAAACAGAGTATTCGTAAGAGAAGAAAATTACAGTATGAAATAGAATTTTTAAATGCAGAAAAATACAGAAAACCGAAATGAGAGATTTATTACAATAAGTGTTCTATATAAGCTTCTAACTTCATGCAGTTCAAGAACCTACGAAGGTAAGACCTTTGTACTTGAAATAGCGTGTCTGGATTATTTCTGGTAGCTTCGTAGTGGAAAAATATAATCTCTAATGATTCTTCCTTTGTTTGAATATGCGTCGAACAAACTAAACTCTTCAGATGGCCCCAGAGAAAATCCAATGGATTTAAATCCGGTGAACATGTTGGCCATAGAAAATCAAATTATTTCGAAAAGTGTTATTTAAATGAGGGCGTACAACAATATGGAAATGAGGGGAGCTCCATTGCGCATAAACCGCGTATTTAACCAAGTTTGAAAAGAAACGCTATTTAAAAGCATTTGAATGTAGTTCTGATGGCAGCCAAAGTACACGTTTCCATTTAAATGGTTGTGAAAGACCAATGACGCAATGAACTGATTGCCTATTACTTTTTGATTGCCATGCGGACGAACGAGTTATTTTTGTAGATTTTGGGACGTGCTATTAGGCGAATAATTTTCAAGTATTAGTAGTAGTACTTCCACAGTACGTACCATTTTTATTCGTCTCTCACCACCTCGTTTCAATAGGTTTCTAAAAGAGTACGTCTATTCACTAAATTTTGACCCTCCCTATATTCTGTAATAACTGAATATACGGGGGTCAAAATATACCTCATAATAATGAGCGGTAAAAAAAAGTTTGGCAAAAAGTTATAGTGTTGTATATTTATTTTACTTCCACATCTAGTGGAAGTATAGTAACGCAAATTTTTTTTTTTATTGAAATAGGCTTAGAATGTCATGAAACGTCGAGATTTTAAATTTGAGCGAAAAAAATTCCTGTCTGTCGGTTTATCTGTAACTTTTTCTTGTGCGCACGTTTACTCTGGAACCGTTTATAATATCGACTTGAAATTTGGTACATTATGTATTATAACGAGATCTGGAACTAGATTATATTTTGATGGAATTCCGTTAAAGGGTTCGGGGGTAAATGGGGTAAATAAGGGTAAATAGACAAAGCAAGCAGGTAAGAGTCCATAAAATCCCAATTTAGGGCATGTACGAAAAGTCAAGGTCTCAAAATTTTTTTGGCATTTGAATTTAAATTGTCAAGAGTCGAAGAGTTATTATCAGCACATTCCATAGCCTTTAATTGCGCAACTGTATCATCATTCACTTTCGACGTTAATCTAGGAGTAAGACAAGATGACGCACTTTCAAGCATGCTATTCAATTTGGTACTTGAAGCTGTAATGAAAAGCACCAATTACAGGGGTCATATTGGAAACAAATCATCTCAAATATGTGCCTATGCTGACGATGTAGCTATTATCAGCAGAAATAAAACCCAATTAGAGGAAACATTTACTCAAATTGACCGGGAGTCCCAAAAGAGAGGTCTTATAATTAATGAAAATAAAACAAAATACATGGAAGTCAAAAGAACACCAACCAACAATAACAACAACATCCAAATCGAAAATTATAACCTTGAACGCGTGGAAGCCTTTACATATTTAGGAACGGAAATTAACCAAACCAATTCCATAAGCAGTGACATCAAAGCACGTATAGTCAGTGGAAATCGATGTTACTACGCCTACAAAAAATTAATGACAAGTAAACTATTAGATGAAAACACCAAGACAAAAATATACAAAATCTTAATTAGACCTGTAGTAACATATGGATGTGAGACCTGGACCATGACAAAAAGAGACGAGGAAATACTTCGAATATTCGAAAGAAAGATCCTGCGAAAGATACATGGGCCAGTCCAGGACACTGATGGAACATGGAGAATCCGCATGAATGCTGAACTGAATCATATAAATGAAGGGAGTGACATTATTAAATATGTAAAGAGTCAAAGATTAACATGGTTGGGACATGTCAACAGAATGGAGGACTCGAGAACAACTAAAAAAATATGTGAGTGGAAACCTGCTGGAAGACGAAGAAGGGGAAGACCTAGGATAAGATGGATAGATGATGGAGAAGATGACCTGAGAACTATGAGTATCAGAAACTGGAGAAGAAAAATTCAAGAGAGAACAGAATGGAAGAAAATAGCCAGACAGGCAAAGACCCACTCTGGGTTATGATGCCAAAAGAAGAAGAAGAAGTATCATCATTCACAATAAGCTTATTCCCTTTAATTTCTAAGAGTAGGTTTTAGATCTAGCTAATTTCAAGTGTTGCTGCAATATTTTTTTATGTCTTCTGTCTTTGTAACACAAGTCCTGTGCTATAAAAATTTGTTTACCAAGACTAAATCTTTTTCAAGATAAGAAACAAACTCGACTTTAATTGGTGTGCCTTTATCAGTTTTAATAACATACGTTGTTTATATTAGGTTCGACTAGTTTAATTTGAAGCAAAACTTCAAATTTATTTAAGGTATATTCCAACAAGTTATTCACTTCGGCCACATTTAGCCCAAAAAATTATATTGTTTTTTTATACTTATTTTATTATTTTATACTTACTTATTATCTTTCAAGAGGTGTTTACTAGTATATGTATCATATTTGGTTTTTGTAACTTTAGACAGTTAATTTTCCCTATCAATTTATTTTAATAACTATTTTTGCTGATGTAACAAACTTATGTAATATTTCGATATTAAAACATGCCAATTTCAAGTCAGTTCCTATTAGCGTCAAATATTGCAGCACCTAGAGCGCAGTATTATGCACATATAGACTGTTACTGCCATGAAGGCTGCCCCAGAGCACAATTTGCACATCGAATTTTGAGTATGTAATCTCCACTAGCAGCGGAGCGCACTTAGATTCCGGTCCCGCAGTCCCGCAGAATCCAATCCTCGACAACAATCGCCTGGCTAGAGTCGGCATCCAGCATCCACATCCAGCGACGGCAGAATAGCATTGCCATTCTGTCGCCGGCGCCCTCTGTGTTGAGACGGTAGCCTGTACGGTCGCGAATAACCAAGTGAGACTGACAATCACTTCCGCACCAATTTCCAGTCTCTTTTGATCGCGAGCTATCAAACAAGAGGCAACAACCACGCATCGCCTACTTTTAGACGGGATAACAGAAAAAGGAGACGAACTTTATTGACCAATGCATATGTTAATCGTATAATCGTCTGTGCATTTTAATGTATGTGTGTGTGTTTTAGATTAAAGTTAGTAACTTCAATAAAGTTATGAAAGTTACGGGCGTACCTCGCCTAGAATAAATTTACTCATTAACTAGCCTTAAGTGCATGTTTACCAACATCTAGCTGTATTTTGTGTACAATATAAACCTTAGTTTATGTGCAGAACTTAACGGACTGAACGTGTCAAGGGATAAACAGGTAATATTAATTATATTTTTATATGCTCGTTGCACGTAAGAGGTAACTGATTTTATGAGCCTTAAAGTACAAAGATTAGAGCTATATGGTCCATTTATTTTACGCAAATAATTTTGTGTTTATTTGACGGTAATAGCTAACTTTAGTCACACTGCGGAAATGTGCAAAACGTATATTAAGTTTAAGTTTCTAAATGAAACAAGGCACTGCAGTTAAAATATTTTTATTGTCTGCAAGTAGTTGTACTGTCGTGAGCATAAAAAGTAGGACAATTATTTTTTTCTTATGTGAATGTAAATCTGTCTCTATTTGAATATGTAATGAGTAGCCGAAAATGACAATGACAATGTCATAAAAATTAAAGTCAGATGTACAGAACTAGATTTTAGCAAAAATACGTTAAAAGACATTTATTTTGCGCACGACAGTACTAGAATACTTTTCAAGTGCAATTTTAAGCGTATTTTTTGTCGTTAGGAAAGGAAAATTTTCTCAGCTTTAGTTTAGAATATATTATTAGATAAAGAGATTTATTTTCCTTTAAGACAATTACATGTAGTAACTATGTAGGAATATTCATACAATCAAAAATAATTAAAAAATTTAAAACAAATGAAATTTAAAAAAAGGTGCAACTGATCTGCCAATAAATGTAGCACAGATCTTCCTATGAATGTAGTGTCAGAAAATGTAGCATAGATTGATCTTCCCATAAAAATAGCGTCAGAATATTTCAAATAACCAAACTAATAATAACATATTGGAGAAAAAAATTCATGGACTAAGTTTTGCTATTGGATATATATTTGTTTTTTACATTAAACTGGTGAACAATGTCACAAAAATTTTAACTGATTGTGTCCATATTTAATATTTTACGAAAACCACAATTCATATCATTGAATCGTAAAAATCAGCTATGCTATAATAATAAAAAAAAATCACTTTATAATAATTATAATTCAGTAATTATTTATTACAATTTAATACAAACAAACTAATATCTCAAATGTGCTTTTAGAGGGCGGAATATTAAACATAATATTTTTAGTCGCAAACTCCTCTATAAAATCCTTATTTTGTAACTTGTAATTCAGCGCTCGGCGGGGCACATAGCCCGGAGAGTAGCTGTTGGTTGCAGTCTGGTTACGTTCCTTATAGTAAAATAAGGATTTTATAGAGGAGTTTGCGACTAAAAATATTATGTTTAAACTAATATCTCATAAATAAAAATACAAGTACAAAATGAACATCCAAAAAAAAAACGAAAAAATATGTGTAATAGTACTACCTACTACCATCCTAAGGAGAAAATGTGGGTATTTATTTTTCTAACTACAAGTGCTCAAATTATGCACCATGCATTCTAATACACAAACGTGCTCTAGAAGATCTTCACGTATTATATTTTGCTCACATGCGTTTCTAATTATGATTTTAATGTCTTCAGTATTTTCAGGGGCAGTTTAAAATACCTTGTCTTTATTGTAACCTCAGAAAAAAATCTAAGGAAGTAATATCTGGTGATCGAGCTGGCCATAGAATGGGTCCATAGGTGCCTATCCAGCTATCTGGCATAACTTGATTTAAATAATTTGTACATATTACAGCAGTGTAAGGTGGAGCCCCACCTTGTTGAAAATATGAATAATTTAATCTTTCTGCCATAGTTAGTTCATACAGAAAATCTTGAAATTTGTTTTGCAGGAAATTAAGGTATCTTCGAGCGGTTAATTTGCCATCATAAAAATAAGATCCAATTACTTTAGTTCCTAAAAGACCCACCCAAACGTTAGTAGAAAATCTTTCTTGGGGAGCAGTCTCTCAGCACCAATCTGTATTTTCTCATGTCCACTTATAAAGCATATTTCTATTGAAAAATCCATTATTAGAGAAATTTGATTCGTCCGACCAAAGAATTTTGCTACATATCAGCGGGTCCTTCCTTTTTTTATTTAACAACCATCTATTAAATCTTACTCTCCTCGGCTTATCTCCCTCATTTAATGTTGAACTTTCCTCTTTTTGTGGCATCGAAATCTGTTTTTTTTTTAATATTTTTCTTGCATTGTCTTTTTCTATGCGACAGTTTCTCTGAATTTGTCTCAAAGAGGTTTCTTCATTTTGGTTAACATAATTCAATACTCTATTTACTTTTCTTACAATATCTGCAACATGCCCTCGTCTTTAATACTTCTTTTCAAAATGAACCCACGCGTTTTTAGATTTTGAACTAACTTCCTAAACATAGTTCGATTTGGCTACGGAGCATCTGGAAATCTATCTCCGTAAACTGTGACTGCCACCTCAGTATCAAAATTGCACTGACAATAAATGCTAACAATTTGTTATTATTGGTGTACACCATAATTACTGATACTTGTCTTAGAACTCGACAACGCAACATACAACATATAACAGTGACAACCTGTCAAATTTGTTAATAACCGCATACATTGTTTTTCACTAATCATGGCATAGCTGATTTTTACGATTCAATGATATGAATTGTGGTTTTCGTAAAACATTAAATATTGACACTATCAGTTAAAATTTTTGTGACATGTTTCATATCGCTGGAAAGAGAAAAAATAAACGGAATTAATGGTGTCATGGCCTACTTTGAGATTTGTTCTTTTCATTTTTGCAAAATAGCGTCGTATATCAAAGCCAACTACGTTTTTCGAATTTATTGATACACATTGATATTCTTATTGTCTTTGCCGTCAACTTTCAACCCTTTAACTTTTTTCGCATCTCCTCTAATAAAGAAGCTATAACCGTTTTTGCTATTTTTCAGATTTTTGTAATATATCTCACAAAGTAGGCTATGGATTTCAAATTTATTTTTACTGAAGTATAGCGCCCATCATTTTTCCGTCAAAATCGACTGGTAGAAAATTATAGGGCACCCTCGACGCTAAGGGCTATTTTCGCTAAAACTCTCGAAATATTTTCACTAGAGACTGGATAACTTGTCCCCATATTTAACACAACGCATGAGTTGCAGTGCTGCACAACGTGGATACGTAAAAGGGCTTTTAATTTTGAAATTTCCGAAATTAAAGTCGATATTTGTTACACTTCTAAATTCTGGTGGTCGGGGCGACATTACGTCCCTGTGCAGCGACATTTACACTCCTTACATGTTACATATGTTTGCATAAGGAACGCTCCGAAGAGCGAAAATGTGATTTAATGTATAAAAACCTCTTCTAATGGCGTTATTACGTGAAGCACGCTTTTCATGCGAAATGTCGGATTTTGTTACAGTTTCTAAAAGTTCATCGAGGGTTTCGGCGTGTTCTTTAACAAGAACAGGGTTAAAAGAACTTAAAAAATCAATTTCAAATAACAATGAAAATACGGGAATGTCAACACACTGCATTTAAAATAACCATTTCATAGACACAGTTAACATAAATTTGTTTCATACAGAAGGAAAAGGTAAACGTCTAAATCTTCTTGAACAATTAGAAATTAAAAAATTCCTTAAAAATAATCCTTTTACCACGAATGACCAGCAAAATTTCTTAAATACCCATATATTAGATAAAATGTTAACAATTATTCATTGATTTACATTATTACGTTGGGTCTACCCGAAAAATATCCATAACTGAAGTTTAAGTCATATAGATATTAAGTAGTAAATGTTTTTCCACCATTTCTGTTACTTTAATACATACTTTGTACTCTTGATAGAGGCCTAAAAACCCAAAACAATTATTCTAAGCTCGTTAAAGGCTATGAGAATATATTCATAGAAACATTTTAGACCGTAATTCAGTTGAATACATATTTCTCATATGGGTCTCCATAGAGTATGGTAATAACTTAGAACCTATCGGTCGCAGATTTTTTCTAGTCTAGTCTTCAAGTTATTTGATGTACTTCTAATCAATCTGTGTTCATTTTTGTCGCCTGATCTATAGAAAGAAGATTCTTTGCTAAAAAAACAAGTTTTCAGACACTGTTAACTACTTATAATTTCATATTCGTAGAATATTATATGCAACAAAAAGTGTATAGACACTTTACATGTAACTTTTACACTTCTGCCCGTGTAGAGGAAACCGGTAAAGTGAACCTTTCAATGCCTCAGGCACCTTTTTAGTCTTTTATTGACATACTTACTAGCTGTACATCAGCTGTCTTGAAATATATAGTTCTCTCTGACCCGCAGTATCTATAACGTCCATATTACCTGTAGCTTCTAAAATCTTCATGATAAATCTATTTATAGTAGCATCTCGACCGATACTCATCCTGCCTGATTCACGTCACGTATCATCAATCAATTGAATAAAAAAAATTACTGGTCAGAAATATTGTTCGGGTCTCGTCTATTCATATAATTTTAACAATTTCATCTAAAGTGAGACAACATCTTAACTCACTTGATCCATCGATAAAATATCTGCCCTATCTATCATCATAAATCATATCTTGAATCAATACCAGTTTCATGGCACGTCTAAATTCAATAGCTTCATTTTCTAATTGAAAAATTAAATAAGTCGCAGAAAGACCAAATTGTTGAAATAGCTCAGAACAGCTTTTAATAAAGGTAATATAATCCTTAAAGCCATCTATGTGTTGTATTCAAATATAGGTAGATAAGGATACATTTGGTATCGAAGTTTCGTTGCTCCAATTCTCTGTCGTTATAGACAATTTACATATTGACATTCGCTTGGATGCTCTGCCAATTTTAAAAAACATCCAGCACACAAAAGTACTGTCCTAATATAATAATTTTTTCGAGGTTGGCATTTTGAAAAATTGTTGTAAAAAAATATGGCGGATCAAAGATGGCGGCGCACGAATTTTTTGAACAAATTCTATCGCCGTTATTTCTTATCAGATTTTAAAAAACAAAAAGCAAGTACTCATTTTAAGTACACCTTTTATAAAAAAATAGTACTATCATATAAAGTCATGATATTCTGAAGATTTCTTAGATAAATGAAAATATCGGAATTAATTTATTAAGTTATTTACTTTTAGCGGAGTACATGAAAAACTCTTCAAATATAATTTAAACATGTCCTCGCTTTTGCTTTTAATTTAAATGGTAATAGTTTTAAACGTCAAAAACCTTGCGCGTGTCGCTTTTCGATCGAAGGAACCTACCACAGTTCAGTAGCTGTTATGGACACTAGCAATTTAAAAACAGAAGTTTTCAACGTTTCAAGACAGGTGCTTATTAGCTAAGTTTGAAAATTTCTTCCTTAGTTTGGCGACGAATCATTTCTTAAAAAAAAGTACGAGAAAAAATAAACATTATTTATTAGATATTAAATACAGATAAAAACAATACTTATGAATATAAAATTTTCAGCAATGTCGTATGCGAAAGTTCTTGCAGCTATCAGCCAGACCAAAATTGTTTGCTAGTCTTCTGAAAGAATTGTATTGTTTTTTTTCGGCGGGGGTCCTACGGCTTCTGCCGCATCCCGCATCTCAGTCTCCATAATAGTTTGTTCTGTGTATCCTCGTCTGTCAAGTTCCTTTCTGTCATACTCCTCTTAATACTTTCCCACCATCTGGCTTGAGGTCTTCTTCTTTTCCTTCTTCTGTTAGGTATGTAATTGAACACTCTCTTGGGGATTCTCTCATTCCCCATTCTCCTCATATGTCCGTACCAGACAAGTTGTCTTTGTTCAATTACTTGGGTTATTTTTCCTTTTTTGTTCGTTCTCTCTCTATTTCTTCATTGATAATGTGTTCTAATACCCTGGATGCTCGTCTGAGAAAGTCCATTTCAGTGGCTTCGATCCTTTTCCGGTTTCTCTCCGTGAGTGTCCAAAATTCTGACCCATAGATTGTGATTGGCTCTACTATCGATCTGTAGATATTGATTTTATTGTATTCTTACTTAAGCTATTTTGTTTTTAGTTAAAATATATTGATCTTACCCGATTCACTTTCAGATATATCAAGCTCCGCATCGTCGTCATCATTTATGCCAGATATGGGCATTGTATCAATATTGGAACATTCAAGAAATAAGAAATTTCTTTTGCAACTGCAATTTCTGCTGGCGCGTCCCTTTTTACATCCCTTTTTACAGCCACATTTTATTAAAAACAATAGGCTTTCAGGAGCAGGTGGCTTTGTAATTGAAACTGCCACACATAGACTTCCTTCCATTTTTTTCCAGGACTGAATTATCAAGTTTCTGATTATTGGTATGACTTAACTTCCATAACTTCGCTATAAAATTTGCCCTATATTAGAAACCCAATATTAGTAGTAGTATTTGATTAAATTAATATATTTATCTAAGATTATGCTGTTTAATAGCATTAAGCATATATAGTAATTCCTTGGCAGAAGTAATCGTTGTAGCTTTGTAAAGCATACAAACAAATCTTTCAAAGTCCCTATTCATTTCATCATTTGGTGTTTCCTCCGAACAGAGTAAAGGGAACCATTTTAAGATACTGTCCTCTTTATTTAAGCCTAAAAATATCCTAAAACACATTTCTTTGCTTTTCCAGTTGTATCGGTTACAGTAAATGCATGGAATCCAAGGATAGTTCCTGTAATAACCGGGCCTTAAGTAGCGGTGATATGTTTCAGCCAAATCGTTCTTCTTGTTTTTTCACGTCCTGTTAATATATTTGTTTCTTGAGATAACACTTTATAATAATTTAATAAAATAATAAGTACGTCTTTATCGGAACTGTCTACAGTTAAACTGATACTGTTACCGTATTTTTCTTCAATAAAATTCTTGTATGACGCACAAGTAGAGTATCAGCTTCCTCATGGTTATTTTCTGCTATAATTTCAGGGGGAATGTCGGAAGATTCTTTTCTTTTATTTGGGTTTTCTACCACATGTATTATTCAAAGCTTTGGAAACGGAAAGAGACTACTTTCTGAAACGTCAGCAAAATACATTATTTCTGTGTTTATTCCGATTTTTATTATTTGTAAAATATAACCTCTGACTGTTCCTTTGACGTAAATGTCACAGGCGCAGAGGCTTTTTTCCAATAATTCTATTATTTTGTAGATTCGGTGATTTGTTTTTGAAGAGTAATAATTTCTTAAAAAACTTAAATGTATTACAAAAATGAATTCTTAAAATCATCTACACGAAAAATATTACATATAACAGTGACAAGTTATACGAAGAAACAAAAAAAAATTGATGTAAGACAGCTTTTTTGTGAAAAAATATTATTAAAGTTATACAACAATAGACATATACAGACCATATTTATAATACACGAAACAAAAATATCTTAACAAATAAACCCAAAATTAGTAAAACTGTTGGCCAGAGAAATCACACATTTATTGGCTTAAAAATCTATGATACCCTACCGCCCGAAATAAAAAATATAACATCATTAAAGCTCTATAGGAAACAAATTAGATTATGGATTCAAAATACCCCTACACTAGTAATACATCAATTAATTGATCTTAAAAATACATATTAATAACTAAACTTACTTATGGGAAAAACAGTAATAATGAAAAAATTTAGTTTAATCATTGTAAGGGAATATTTTATTTTGTTTTGTTTATTTATTCTATATTATTTAATTCATGTCATATCGTATTGATCTTGCATTATAATTTTAGAATCTAAAAGAAGAAACCCATGTAACACCAGTTAGATAATTTTAGGACAACTCCACTGTCAAGTAGTTAGTACTTTTACGGAGCTGACCTAATATTGACTCATCCCCTTCTTATACTACACTAAATATACACCACTTTCTTCTGCGAACTTTTCATATAAAATTAATGATAAATTAATGCTTACCTCGAAATCAAGTACTCTGTACTTCTGCGAGGCTTTCCCCGTTTATTTGCAATGCATTATTCGTATTTTTATTCCATTGTATTTTACTCTATACTTTTTATTTTATACTTAATATTTTACTTATGTTATTTGAATCTAAATGTAAATAAACTTATTATTATTATTATAGAGGAGAATACATGTGGTAGAAAACCCAAATAAAAGGAGAGGATGTTCGTAGAATGCAACAAATAACTTTCAGATAATATGTCGGAAGACTTCGAATATGTTTTATTTCCATATGATACGACTACATTTTCAATATTTTTGTTTGAACTGAAATTATGTTGCATAATTTTTTTGACCAAGATGTTTTGTTAACTCATCTTTTGTTTTGATAAGAAATCTTTGAAACCTACGTTATTCTTTAATATGTGTTTCTTCCTCTAGATCTTTTTACTTTCATTTGGTTTTTAAATTAGTTTTCTTTATAAACATCGAACACAATACAAATATTGTAATAAGCAGAATAATCATTTTCTACTTTTTTAAAAAACGCTTGTGCACACTCTCTGCACAATTTTATCTCATGTGCTTTGTTCATGAATTGAACCATGCCATGCCATCAATCTTCAATAAATACACTTTGTTTCAATAAATTTGAATTTGTCTTTAAAAAAAATTATTGAAATGTTTAACGGCACTTTCCTCGAAAACGGTTGGAGTTATCAATTTCTACCAAGTGTATTTTTTATACGTGAAAATAACGCTCTCATCAGATTTTCTGATCAGAAGTACCACAACGTTTCGTAAAAAAATATGAAAAAATTCATCATCAGATATAGGTCCTACGGCGCCCTCTATGATATAACGTGATGTAATACATAAATTATTGTTTCTTAGAATAAAAAAAGTTCCTCTAGCAAATTTGGCGAAGATCAGTCAAGAGGCTGTTGAGTTATTGTAGAACAAAACGAAAGAATAATTTGAACTTCTGGTTTATTAACTTTTAAGGATCCTACTATTTGTAATAAAACAGAATTTTATTTATTGTAGATCGTCCTTATATTTCAAAAGTTGTCCTTGGAGAAGTTTAATTTGGAGTCTTAATTACAATTGCAAATGCCCTGGCGCATGCTGCACCAGCCGGCCGATAATTTCAGAGAGAAGCTGACAATTTAGCGCTGTGAGTCTCGTCACTTTAATTACGAATTTATTAAATAGTTTTAAGGATTCGTGTTTTATATGCTAATTTTATTAGTTGTGCCGCACCGTCTTTGAGTTTCTATCCTTTCATTCCTGAATAACCTAACTAGTGTTACAAAATTTGCATAAAGCTTTTTGCTGTCAAATTATAAGTGAAGTAATTATTCAATATTTAACATCGAATTCACTGGAGTTGTAATTTGTTAGATTTTAATTGTCGTTCACTACGGTTTAACACTCAGCAAGTCCCTATAGGACTAACGGTTTGTTTATATACCACTTCTTATATTATAATCTCAAATTCGCAGTTAATCAGTACAAGTCGTAATGACATGTGATTTGTTTTTCACTGAAAAGATAGATAGACATTGTAAACAATATGAAAAGCAAAAATACGACACTGCAACTTTAACTCAAATATATTACCGGGTCCTCACGATATCAGGTACACCGCTTGCTGCAACCACTCCTAAATATATACAGTTTGTCCAGAACTCTCCTGATAAATAAGAACTGTTCATTTCAGACGTGGACTAGACAAGGTTGTGTGGGAGAAAACACGGCTAGTTGCTGTACCACTCCTGAGTTCGAGTCTCAGCTACGGCAGATGTTAATGTCGTAGGGATTGGTTGCTGTATAATTGTCTATTGTATGTGTCCTGGCTGAGTGGTGGAATAGCTAATGCTAAACTGCGCCAGGGCGTTAATCTAAATAAGGCGATAAAATAAAAAAATAAATAAAATTTTATGTCGATTTGACCTAAATCACATTATCTAAAAATGGTTCCTAACGGAGCTACAGCCCTATAAAGAAAGATCATCCATTTTTTTAAATATCTTCAGTGTATTTATTATTAATCCAGGCAATGGACACAAAAAATGGGGTTTGACTTGCAAAAAGGTCAGACAGAAATGAAATTCGGTCAGATGGTAGACGTACGCCTACTAATGGTACACCTAAGGTTGTGACCTCGGGGGTGTGCTGCTCGAGGGGTGAGTTTTCCACCCCCCACCCCTGGAGCGGCACCCCCCTCCCGAGGTCGCAAACTTAGGTGTACCATTAAGAGGTCTATGTCTACCATCCCACCAGATTTTATTTCTGTATAACCTTTTGCAAGTCAAAACCCTCCATTGCCTGAACTATACAATCGAATATAAAAGATATAAATAGAACATTGATCTCAATTTCTTCTCACCGGCTCCTCCGCCAGAACTTTAAATATACGTTAAAATACAATTTAAACAGTCTTTAAACCACAGAGTGAAATTTGAAATGACTTTTAAACGTTAAAATCAAGTTGGAAAGCTAATTTAAGGCTCTATACCGGAAATAATGATTATAATAAATTTAATTCTATTAAAAACGATTCCAAAAAATTGTGGTCTATAGTAAAAAAATTAAATTTGACTAAATCTAAGATGTTTCTAAACTACCTTAAACAACAATATATTACTATCACAAGCACATAAAAGTATTAACAAAATAATATGCACTATACAGATAATAATTATAATAAATACAACGCCATATAAATAATAACTACAATGTATGCAACTCGATATGAATGATAAACACAGTAAATACAACACCATATAAATCATTAATACAACAGTTTATAAGTAATATGTAATAATATATACTATATGAAATCTTTAATAGACTTCTTTTTTTTAAGACTGAGCAGGATTATTTTTTACATCAATCATGAGGTGAACTGACAATCTTGGAATTTCTAATACCCATTTTATAAGTTTTGTCTTAAAAAGTTTAAACGAGTTAACACTTTTTAGAGATATCGGTACTTCATTATATATTTTAGGAGCCAAGTAAATGTGACAGCGTTGTGCTACCGTCTTAACCATTTTAGGTACTTTTTTTTTTTTTATACATTTATTTAACGTCGGCCTATTTCCGCTACTGAGGCCTAACACCGACGCCTGTAGACGAGCTACCCCCAACCAGGAATTTTGCCGAACCTCTTCCCTTAAGAAGAGTAGGGATCTTTTACTTGCCTATCATTTAATAGACAAGGGACCGACGGCTTTACATCCCCTCCGAAGGATGGTATATCTCCTATACAACCCTCGCCTAAGGTTGTGTAGCTTCCGCGCATACACTGATATACAAGCCGCTGGAAGATGGGTGAGGCGAGGACGTGGTCTTCGTTGAAACGGTCACCAATCCAACTACTAACCACGCCTAACGTTGCTTTACATCGCATATCGAAGTATGTACATAGTAAAGACGCACCCACGCTCGCCCCCCATTTTAGGTACCGCAGTAGATTTTTATCTATGTCGTGTATCATAACTATGAGCAATGATGTCTTTTGTGTTTTTATACCGATATAGGATCAAACTTTGAAAAAAACACTGTCTTATGTCTAGTATTTTAGATTCTTTATATAGATCATCACTTGGGTAAGTATAACTTTTGCTAAATATTATTTTTATAATCCACTTTTGCATTACTTCAAGGTTTTTTATGTAACAATTTTTTACGCCCCCCCAAGCAATGATGCCATAATATAAATGTGGTTGGACTAGTGGAAAATATATGGTTTTTAGGTGGTCTGTTTCAAAGATTCTTTTAAGATATTTAAATTTAGAAAGAAGTGATCTTAATTTCTTAACTAAAAAAATCAATATGTTTATTCCATTTAAGATGGCAATCAAGCATCCGAGGTATTTTATCGATGTGGCAGATGTAAATTTAATGTTGGTATTATTATATGTAATGCTGATATCCGAGAAGTCTGGAAGTTTATGAACGTAACTAGTGAATGGTAAATAATATGTTTTGGTAGTATTTATTGTCAACAGTTTACTACTGAAGAAGTCTATTATTACTGGAAAGTCATTCTGGATATTAGATTTTATAACATTCCAGTTTTTTCCTTTATAGCACAAAACCGTGTCGTCGGCAAAGCTGATGACTTCTCCTGTAAGGGGAAGCTTAAATAAGTCATTAATATACAATGCAAATAATATTGGCCCCAGTACAGTGCCTTGCGGAACCCTATACGATACTGGCTCCATATTGCTCATTGTATCTCCAACCTTGACATATTGCGTCCTATCACTCAGATAGCTCTTCATTAAGTCGTAACAAGTTCCCCTGAAACCCATTCTCTCCAAAGTTTCTAATAAATTTGAACGACTGACAGTATCAAATGCTTTGGCCAGATCAACAAAGATGCATATGACCGGTTGAGAAATATTGACCGAGCTATATATTATTGCAATTAGATCGGTTATTGCATCCTGTGTTGATCTGGCCTCCCTAAATCCATACTGCTTGTCAGAGATTAAATTGAACTTGGTCAAAAAACTTGTTATTCTATGTTTTAAGTTAAGATTTTTGATAAGGTGGACAAGAGAGGTATCGGTCTATAATTTGACGCATCAAGTTTATCATCAGATTTATGTAACGGCTTAATGACAGCTATTTTAAACGCTCTAGGAAATGTACCACAATCAATAGCTCTGTTTATGATATATACCAGAGGTTGTACAAGATAATCAATACAATCCTTTACCTTTTCTGCCTGAATATTATCGATACCAGGTGCCTTTTTAAGCTTAAGCTCCCCTACTATTTTTCTAACTTTCTGCTCACACGTATGTGTCAAATATATTGAATTTTTTATACTAGTCTTTGGAAAATTAGTTTTGACTGTGGTTATTTTTTTTGCTAGAGTGCTTCCAATAGTGCTAAAAGAATTTGATATTTCCTGAGTATTTGAGCTAACATTTCCATTAATTTTTAAATTTTTTATTGAATCAGTAGATTTACGGTTTTCAATGTTTTTCATTTTTATTTTTGCTAATTTGTGTTTTAAAATAGTTAGCTTTTGCTGATTTTACAATTTCCGAAAGAGTATTTCTATATCTTTTAAATTCGTTCTGTATATTTAAGTTTTTTGGATATCATTTTCCTTTTTTATAGAGTTCATCTTTTTTATTTATTGAATTCATCAGTCCTTTGCTAATCCACGGGTTTCTTTTAATTTGAATTCTTTTAAGTGTAATTGTTTTGCTGTTACTTTTTATATACTCATTTAATTTTGTTATTAACAAGTCAGTTATGACATCTAACTTTCTAGAAGATATAAGTCTAACCATTGTTCTTTACTTAATTTTTGTCTTAATTTATTATAACCAATGTATGTTTTTTGCTTGTTTATATTAGGTATGCTATCGTGGGTTTCAGATGGAGATACGTACTGTAATATAACAGGGTTGTGATCAGTCAGAAGCATTTGCAAGACTATAGGGAAAAATAAATCTAATGATAGCTTTGATCTCAAGAAGATATGGTCTAAGCATGAACTGCTGCATCCCTGAATTCTAGTGGGTTTATTAATTGTAAAAATAAAACCGTGTTCAAATAGTATATTTAAGTATTCCTGACAATATAACTCCTCGCTGTCTAGAATGTTTATGTTGATATCACCTACAATTATTTGCATATCATACGTTTCCTGATTATTCCTATTTAGGAACTTATTTAGGAAATAATTAAAAGTGAAAGGGCATAATGACGGTGATCTATAAATAGCTATGACTTCAATTGTCTGCTTATTAAATATTTAATTTAATTGACTTAATGTTTCCAATACTGACTATCTCATAGGTATAATTTAAGTTATTTTTATATAAATTACAACACCATCACACTTATTTATATCTCCCTCGTTATATATAGGGTTACTGGTAATTCGATACATTCCTTTGGAGATGTGATGGGGCATGAGCTAAGGAGTAAATCTAGCTCTAACATACATTATGCAAAACTCAATAGTTTTTGAGATATTTCAATTTTTTGTTTTTCTCAAAAAAGTAGATCTTAATGTCTTAAAAGTTAATTGCCGAAAAATCTACTTGACATTTTAAAAAAAAATTTTACTGGATTACTTGTCCAATATTATAGATATCCGTTTGGAACGAAAAATATCCGGAAACATTGCGATCGTGTGAACATTTAAAATAAAAACTTGTAAAAATTTTTTTTAAAAATCAGTTATGAAATTTACCTATTAGGTTTTTTCAAAAAAATATTAATGTAGCACGCGTACAAATTATTATAAAAACTTCCTTATTTCAATAGCTATCTAACTAGGTAGAAATGTTTAATGTACCTTTGATAGTTCTAATAAAAAATTAGTAAAGATAATGTTGGTGACGGAATTTATTAAACGACTAATCGTTCATTTTCATTTAAGTCAGTCAGTCCTTGACTTTGACGTTTGTGCATATATGTCATTAACTGACATTCTTATCTCCGTGTCCCTTAAGTTTGTTGGTCTTGTTAAATTAGTTATCGAAGATTTTGATTTTGCTCGTAGTTGTTGTTATTAATTGTTGTTATTGTATTTTCTGTGCCATGGCCGCGTATGCCAACGCAGAATACGCTGATATCTTGTTTGTCTATGGATACTGTGGCGGCAACGCTGCTGAAGCTCGCCGAGAATATGGTCTTTGGTACCCTAACCGCCGCTTACCAAATGCACGTGTATTCAGTACGGCATATCGAAATATCGCTGAAACTGGCTCCGTGAAATGTAAAAGAAGTGACGCTGGTGCTCCTCCCGTTTATGAACCAGATGATGAGGAAGAAATATATTGAGGTATTTTGAGGAAGACCCAACTATATCAACTAATAAAGTCGCAAGACTAACCGGAGCATCACAATGAAAAGTTTGGTCTACGATACGTAGAGTTGGATGTCATCCTTACCACTATACCCCTGTCCAAGGCTTGGAGGAAGGTGATCCTGGAAGGAGAGTGGAACTCTGCCGCTTTATGTTAAATTCAGATGCATAAAGTGCAAATTTTTTAACAAGTATGTTATGGACGGACGAGTCGAAATTTAATCGCGAGGGTATAACAAATTTCCACAACCTACATTATTGGGCAGAGGAAAATCCCAAGTTAACAGGTGAAACTAGTTTCCAAATGAAGTTTTATATTAATGTGTGGATGGGAGTCATTGGCCACTATTTAATAGGGCCACACTTTCTTCCTCAAAATTTAAACGGGGAAATCTATGAAAATTTTTTAAGAAATGATCTGGCGGTGATTTTAGAAGGTGTTCCTCTCGCCGTCAGACTGCGAATGCTGTTTCAGAACGACGGTTGTCCAGCACATTATCGGCTGGCAGTACGACAGTTACTTGATCAACGTTTCCCTAACCGTTGGATTGGAAGAGTGGGCCCAATACCTTGGCCAGCGCGAAGCCCTGACTTAACACCCCTTGATTATTACGTATGGGGTCATATGAAGGAGATGGTCTATGCCACACCAGTCAATACTATAGAAAACCTTAAACAAAGGATAGTCGATGCTGCCCAACACATAAGGCATAATCTGATAACCAGAGTAACAAAGACGGAAATAAGAAGACACTGCCGTGTCTGTATACGGAATAGGGGCTCCCATTTTGAGCAAGACATATAAAAAATAAAGTACAACTTTGAAATTAATGAAGAATTAAACTCTACTTTTAAAATGTTTTTTACTGTTTATCTAAAAATAAAATTCGTACTACTTGTGTTATTTTTACTAGTATTTTCTTAGAACTATTAAGGGTACGTTAAACATTTGTACCTTGTTAGATAGCTATTGAAATAAGGCAGTTTTTATAATAATTTATACGCGTGTTACGTTAATATTTTTTTGAAAAAACCTAATAGGTAAATTTCATACCTGATTTAAAAAAAAAATTTTAAAGTTCTTATTTCAGATGTTCAGATGATCGAAATGTTTCCAGATATTTTTCATTCCAAACGGATATCTATAATATTGGACAAGTAATTCAGTAAAAAAAAATTTAAAAATGTCAAATAGATTTTTCGAAAATTAACTTTTAGGACATTAAGATCTACTTTTTGAGAAAAACAAAAAAAATTAAATATCTCAAAAACTATTGAGTTTTGCATAATATATGTTAGGTCTAAATTTACTTCTTAGATCATGCCCCATCACATCTCCAAAGGAATGTATCGAGTTACCAGTAACCCTGTACAATGTCATATCCTGGTATATTTAGTATGTCTAAATTATATAGCCGCCATGATTCAGTAAATACAATGCAATCAAATAAATAATTAAAATTATGCAGAAATACTTGTAATTGTTCGATATTCTGTGACAAACTTCTTATATTTGTATGGTAAAGAGTAAATTTTGAAGAGTTTCATCTTAATTAATTAAAATTCAATAACTTTACTTTACAGGCTTTATATAGTCTACCTAGTAGTGGCATTAATTTTAAAATGCACCTTTGTTCTGGTCAACATGAAACAAAAGCGTTCCTTTAATGGAAATAGAACGCCATTATTTCAAGCCAGTTCTTGTCTCGTTTATCTGAAACGCACGACACAATGGTAAAGCGTAAAATCATCGAATAGATTTCTGACAGATGTAGTTTCAATTGTCGCTGATGCTCCTTTATTAACCCTATCGTGGCACACTTACGATAATTAACGTAGTAATTTACATTGAGCTTCGTTTTATTGTCAGTGAAACTAACATAACCACAATTGAATGCCACTTGTGCAAGCAGAGTTGCATGAAATCTAATCACAGTGTTGTTTAGATAGACGCGTCCTTTGTCTTTGCAGGAAATATAAGGTTCTTTAAAGTAGTTTTTCAAATAATGATTAAAAAGTAGTGAAAATTTTTAATTAACAAGCTTTATTGTTATGTTGTCTTGTACGTGGAATAATTACACGTCAGGATTGGTACTAGGAAAATAAAAAAAAATGATTACATAAGTAGAGTTACAGTTACCAAGTTAATAAAATGATGATCTTTAAATTCATCAATAAATGAACGAAATGCATTTTTGAGCAGGCTTTAAAATTCCTCAAATCAAGTTGCTTTACATGCGCTGACTGCATAATAATATACCGTAATAATTTGTTTTTGTGTGCGTTTTATTTAACCTTAAAAGGTTTATATTGGTTTTGTTCTGATGGTTTCTTATTGGGTAACTACACAGCCTATGGGCCTTCATTATCTTTTACATAACAGTAACTGCAAGATAAAGACACACGGTAATGTAAAGATACCTAACATAATAGGTTCAGATCTACAGTCATCTCTAAACTAAAGTCCAGCAATTATTCTGATGGCTTTTTTTTGGATACCAAAGACTGCTTGTTAACAGATGAATGTCGCCAAATCAGGATAACGTTAGAGATAACTGAATATTTTGAGGCCTTTTAAGCTGTAGACAATCATTTCTGTGAAACATTGCGTCCGAGATTATATAATGTCTTTGTTGTTCTTGTCAAGGTAGACTCACAAAAATTTCACCTCATTACTAAACGATAAACCATTATATGTACATTTTATAGCGTAAAAACTACTTTTTCAGTTTCGGAATTATTCTGGGCCAACTGATTAGCTACGAGCCAATCTTGTACTGGTTTTTGTGTCCTTAACATATTTAAATGATCATGATCATCAGCAAATATATCAAAATTTTCATTCATTTACATAGATCAAAGGATGGAGGTTATGCGACACGCAGTCAAAGGCTATTGTAAGATCTAAGAATTGTCAAAATGTTAATAAAATGTCGTCAAACTGTTACATGGTCTATGTCCATTTAACAGTTTTATATAAAAACTAGTGTTTTGTTTATGTTTGGCACAATCTGTGTAACATTTTGATTCAGTTTTTGTAAGTGAAATTGTTTTCAACTAACAGAATTTTACTTGTATAACTGCTAAACCATTTCACACTGTTTTATGTACATATTTTTATATCTTAGGAACTCAGCCATGTTTTCTACACTATTATGTATTTCCGTTCTATACAGCATTATCCCAGGAAACAATTGTCTACAAAACATTTATTTACACCAGATACCTATATTTCAATTTTTATATTTTTGTTTACTATGTAAGTACATATGGTTATTTTCCTTACCTTTTCTCGTTACTATATATAGTATATCCTATAAGATGTAATATGTTTACTGAGTTCTCAAAATATGTTTTACTATTTATTACAGCTGTTCTTATTTGTGGTTATGTATAAAATGGAAATTACAAATTGTGAGGCAAAGTCAAATCAGCTGTGGTATGGAAGTAATAAAAACTTTTATTATAGATTCCTTTTATCGATCATATGCCACTATTTTAATTGTGAGTAAAGGAAATTGTAGAATTTGCGACCTGCTAGTTGTTGCCCTTAACTCAACCATTGGCAGATGGCCATACCTGTACTATTTCTCTATTTTATAGCATTCAATTTAATCAGGGGAAATAGGTTTCTCAAGTTTATCGAGTAGCATTATTTTACAGTAAGTAGGACAAAAAAAGTTTACCTTATTAGTAAAACTCAATAGGAAATCATTTACTTGCTTGTACTGATTCGAACGTATATAGATTTTAACTGTGGACTTCAGTAATTGATATTACATTTTTATATCCGCGTTAACAATAACATCCAGGTAAATTTCATTTATTACTCATTTAAAATTTAATTAATTTTCAATTTTTGTCTTTGATGTAATTTCAATTTTTTTTTTAAATAAATTTAAATTCAAGGTAAATTCTTTTTAATTTAATAAGTAGTTAAAATACTATATGTGCCACATGGTTTTAAAATATTTTTTCCTTTCTTTTTCATTTTTTGGCAATTTATAGTTTATGAAATCAGCTTAGATACTTATATACTTATATGTACTTAAATTGTTAGATATTCCATATATACTTATATATTTCTATATATTTATATGTACTTATATGTTTATGCACATATATACTTATACATTTCTGTATACGTTTCTGCATAGCTTCTTCATTCATGCATAGCTCTTGCACAGCTTATCTTTCATATAGATAAAATTTCGTTAACTTTTCATAAACCACCTAGTCGGTTAATTTTCCTACGATTTTCACTCCATTTCATTAAGAGACGTAAATTGCCAAGGAAAATTTAAATTCCATTCTTGCAACAAGAGACAATTGTGGGCCTGGATTGCTATCCCAGAACAAGTCACCTCAACAATAGTCAATCTAGGATCCTGGTATAAATTTTATATATATATATATATATATATATATTTAATTTCAATTAGTCTTTATAAACCGATTTATCTATTATTCATGTAATATATTTTAACATTCATTTTAAACTATCTTTTTATTTCTCTTACTAACAATTTCAGTCTGATCTATAGTAGACTGGTTATTCGAGAAAAAGAGACAATTCTACTTATTTTCACTATAGATGGTGCCCAATTTAACATCAATTTTTCTTTGTCTCCTTTTCTTGAAATAAACAGAAATCTGTCGCTTATGCTGTACATATCAAAAAAAGGGTAAGTTTCTCCACTCTTACGAATACTCTGGTTCCACGGCTCTTTGCTTCGACTTAAACCAGCTAGTCGTCGCATATGTTGCCTCAATTCTTTCTCATAAATAAATAATAAAGGAAAGGAGGTAACAAAGCATTTTGTGATAATTATAATTAACGAAATTATAACTGATGTTGTGGAATGATTAGTTTTAAAGCCGAACGGAGTCGAATAAATTATTTTCATCAAAATAGCTAGCGATTTGATTCTTTAATATTGTTTTTGCTTGAAAAGGAAGGATGATAATCGGCCAATAATTTGGAAGATTACTCTTGGATATTTTTATTGATTGTTATGAGGTTAAGGTTGAGGCGAGCTTTTTTGGCTCCTCCGCCACAAAATTTTTAGTTTTTTAATTTTTTTTACTACAAGAAAGTTAATTGAACGTAATTTTATTTTACAATTATGTTCTCAGTTTATATTTACAGATTTACATAGATATATATGCATAAATTTAAGAAATAGAGCTACCTCGGAATGAAACGAGTGTTATCACGAGGAAAAGACAACATTGCAACATTGGTTATTAACATAAAATAATAATATTAAGCTATAATTTTCTGGTGTAATATTTGTTCCTTTTAAGAAGTTTATTAATGCCATGTGAGTTTTTAAGCAAATTTTGCTTAAAAGGGTTGTTAGACTTGTAGGTAGCTGAACTTGTTCCTTGATTAGTGCAGAAAATAGTTTTGTGGTAGCTTGATGATTACTTTCACTTATGATTAAGATCATCAATTGATACATTATCACATGAGCAATATGGAGAGGAAGCGATTCCAATACAATGGAGATGATAGGGGAAGTGTGCATGATTTAATTTCAGTCTAGTTATTCTTGATGTATGCTATTTAAAAGTTGTATTGTCGATGGAAGTATTAGAAGGCAAAGTAGGGTTGATCAATGTGTAATGACTGTTGGATTTTGCAACAAATCCTTTTCATAAATTTTCCCACTTTAAACGTTGTTATTTCCTGAAATAACACTATAGTGTAACACCCCTTGGCTTAAAACCAGGAAGTGTTTCAATTATGCGAACGGCAGCTCTGGGTTATGGGAAAGCGAGGTCGTGGTTCGATATTTACTCGTTTGTTAACTTGCAAAAAAAAAAAATATATAAAATAGTGAATATATATATAAACAAAAAAAATAGATGTTCAGGGCGCCACCTTAACTTACTATATGAACCATGAGTATTGTGAAAGCTAAGGAAAACAATACTGAGTACCTAAGTTATGTAATAAGCTCACCAATAATATATATCCAGCTAAATGAGTAGAAGAAAGGAAACACACATGTTAATAATAAGTTGACTTTAATATTTGACAATGGGACAGTTGAATAATTTATTTAGCAATAGCAAAAAAATTTAGTTGTTGAAATTTGAATGATTGATAAAAAAAATATTAAATTATGACAAGGTTTAACAAGTATTATTTAAGAAAATTTTATGTAAAAATATTTGTGAAAATGTATGAATATTTGAAAAATGTTAAAATTTAATTAAAATGGTACCATTTCTTACAAGTAAAAAAAAATATATGAAAAGTAATAATTTAAATCAAACAAAATGTTATAAATAATACCACAAAACAGAAGGCCCTGGTGTAACTTTGTTCCAGAATCAGGTATGACGGCAGGGACCCCTCTACAACACGCTGCCTCCACTCTCAAATTGTCTCCACTGCCTACGTGGTCCAAAAAAAAAATCGACGACTCGGATTCTTTCGCTTATTGACCTCTTGCTTCTTAAAATAATACCATCTGTGTGTGGCCGTTACATCGGAAAGATGATATACCAATAATGATATCACACCAAAGAAAATTGCCTCATATGAGGGATACTGGCAACCCTAAGATATAAAAAAAATACACCTTACAAAATGAAATCAAACGAATTCGCAAGACTTACCCCAAGTGACTTGTGGGGGCTCAGTATCGATTATAAGCCTAAGCTTATGGCGTGAATAAAAATTATGGCTTGACCAAATTTACTAGTTAGGCTACTGCCCCAAGCCTAAGCACTACCGGCTCCTTCAATGGATCACGCTTAAAAGGCTGCTAAGATGGCTTAGCTCTCTAACGCGGTCTTGCGAATTTAAAAAAACTAACGATCCCTACACGCAGGTCTTAATTACCAACTCAAATCACAGAATTGTGCTCTTGGCAAAATCGAACTATAAGAAGAAGAAGATGAATTTAAAATATCCAAAATTTAACCTTAAAATAGAGAGTGTGCTACTATGTGCTTCTGAAGAAATAAATAAAACAAGTCCATAAGAAACATGCTGTTAAACCAGCCAGGAAGAGAAGACGTCGTGTGTTTACTATATTTTGGTGTTAACTCAAAATGAGGTGTCAAGTGCTTTTCAACCTGAACAAGTTATAATTGCAGTGTTAATTGTCTGAAACGGTGCCGCATTATTTTCATTATTATTTACTTATATATTTAACTGCATGTGGAGCATGTTTTTGCAGGAAAGAAAGAATAAAAAAAATATTTATATTTGTCTAATAAATTCCTTTTCAGGGGATTTTTCACTGCAACCAGTAATACATTTATCCACATACTGGGTGGCCTAACTCACTATGCACCAGTTTACTTTTTAAATTAATTACTATGAAAAATGTAGCATATGCAATGCTACAATAGATCGGTTATATGAAAAAATTGTAGCTCTATTCCTGTGTCCTTAAGCGCCTCTTTAGCTAGTTGATCAACAATTTCATGTCCAAGAATTCCTGAATGGCTCTTTACCCAGATAAATTTGATCATGAATCCTGGGTCTCTTATTTTGTTATATAAATATGGGATATTAAGTATGATTCTGTTATTGTAATATTTGTATGAGAAATGTGCTAAGGACTGTAGGATTGACTTGATGTTGGATATAACATTGATGTTCTTCAAGTCTTGATAGTCTTTAATATAACATTCCAGTACCCAATATAACGCATGTTCGATGGCACATGCTTCAGCCGAGAACCTTATGTTTTATATTTTGCAGTGAATTCTAATTGGGATACATAAAAAGCACAACTCGTACCTAACTCAGACTTTGAACCATCTGTAAAGATGCTTAATGGAGGTGAATTATTGTGGTATAACGTGCATTTAAAAAGAGTTTGGTTTAAATGTATATTATCTAAGTATATAGGGAATATTAATCTATGACATTAAGGAAGCAATTTTCAATTATACTGAAAAACGGGATATTTTTGTTGCAAAGTTATTGTTATTGTATTCATTTGTCTCTAAGAAAGCATCTACTAAGGGCGGACTTTTACGTTTTTCCCAAAATTGTTTAGTTAGACAATGTATACTAAGATGATATATTTTTTCTTTCAAACTGTTATAATTTTCCCTGATTTTTATCATGAATTTATTGCTTATTTATTCTCTACGAAATTTTAATGATGGCTGCTGGGCTTCATATAATAACGCCTCACACGAAGATGATGTCATTGCTCCAAGACATATTCGAAGGGTCTTGTACTGTAATCTGTCCAAGTTTTTAAGGATAGCATTTGATGCGGACCCGTAGAATGAACTTCCATAATCAAGAATAGATAAAATGTAGCTACAGTAAAATATTAATGATGTTCTAGTGTCGGCTCCCCATTTAATTTTTGTAACAGCTTTTAATATGTTAATACCTTTTCACATCTAGACTATACTTTATCCAAAGCAGCTTCTTATCCACAATAAGTCTGAGTTGTTTTATGTCTACTGATGAATATTATTGCCGATTTGTTTTCAGACAGTTCAAAATTCTGAACAATCAGCCAATCAGATAGTAAACAATATACCGTAGTTGAGTTACACATTTTTTGTATTTTGAATTGAGTACAACACAATATCGCCAGTATATTGAATAATACGAATGTCGTAATCAAATATGTGATGTAAGTTTGCAGTATACATTTTAAAAAGCAATGGGCTTAAAACAGAGCCTTGCGGTAGACCCTTACTGGTAGTTCTCGGACCATGCAGTTCATTGAGGTGGCCTCTGAGAAAAATTTTTCTATTATTGAAAAGTTCTACTATACTGATTGATGTATTTGATGAGATATGATATTCCAGTGTTAATTTATTGTAGAGTAATGAAATATCGACTGTATTATATGCATTTTTAAGTCTACAAAATAGCCATAAAATAATTTTACTTCCATCCACGTCCATTGGATGTATAGTAACGCAAAAAAAAAATTATTATTATTTTTTGAAATAGGCTTAAAATGCCATGAAACGTCAATATTTTAAATTTGAGCGAGAAAAATTCCCTGTCTGTCTGTCGGTCTCTGTAACTTTTACGCGCACGTTTACTCTGGAACCGTTTACGATATTGACTTGAAATTTGGTACACTTATGTATTGTAAAGAGATCTGGAACTAGATTATATTTTGATCTAATTCCGTTGAAGGATTCGGGGGTAAAATGGGGTAAATAAGGGTAAATAGGCAAAACAAGCAAGTAAGAGTCCATAAAATTGCAATTTAGGGCATGTACGAAAATTTTCCACCCTCCACCCTTATTAAAGGGGGTAAAAAAAATAAAATGTGATTTAGTGTGTATATAAGAATGAAACGTCTTAAAAAATTTTTTTGGCATTAGCTACCTCCTCTTCCACCCTCATTGCCACCCTCACCCTATTGTTAAATGGTTTAAAATAATTAAAATGTGATTTAGTGTGTATGCAAGAACGAAATGTCTAAAAAAAATTTTTGTCGTTAGCTACCGCCATTGCCACTTCCACCCTATTATTAAAGGGAGTAAAAAATTAAATTGGAATTTGAACCACGGAAATCTAGAATTTAATTTGGCATTAGTTACCCCCCTCTACCACCCCCACCCTATTGTTTAAAGGAATAAAAAATTAAATTGGAGTTTAGTGTGTATACGAGAAACAAGGACTTCTAAATTGTTTTTACATTAGCCACCCCCTCCACCACCCTCACTTTATTATTAAAGGCAATAAAATAATTACATTGGGATTTAGTATGCATAAGATTTGGATACAAAATCTGGATGTGGAAGTAGTGATTCCTTGGGCCGTTTTTACTAAGGTATCTTGCGCGTCTGTGACTAACTGAGCTACTGCTTCATTTGTACCCATTCCTCGACGAAATCCAAACAGGGATTTAGGTAACTGAGAAAAAATTTGTCTCTAGTACACAGATTAATAACCTTTGTTAGAGCAGCCAAGGTTTCTATATTCCATTATTGTTAAAATTTTCAAATTAATACCGTAAGGGTAACGACAGTTAATTTTCTTAAGATTATTTATTATATAGGAAACTTCATTATAAGTTACCTCTCTGAAGTTGAATATATTTATAGGAATCGAAATAACTATAGTTAAGTAGTCGTTATATTTTAGTAGACACAAGGGAAAGCTATGAGCAACATTGGTAAAATATATAAAAATTCATTTGTTTCAGTGTTTTGTTTTTTGACGTTGCTGTTATTCATTATTCTCCACACTATTATTTTCTGGCCTTCCACATCGTCAAGACACCTAATTGAAAATATACCACAATGTGTAAAGGCATTCGTGGAAGTTGCATCATCTCGATATTGATAATTACTTTATTACTGTTTGATTTAGTTGAAACTGAAAACAAAAAGATATAATTTAAACATTTTGTCTTGCGCCTTCGTTGGCGAAGACGACAATTTAGAACCAAAACGGAAATATGTTAAACAAAACTCTCAAATGCAACATCAAAGACAATACCTATGCAAAACTGTCAACAATATTTTATTTCTTTACCTGACAAGCAAGAAATAATCAAGAAGTTGATTACTGCCAGTAGAGAAGCTGAAAATAAAAAGGAAAATGTGAATATTTAAATAACAGTTTCATATTTGTTGGTGCGGAATTAAATGCTAAATCCCTAAGACGCTGGCCAGATATATATTGTGACGCGTTTTTCTCCACCTCGCACGTTGACGTGGAGAAAAGGCGCGCCCACTCTTTGACACACGACCTTCGGAAATAAGTTTTCGAATTACTCGGGCGCCAGTCCTAGTTTAGGTGATAGGACACACTATCCTCAAGCCGAGTACGCGAGGCTGAGCAGCTCAAGTGGAGAAAGTTTATTCCAGTGGGTCAATATATGGGAAATTAGGCGTTCACATACAGACAGTAAAACTCAGAGTTTTCAATAAAATCAATATATTACGATAATCCTATATTTACAAAGCTACTTCAACTACTAAAATCTATAAGTTACTTCGGCCGGGAGGAGCAAGCAAAAATCTAGTACCAAATGACTCAGGCGACAAATTCCACGGTTCAGAATTAATATGTGTCAAGTGTTATTTACCTAGAGTTGGATTTTCGGAGGAAACACGTCTGCTTGCTTTGAGTCAATCAGGCTGACTGCCTACATGGTATGAATTTAATTACTTCCTTCAGATATGAAGGAGTGGAAGAAACAGCAGAAAACAGATGCGTGATGGATCACGGTGGCGTCAGACGGACTTGATAAAATATTTGAAAGATTTGGACTTAGAAAAATTATTTCGGAATATTTCGCGACAGAAAAATATTTCAAATATGTATTTGTGGACTTAGAAGAATAATTCCACGATGGATTTGTGGACTTGGAAAATTATTGCAAATACAGATTTTACGGACTGATCGGTGTGAATTTAATTACTGCCTTCAGAGATGAAGGAGTGGGAGAAACAGCGGAAAATAGGTGCGCAGTAGATCACTGTGACGGCAGCTGGACTTGTAAAAATATTTGAAATGTCTTTGTGGACTTCGTCGAACGGACTTGTAAAATATTTTAAAATATTTTCGGACTTAGAAAAATAATGCCACGATGAATTTGTGGACTTAGCAAATTTACCTTACTCTGGTACCATAGGACGGAGAGCTCTGCACACCTAACGTGGTCGGTCGCTGGGAAAGCACTGACTCGTGCGTGGTTTGGCGTGTTTGAAATGTAGAAACTCTTCTCGTCGCTTCCCCACCTGAGTTCATCTGTACTTTACAATCTGATATACCTACTCGAGGATTCTAGAAATTAATTAATTTTAAACGAGTTCGCCTACGGCGGTACAGTATATTTACAAATATAACAGAACTATAAAATATTTTCGAGAAAATAATGATATTTTATACATATTTCGGTAACGAAAAATACTTCGTTACAATATGAATGAAAATAGAACGTCATCTTTCCCTTTCATTCCAATAACAATTGAAGAAGGTGAAGAAATTATTTCTCAACTACGACAGTACATTGAAGGCTTGTAACTATTATTATTCTTGTATACAACACTTTTCCATGCATAGGTGGACAAAAGTCCTTCTCATCGTAACTCAAATACCCTTAACCTTCTTAATTTAAATTTATAATTGCCTTGTCTACAAAAATACTGCATTTCACGGATGATTTCTCCTTAATAATATGATACTAAGCTTATTATTTACGCTACTATTAAAGTGCCTTGTTTAAGCACGTTACTATATTCATCACGGTGAGCTAAGCAAAGCTGTATAATATCGTAAAAACTTTACTAGAACTAAGCCGTGCCGTTTTATTACAGTTTTTGTTATATTACAAGATTGCTTAATTTTGACGTGCAATAAATTACAGGTTTTCAAAAAATATTTATTTATTTTCTTTATATGCCCATGTACTTTTAAAAAAATCTAAATGACGTAATTTTCAATGTGAATAAATATTTTATTGCAGGGTGCGAAACTACAAACCGAACCAAAAGCTTGTCGATGCCCTACTTGTGGTGCTTTTCGATGTAAACATGGATTTAATTAAATACTAGGATCCAGAACGTAAAATTTTTGAAAATGAAACAAATAAAAGCTTTTGTGTAATATTACTAAAGCTGGATAATAGGATGTGTATTCCAACAATCGAATTCATAAAAAAGGGTCAGATTTAGTTTGTTCAAATAATATCCGTAAGTGGTGTGATTCGTGAATCCCATAATAATAAAAGGGAGTTTTATCCAAACTTTGGGTTTTTATACAAACAACTTTATCACGTCATATCAGCACTTGTCGATGTAATTCAGTTTGCTGCTGCTGCTATATCTCCCCACATTATTACAGAAGTGTAAAGAAAAGAACAAATAATATTTTATAAGCGTTGTCAATCAAAAATACCTATTCTTAGTTTTAATATATATCTTGTAATATATTAATTAATAATCCTGCTACTGTTTATCTAAATAATTGTTACATTTATTTATTTATTTATTGGTACAAATGTACAGCTTTCACAGGTCTATTACAGACTGTATATACTTAACCTAACTTAAACTAACTTAAAGTAAAGTATTCAGAGATAAGATAGAAAAATAGAGAGTGGAGGGGGAGAAGATAAGGGTACATATAATGCAAAAACAATAGTTTATAAAACTTATAAATGCTAGACAATTGCTTACAAAAGTTCTATGTATTGTCGTTCTGCGTATTAAGTAATTTATTTTTTAATTCTTTTGTGAACACGACATACGTATCCGAATATATGTAGATGTCGTTGTAATGAATACAACTTTTTGCAATTCTAACAGGAGGTAACTTTAGTTCATAGCTTCTTGTTGGTGTAGCATCGAACAGCCTTACTCCACTTCGACTTAAAAGATCTTTTGTGATTTACCCTACATCTAGTTGTTGCCCAGGATTCTAAGACTTTTCACAAAGCTTGTGATTTTCCTGGGGGCTAATTTCCCTATATCTTCAGGCGTTAATTCCGCCTGTTCTAGAAATTTTAGCCTAGTGCGGACTAAAACCTTGCATTCACAAAGTATATGTTCCGCAGTTTCAGTTGCAGTATCGCAATATCTGCATTTGTTGTCTATCGCCTTGCCCATATTCTTGAGATGATATCACAAGGGGTAGTGGCCAGTTAGAAGGCCCGTGATTAGCCTTAATTCGGAATTTTCAAGTTCAAGAAGCTTTGTGGCATTCTTTGTCGAATAAGTTATAAACTTTTTCGCTTGTCTTTGGCCTGGAATATTCCTCCAGTAGGACTTCTTCTGGTCCTTTTCCTATTCTTGGATCTCCTCCGCTATGTGTCCCTTGACCAGGCCACAAAACGGTTCGGGTCCAATGAATGGTGCTTCAGCTCCTTTTTTTGCAAGGCTGTCAGCAAGTTCATTTCCTTGTATTCCCTCATGCCCTGGCATCCACAACAAGGTAACCTTGTTGTTGTTGGCCAGTTGCTTCAGGGATTGTCTACATTCCCAGGTAATTTTAGACTCAAAGGTATAGGGCCTTTAGTGCTGCCTGTCTATCTGATAGTATATAGATGTTTGCCCTTCGGATGCATTAGGCATTACTGGGCACACAGATCTATAGCGTAAATTTCTGCCTGGAAGATAGTTGGGGTGTTACCGAGGGCTTTGAATAGCCTACAATAAGGTCCTGCTACGCCCACTCCTACCCCTTCAGCAATTTTAGATCCATCTGTATATCAGATGAGTGACCCTTGTTCCAATCGCTGTGCCTCAATCTTAATCGTCTGACGACTTTCAATTAGCACATCAAACGGGCAGTGAAGGTCATGTTTGATTGGCATTGAGTCAGTGGGTTTGGTCATGGACTTCAAATGGATTAACTTCAAAATCTTTAAGTGACCAACCAGATCGCCTGGTTTAAATTTATGTGTCTGGTGCAGTCATATGGCACTGAATGCTGCCTCCTTCCTTACATGCAATTGCAAGGGAATTAGGTCAAGCATAGCCTCCATAGCTGCTGTGGGACACGAGTGCATTGCTCCTGTAGTCCCTATACAGGCAAGGCGTTGCAGTTTCTGCAACTTTCCCTGTGCTATTTTTTCTCCTCTTTTTGGCCACCATACGCATGAAGCATAGGTCACCATAGGTCTGACAACCGAAAGATGAGACCAATGTGTCATTTTCAGTCTTAGACCCCAAGTCTTAGCAAACAGCCTACGGCACGTCCAACGGGACAATAATTGTTTTGCTCGGATTGACATTGAGCCCCTCTGACGAGCACCATTTGGATATTATGTTTAAGGCAATTTGTATGAGGTTGGAGATCATTACCTCATTTTTGCCTCTCACAGTGACGACCAGGTCATCTGCATAGCCCTGGACGTTGAACCCAGAATTACTCATTTTATGGAGGAGATCATCGACCAGCATTGGCCACAGCAAGGACGATAGGACTCCACTTTGTGGACAACCCCTGACTGTAGTCACCGCAGCCGATTCATCCCCTACACTTGTGGTAATAATTCTGCTTTTGAGCATGGACTGTATCCATTTAATTGTAGGAGACTGTATTCCCCTTTTTTCGGCGGCTTTTTGTATGACTTCATAGGAGGTGTTATCAAAAGCACCCTCTATATCTACGAAAGCACACATATCCACTTCTTTAGCAGTGAGTGTCTTTTCAATGCCTTGAACCAGACAATGCAGAGCATTTATTGTTGATTTGTCAGGTTGATAGGCAAATTGTTTAGCGTGAGGCGGTGTTCCTGTAAGGATTTCGCTTCTAATATATTGATCTAAAAGTTTCTCCGTTGTTTTTAGGTAAAATGAAGTTAAGCTAATGGGGCGATACGACTTAGGCTCATCTGGTGGACGTCTGTCTATTTTCGGAATAAACGCCACCTTAACTTCCCTCCAAGCTTGGGGAATATACCTTGCTATAAATATACTTCTCAGGCATGGGATAAGCTCCTCAATTCCGTGTTGAAGTAGGGCAGGGAAGATACCATTTCTGCCTAGTCTTCCTTCTCTGGTAGGACGATGAGCATTCTCATTCAGATAGTCCTGTGGAAATTCACCCTGAATTATGCGAGAGCCTGGGAAATGAGTACCTAAAAGCACACTTATGTTTTCCTGCTGACTCTCTGTGTATTCGCCATCGGGCTTTTTGAGTAGCCCTATTCCATCTGAGTGGTCTTGTTCAAGAAATTTTTGTAGGCGGACTGCTGGGGCTAGTTCATCTATTCCTTCGCAGAACCGTATCCATGATCTTCTTTTAGACCTTCTCAATTTTTTGTTGTACTACGTAAGGGCTTTCTTGTAGTCCTCCCAGTTTCCAGAGTTTTTGGCTCTGTTGAAAGCTTTCCTAATCTCAGTCTTGAGAAGGCTGAGATCCCCATTCCACCAGGGCACATCTCTTTGTACTGTCCTTTGTTTAATGGGACAGCTTTTTTCATAACATGATGTCATGAGGTTTTGTAGTTGATATGAGGCTATATCTAGTTCCTCTATAGTGTCGATGGAATGTGTTACACCTTCGACCTCCATCCTCAAGTGTTCTCTATAAACACTCCAGCCCGTCAGCCTAGGTATTCAACATTCCGCAAGGCTTGTTACAGCTGCTTCTAAGTCGAATCGTATGTGTCTATGATACGACATGGAAGGCTCATCTGAAACATGCATGTATTTAAACCAGGGTGCGTCAGGTGCCCTGCAGTCCGCATAATAGCGAGTAAGCTTCCCCCTAGATAAGCTAGGCTGATGCTGTTCCACCTTTGACTTGGGGGAGGGGGTTATTGTGGCTACGTGAATGTCATTACCTTGCATTTATCAATATTAATTGATCAATTAACATCTTGTAATTGCTAGCAATCTTGGTAACTTTCTATTTGCTTAAATATTTTCATAACATCGACAAATAAGCTAATTCATGAATATTTTACGGTATCTACAATATCATTTATAAAAATTATAAACGAAGGTGGGCCTAGATTTGAACCCTGGTGAACTCCTGAACTGGATGTACGGTAATCCGTCTTTAAATTATTTATCATTACATACTGCTGCCGATTTATCAGGTAGGTAGACATAAATGTTATTAAATCAGTAGAGATGGAGACATTTCTAAGCTCATTTAACAATATGCATTATGTAGTGATCAACTTTATCAAATGCTTTGGCAAAGTCAGTATAGATCACATCCATTTTTTTTTCCTTATGGCATTCGGGCGGTTGTCCCACAGCCATTCACTAAATTGTTAAATAATTAAATAACCTACTTCTAATCTATTCGATAAAATAAACATTATTTTGTGATACAAGAGGAAGTAGACGGGGTCACGCACTTCTCGCCCAGGGGTCGATCAGGGCATTTTTTTTAGTTACACATACACACAGAGAGAGACTACGGTTAAGTTAGGTAAGTAAACAATAGGGTAAACACACAGGTATCAAGACTAAACCTACTCTAAATATTAATTTTTGTTTTATTAATGAATAAAATTAAGGAATTCGCTTCATCTACACCAGATATTGAATTTACATGTTGCATATTGTAAAAAAATAATTAATGATGCCACTAGAATAACTGCACAAAACGAAACATTGCTAGATTTAATAAACATGAACTATAATAACTAATATTTCGTATGAGAACTATTTTTCACAATTCAATATCTTTAGTATCTAAAAACCATTTTTAACAAAACACCGAAACATTTAAATACTACCCTCGAATACACTACTAGAGTAACTTAATTTGAATCTATGCTCATTTAGACAGAGCTACTTTCAAATCATGTCAAGAATCATAATTGACGTAGACTTTATATGATATTGAGATATTAAAGATATAAGATGAGAAAACATATTAAAAGGGGAAGATGTAAGGTAAGAGATAAGCTTAAGATATAAAAAACTAGAAGTGCCATTCGTGGGAACATTTATGTGAAATTCACAGTTATTTCAACAATCCAGTAATTCAAAAAATAACTGTATTTTATTATCTTCATATCAATAATCCTGACAAAGAAAATTACTCCTTGGCATTTTGGTTATAGATTATAAGTAATGATATTATTCAGAAACAATAAATTCTTGATAAAAAAACGTTAATTCACATTATACTTATACTTACGGGTCTGGTGGCTTCTTTGGGATTTAATATTGAAAAATTGTAAAAGTTTAGTGTACTATCTCGTGGGTATAAAAATGCGTATTTCATTCGCAGAAAAATTAATTTCAACTTCTTACCAAACATAAAACATTTTTGCTTCCCTTACATCTTTTCAGTTTCTAAGAAGACACATTCCAAGCTGCGCCAGATCCTCATGAATTATTAGAGAAAAATTACACAAGCCCTGATAAAATACCAAACTTTTTAAGCTTGTTGAAAATATATTTAAACCGAAATTGTTTAAGTCAACATTCACTTAAAGTTTCGTCACAGAACTTTGTTGAGAAAACAAATATTTAAAATGTAAAATGTCACTACCGCAGAAAAATTTTTATCATTTAATTTAATGGAATACTAATAATTTGTTTTTAAGCTGATATGTGACTACTGTCTAGTATATATATCGCCCAGACAAGCAAGAGTTTAGAAAGAAAATATTTTAAAAAAAGCTTTTATTTAAATGCTCTAAAAAGTAGAAAATAAACTTTGAAGTAAATCAAATCCATCATTTTGTTACATTATATAATTTTTTTTATGATATAAAAGCATGTCGCGAGATTTTCCTGTGTGAAGAGCAATATTGATTAAAAGAAAAAGTTGCACTTCAAATCCTATTTTGACAGCATTATAAGTGAAATGGAATTTCCCAGCGCAGATCAAACCCTATCGTTATTTATCTTATTGCTCTAGTACATACCGCAGGCCTTGAAGGTAGTCTGAATTTACTGACTTACCGTCGTGATTAGAATGAAATTCATCGGTCATTTAGTTTAACTCATCATTATAACTTATAACATTTCGTTTTGAGATCATTAAACAGATTGTCACATATAATCATATCAGGTAATTTCTTGAAAAAATGAATAATATAACAGGGCCAAGGTGGACCCATGTGGGACACCAAGCATTACCGAACAATTACCCGAGGTTATGCGCCACGATATGTTACAAATTGGTATTTTCTAGAGGGTAAGAGGCAACTAGTGCTAGCAAGTGGCCACCTAGGCCATGCGTTGCTTCATATCTCGTCTCATTTTGTTGTCCTAAATTGGAAAATTATATATTACATCGCTAAACTGAGCTTTTTATCTAAAAAGTCAACCTGTATATATTATTTTCAAGTACTTTGACACTTTGAGGACAAAAATTTCACATTGTATATGAGCAAGTACAAACCATTATGCCGCGTTCAGCAACCTCTAGCCCTTTGGCACATTACAAATAGCGCAACGTAATTTAATTTCACAATTTGTTACCCTAATGGGAAACATAGTATTCGCGTTCAGATCTTCCATGTAAACAGGCGCTCGGTTTTATAAATATTGCACGCTTCAATTTTATTTAAAATTTAACATGTGTCAGGACGGCTTTACACGCCTGACTGCTCTAAGAACATGTTTGGGTAAAGATAAGACTTTTCATCACCCTCGGCGACCATAAATGGAAGGTGCCTCCAAACGCTCAAATACTCCTTAGGTAATACGTTCATATAAGACGGGCCGATAACATCCTATAGAGGGATTCGTACACAAGCCAGGCAGATTACAGAAGCCACTTTCCATTTTAAATATTACCATGTAAGGCATTGTTTGTTACAGTCTGCGTGATAAAAGCTTAGGTATACATTTCATGATATTTCTAGGTGCAGACATGGCGTAGGACTAGACTATTTTATTTTTCGTCAAGTACAAATTGTTTTCGGGGTGTTTCCCAAGTAGGTACGTTGAGAAAATTCATTAGGTCATTATATGACCAATTTCGAGCACAGAGCTTTCGATGAAGGTATGTCCTAAATATGTCCTAAAATACTAAGGAAGCTGCAGCTCTATAAAGTTTTACAGATATCCCAGCAATACTTGAAGATTCTTGTACCAAATTTTGTACAGGTTTAATCACTGGCACTTATCACTTGATAGATCTTTATTTAACTTTAATATACACAGGTATACTTGTAGCAAGTCATGAGAAAAACATTAAAAAAAATTAAAATATAAAACATATAGTAAATAAGTCACTGTATAGAGGCAACTATAAATATAAATTACAAAAAACATGTAAGTGTATTAGACAATAAACATGTTTTGTCAAGACAAAAATCAATTAAAAAAAAGCACAGATGATAATTAAAAAACAACATTCAAACCAAATAGTTAAAAGAGTAATGGCTGCTAAATATCAACACAATTATATATTAATTAATATAATTGAGTAGGATTTATTAAAGTCGCCCACAGAATAACAGCATTGTTTAGTTAAAATTGACTTGATGGCATTTTTAAATTTATTTACATTTAATTCCTTTTTATTGTTTGGCAACTTATTGTACAAATGTAGATTTATAGAGTTATTTTCGGATTTCTTTAATCTAAAACAGGGTGTTCTTAATAAATTTACCAATGCCAGAGTGAGTGGAGAAATTTCATTTAAATCAGTTTGTATAAAACTTGCAGGTTGGCCACTGTTATTTGTCTGTTCCATGATCTATGGCATACTGACGAGAACTAATAAGTTCGAAACCGTTATTTCAAATAACAAAACATGAGTCGGTTTGTTACATGGCCTATGTCCATTTAACAGTTTTATTTAAAAAACTAGTGTTTTGTGGATATTTAGCACGATCTGTATCTCATTTTTCGATTCAGTTTTTTGTAAGTGAAACTGTTTCAACTAACAGAATTTTATTTGTATAACTGCTAAACCATTTCACACTGTTTTATGTTTTATATATTAGGAACTGTCATATTCTAAACTATTATGTATCTCATTTCCGTTGTAATACAGCATTATTATCTCAGGAAACAATTGTCTACAATACATTTATTTACATCAGATATCTATTTTTCAATTTTTATATTTTTGTTTACTATGGGGTTATTTTCCTTACCTTTTCTCATTCTATATATAGTAAATCCTATAAGATGTAAATTTATTTACTGAGTTATCAATACGATTTACTATTTATTTACATCTGTTCATATTTGTGGTTATGTATAAAATAGAAATTACAAACTCAGGCAAAGACATTGGTATGGAACCAAAACTTTTATTATAGATTCCTTTTATCGATTATATGCCACTAATTTTAGTTGTGAGTGAAGGAAATTGTAAAGTTGCAACCTGCAAGTTGTTGCGCTTAACTCAGCCATTGACAGATGGCAATACCTGTACTATTTCTATATTTGTATGGCTTTCAATTTAATTAGGGAATTAAATTTGTCAGGTTAGTTTTTTTGGTAGCGTTATTTTCCAGTAACTAGGACAAAAAGTTTACCTTATCAGTAAAACTCACCAGGAATTCATTTGCTTGCAGCCTTTGTACTGATTCAAACATATATAATTTTTAACTGTGGACTTCAGTAATTGATATTACAATTTTTATATCCCAGTTAAAAGTGTTTAATATACAGGTAATTTAATTTCATTATTCATTTAAAAATTTCATTAATCTTCAAATTTTGCCTTTGATATAATTTCAATTATTTTTAAAATAAATTTGAATTCAGTCAATTTTTTTAAATTTAATAAGTAGTTAAAATACTATATGTACAACATGGTTTTAAAAATATTTTTCTTTTTCCTTTTCATTTTTTTGACAATTTATAGTTTTAATGAAATAAGCTTTCGTGCAGCTAACTTAAATATATTTTGTACAGCTAACTTGCTTATATATGTACTTTTAACTTGCTTAAATTTTGTACATGCATTCATGCTTAAATATTTACATGCTTCGATGCTTATATTCTTAGATACTTAAATTCTGAGATACTTCTTCTACATTCCTGCATAGTTTTTGCACAGTTTATCTTTCATAGATAAAATTTCGTTATCTTTACATTAAACCACATAGTTGGTTAATTTTCCTACAACTTTCACCCCATTTCATTGAGAAACGTAAATTGCCAAGGAAACTTTAGGATTCATTCTTGCAACAAGAGACAATTGTGGGCCTGGATTGCTGTCCCAGAACCAGTCACCTCAACCATAACCAATCCAGGATACTGGTATAAATTTGTTATATATATATATATATATATATATATATATATATATATATATATATATTTAAATCTCAATTTGTCTTTCAAACCGGTTTGTCTATTTTTCTTTGTCTCCTTTTCTCGAAATAAACAGAAATCTGTCGCTTATGCTGTACATGTCAGAAAGGGTAAGTTTCTCCACTCTTACGAATGCTCTGGACCCACGGCTCTCTGCTCCGACTTAAACCAGCTAGTCGTCCGCATATGTTGCCTCAATTCTTTCTCAAAAATAAATAATAAGAGAAAGGAGGTAACAGGTTCTAGCGACATATAAACTTAGCAATCAAAGAACATGCCCCAACTAAAAGACGATGTAATTCAAATTTGTATTGGCATATAAAATCAAAAATTGCAACAAAAACAGCAAACAAAAATTTTGTGTACTAAGCTTTCTATAATTGCGGCCAAAATTCGTAATATGTTTTCTTTTCTTCTCGTCTGCTATTCCTAAACTTCTAATATATTTTCTTTCTTCTCGAACTGCTATTTTTCTTTCACCTACTTTCAATTCACCTTCCAAATCTCCTTACTATCCATATCTTCTTATTTCCAAATCAATTTATTTCAGACTTTTCTTCATAATCATCTAAAAATCTCTTCACTCAAAATAATTGTTCTCTTCTTAAAGTTCCCAAAAATTCTCCGTACTTTTCAAATTAAAAATTGCTATTCTTCTCAAATTAAAATTCTGTTCTTCTTCCTCAAATTAATAACTTTTTATCCTTAGTTCCGTTTTTTTTCACAACCATCCTTTTTTAAAATAAAACACTCTGATTAAAATTTTGTCATTTTAAATAATTTTAAAACAATCGTACCAACACAAATTTACATTGCCTCGTCAATTGACACTGAGCATAACCTCAAATTGCCAGCCTGACATGTCTACTAGACCGTCAAAATGACTTAACTTAAAATTGTGACATAACTGATCATAAAAATCAAACTATCAAAACGACATGACTGTCAGAATTTACAAATATTAACGATTTTACAACTTTAATACTTCTGATAATAATATCTTCAAACAAATAAACGTTATTATGAAACATTGAAGGTAGATATCATATAAATATATATATATTAAGATGGTAAAGTCAGTATACCAAACTTTATAAAAAGAGGTTTACAATGCACTCTGTTATCACTAACTCCAGCAAGTACTCTGATAGCTCTATTTTACACCGTATGAGATTTTGGATTGAAGAAGGGCAAAATATGCTAAGAGTAGAGTGTTTCTACCTATAATCTGCTTCAATTGACGTAATAAATAAATTGTATTCAGGAGTGATTTCATCAGAAAATTAACTTGGCCAAGCTAACTCAACTTGTCATCCAATACCACTCCTAGCAGTTTTACGCTTTTACCCTTACGATACTGTTGTTGGATAATATAACAAGTTTCTGAAACTTATCACTATTTAGTTTGAGTTAATTAGTGATCTATATGATCTATTGGCATCTTTTTCAATTTGATCTAGGTTACTTTGAGCATTTTTACACATATTCAGCTTCATATCTCCAGAACGGTTAGGCGTATGTACGTCAAATATAATTTTTTAGGTATTAAAAATTGAGATCTTGAACTTTTGTAATAAGCGTTTTTCACGTTGGAGCAATAGGAAGCGAGATAACAAAATCCGCGACCTTTGACCTCTTATATGTCACGAAGCTCCAGTGCAACCGTGGCGTAACTTTCTGGAATACATCGATATATTATAATAAAAAGTTTAAAAAAACAAAACAGGTCGATTTTTCGAAGACGATTACTAATTGTCCTGGATTAATATCTTGTAATAAAGAACAGCAATTGATCCAAAAGTCCAAAATACAAATAATTCAAAAGTAGAACGGCTGGAAAGTTCTGTGTTCAAAACCTAACAAATCTTAGCTATACCTAATCGAAATCTAGCCGTGCCAAAATCTTCTATAATTAAATTTCCAAAATTACTTTCAAAATTAACTTCTAACGTGAGCATGTGTCTATAATAAATCAAAGAAATTGAACTTACCCAGAATAGGTAATCGAAATTTCAATTAAACAAACCAAAATATTAATTGAGGTTATTTTTATTTTTAGATACGGTATCAATCCGACTAGCAACTACGTGCCTTTTAACTAAATTATACGCGAGCAAAGTTTTCGGTTCAATTTCTTGATTTAAAAAGGGAAGTTTGACGGTACTTGGATAATATTTATAACCATTCTAACTCATAAAAATACAAGAGGAAATGACTTATCTGTCAGTTCGGCAATCGACAGTCAGAGTACCAACTTGAGAAATTTCAAAACTAAATTGACTGTTATGGACACTATCATTTTGTAGACAATTTTTATACGTTAACTATAGTAATATAGTTTATATTTTAGATTTAGTATACATAATTATTTTATAACTTGGTAAAACTTTACCTAGTGAGCCATCTGTTGGCGAAAAGCTTAAATTTAGGAGGTAATTTGGATAAGAAATTAGAGCGTGGTGACATCTATCGCTGAATATGTAATTTATTACTATAGATGGGTGAATTGATCGATTAAAATCCTATTCTTACATGTTACTATTAATTTGTCGAAACCAGCGAAAGATGGCACGTCACAATTCCATCCTACCAAAATAATTTTTAAAAAAAATTAAGAATTTTTTTTTAAAACAACCAAAGTTATTTAGATATAAATATGCCAAAAAACCTTTACCAAACGAGGAAAAAATATGTATATATATATATATATTGTTATTATACATGATTTGCAGGAAACAACTTCTCAGCGGGCAAATACCCCGACCTGCATTGAATTACACCTTACAAATCATGAAAAATATAATATATATATATATATATATATATATATATATATACATATCTAAATAGAAAATTACCAAAGATGTTTTCCAAAATAACAAAATAATTAATGTGCAAAAATTGAGTCAAAAATCAATAGTTTTCTGGTACTAGTTGGTGACAAGTAAAGTAGATCTACAAATATAGAATAACAGCCCCAAATTGTGTGGAATTTCAAAACATTCTTATTTAAGGAGAAAAAAAAGTTTTTGAAAAATACCTGATTAAAGTTTGACAAATTTGTTAAAAAAAAACCGACGTTTCTAAACATTTTTTGGCATAATTAGCACCCAAATTTATTGGTCCCTATCGTGTGCAAAACAAAATCGATTTGAATGTATACAAATTAGAAAATGACACCAAAGAGTCAATTGATCGATTAGTGAAGGATCTAAAACCCGACTTCACATTGGCTCCTGATTAATTTTGAATTTTTGGAAGATTTTTTTTTTATTTGTGTCTCTCTTAAGTAGGATCAGTCTTTCGGCTGGTGTTTGTTGCAATCGAAGCATTAGCGTTTTGATGGTAATATGCAATTATTACACTTAACGCGCCAGACTTGTAACTTGTAATTCAGCGCTCGGCGGGGCACATAGCCCGGAAAGTAGCTGTTGGTTGCAGCATGGTTACGTTCCTTATAGTAAAATAAGGATTTCATAGAGGAGTTTGCGACTAAAAATATTATGTTTAATATTCCGCCCTCTAAAAGCACATTTGATCTATGCTAAGCCCAGTCAGGCTATTTATTTTTCGATTGCAACAGACGCTGGACCGCTAGATGGCGCCTGCTGACTATTTTACATGTCGCTATTGCAAAAATACCGGGATGTACCAAATGGTCAAAGGATCCTCGTGCCGGTCGTCACATGCCTACCTTGCACTGACGAGAGCCAACAGCTCGAAACTGCAGTCTGCAGGTGGTGTGTGACGACTGGCAAGAGAGCTCCTTTAAGTAGGATCAGTCATATAGCCCGGAGAGTAGCTGTTGGTTGCAGTTTGGTTACGTTCCTTATAGTAAAATAAGCATTTTATAGAGGAGTTTGCGACTAAAAATATTATGTTTAATATTCCGCCCTCTAAAAGCACATTTGAACTTGAACTTTCATTACTGAAAGCCAAAAATTGACCGAAAATTTTTAATTTTTCTTTTTGGCATTATTGTCTAGTAAGTTGTCCTTTGTATTATATGTAGTAGTTGAATGGAAGTGTGAATGAGGAGATAGTGGAGTGTGACGGAGCTAGTTGCTTGGAATATACAGTACGTATACGATTCTTCAGTTCTTCCACATTCTGCACTGGTGTCTTGTAGACGAGTGACTTCAAATGATTTTACAGGAAAAAATCTAAAGGATTTATATTCGGCAATCTAGGTGGCCGTTATTGAGGTCCTGCAGGACCAATCCAAGGGGCAGAATATTCCAGACCCAAATATTCTCGTGTTGTTACGGAATTTTGTATGACAAATACATATAAAAATATTTGCAAAGAAAATTAGTAATATTATAGTTTGAATGCAATACAGATTATAAATATATAATAATAAACACCACATAAATTAGACAACCCCCAATTCCAGAAGCCAGGGCTTGTGCGGAAGGGGGTTACACATTGAAAAAACGCGGACATACAACCATTTCCTCCGACAGTGCCGGGGCCAGGATTCGAACCCGGTGGTGCGATGTCCGTGTGATTAGCCGCGATTGCCACCTCGCGCCTTAACCCACTCGGCTATCGACCAGACCAGATTGTTTAGTTTTATTAAAAGTAATACAAAATATATCCACATGATCCTACATACAGTGTGGCTCTGGATTGAGTTTGCGATAGCTACAATGTACAAAAAAAAAATAGTACGTCTTTCATTTTCTGCAGTCTTGGTCTGCTTGACTTGAATGGATTTTTACCAAATTACAATTCAAATGGGATCCAACTTGTGGAGTTAACCTAAGAAAGAAATAAATCATTGTAGGTAAACCGGTCTTTCCGTTAAGTTTACGGAAAAATTGAGACAGTAGAAAATGAAAGCCGTACTAATTTATCATAGAAGATACAGTCAACAACTGTGGTATGTTGAGAAACAAAGGAATTAGAGAATACATCGATATGTTTTTAGTGAACTTAATTACTACCATATTTTTTGCCCTCTGTAGATAATTAATTACTAGAGTAGACTAGAGGCAGAAGGTCAGTGGATAACTGTTAATTCAGAGAAGTTCAACAAAAAGTGAAAAGGCATTTATGATGTAGGTTATTCACGAGATAAGATTAGAAGGAAATTATATCACAACTTTATTGGAGTATAAAAAATACATATGAACCTATGAGGCTAACGTTGTGTAAGTTGAAGAAACAAGATTATTAAAGCATAAAGCCGGTGCCGAGATTTATTTTACGTAGAAAATTGAACACAGAAATAATGATATATGGACAAATTAAATTACATTACATTTAAGTGTTGCTCATAATATTATTTCTTGTTAAAGTGACATAGTGAACCTATTCGCTCTACACTTTAAATTTTCTGCAGTTAACAAACAGTTTTTGATCAACAATTTACCTCATAGATAGACAGACAGATACAAATTTATTGATCTTCACATAAAATTAGTACTTATTGCACAGTTAATTTAGAAACTAATTTAACTATTATATTTGGAAAAATACTTTTTCGGGTAAGTCGTTTATTAGTTTTGATTTGAAGCTAGTCAGTGCGGTTGCACTACTTATTTCTTGTGGTAGCATGTTAAAATAGTAAGAGCCACCACTGTCAGGGTAATCTTTTAAAACTCGCTTGGTTAAATCTTTTCAGGACTATTTTATTATTTTTCTGGTTAGGTTGTGTAGTATAACTATAAACTCAACATTTTGATTTATAATCATTTTGTTTTAAGAAGAAGCAAACTAAATTGGAGATCAAATATATAAATAGGCTACCATTAAACTTCAAGCAGAACAGACTGGAAAAATAGACAAAAAGAATAATAAATGACAAAACTTCGACGGAAACTTAGATAACTAGCAAAGTCGTTCGCTCAAACTCCAATGGAGATCACAAAAACTCTTCTTGCATAAATATTCTTCTACTTAAAGTTAAAAAAATACTATATAAAGAATATCTCCGTAATATACTGCTTTAAAAATAATGATGTAGTATAAATTGCCTCAAGAGAAGGAATAACTTTTATGCACAAATTAGTTTTAAAAAATATTTTTAAAATCATTGACAATGTCATAGTTATTTTGTCCGGAACTTGTAAGGAATTATGCAGCTTATTCTTGGCGCTCATTTCACCAACTAGGCTGAAATCACCAAGAAGTTAGTTTGCTTTTTATATTTGTATTTTTCATTTTAAATCTTGCTGTAATATATTTGATGACCTCTCTTCTATCGATATCGTGTCCGTAAGGTTAAAACCGGGCAAGGATAATATTTACTTATATATCTTTGTTGTATACGTACCACCTCAGACCATTAGTGATGATTATGAGAAATTATTTGATGCTTTCGAATCCTTATACAACATTTATGGCTCGAACATTTTAATCATGGTGATTTTAACTTTCCGGAATTTATTACAGGTTAACCTCTAGTCGTAATTTCAATCTAGTACTTAACTTTTTCACTTTTTTAAATTTTAATCAATATAACAATGTTTTAAATTATAAGAATAAACTCCTTGATCTGGTTATTTCCAACTGTGTGTGCAACGTTTTTAAATCACCCGAAGTTTTAATTTCTGAGGATCAACACCATCCTGCTCTAATTGTTGAAACCACATTTAGCACAACATATTTCCGCAGAGAAGCAACGAAAGCTTTAATTTAAAAAAATAAAATTACATTTTACTTTTTCGTCTTTTGATATGCTGTAATATATTGATTTTGAGAAGAATCGGAACATAAACGCTAAAATTGTCTGCCATTTTGAACTAAATTTTTGATTAGAAATTCGTAATCCGCGACCCCGAAAACCCGCAGATATCGATTTTCATTGATTTGGATCTAAATGACAAAAGTCGTGAGCCATATTGGCGCCACCATTTTGAATTTCTGATTTTTGACCAAGAATTCATAATTGGCCATCTCGAAAACCCCCTGATATCAATTTTGAGTCGAATCGGATCATAAACGATAAAGTCGTCCGTCATCTTGAAGCCGCCATCCTAATCTAAATTTTTGACTAGAAATTCATAATCGGCGAACCCGCAAACTCCGAGATATCGATTTTCATTGATTTGGATCTAAATGATAAAAGTCGTCAGCCATATTGGCGCCGCCATTTTGAATTTCTGATTTTTGACCAAGAATTCATAATTGGCGATCTCGAAAGCCCCCAGATATCTATTTTGAGTCGAATCGGTTCCTGAACGATAAAGTCGTCCACCACCTTGAAATCGCCATCCTGAACTAAATTTTTAACTAGAAATTCGTAATCGGCGAACCCAAAAACCTCCAGATATCGATTTTAATCGATATGGACAAAAAATGACAGAAGTCGTCGGCCATATTGGTTCCGCCATTTTGGATTTCTAAATTTTGACAAAGAATTCATAATTGGCGATCTCGAAAACCCCAGGTATCAATGTAGAGTCGAATCGGATCATAAACGATAAAGTCATCCGCCATCTTGAAGCCGCCATCTTGTTTTTTCTTATATGAAAATGTCGCCGAACTTATAAACATATGCAAAATTTCAATGCTCTAGCTTAATTAAAACTAATCGAAATTTTGATTGAAAGATTTGACCTAATAGACCAGGGAAATTAGAACTATTTTACCCGAAAATCCAGAATTTTGGCAAATAGCTCGTATGGAGATGCGGTTTTCGGCATCATGTTCGGAAAAATCCCAGGAAAAAGTCTACATATAGTGCACGCGCCATTTTTAGAAAATTGCATATGGGGTGCAAAAAGTGCATTTAATATTGCATAATTATTTACAAAATTATGATTTTTAAAAAACCAGAAAAATCACTCGAAAATCATCACTCTTGGGCTTTCGAAACTGACTGGCTTATGTGTGTATTATTTATTTATTAGGTATCAACGGACTGGATAGTCCAATATATTATGTTATAATATATATTATATGATTTCCACGTCCATCCGCATGGTAATGCAAAAGAAAATATTTTTTTCTGTTGAAATAGACATAAAACATCATGAAACGTCGAAACTTAAATTTGAGCGAAAAAAAAAGTTCTGTCTGTCGGTCTGTAACTTTTTTGTGCGCTTGTTTACTTTGAAACCGCATCAGCCTCCCCCCACACTATTACCCCCAATACCACCCCCACACTATTATGAAAGGGAGTAAAAAAAACTTAAAATGTGATTTAGTGTGTATACAAGAACGAAGCGTCTCAATTTTTTTTTTTTGAGTTAGCTACCCCCCTCCACCATCCCCATTGACACCTCCACCCTATTATTAGAGGGAGCAAAGAATTAAATTGGGATTTACTGTGTGTACGAAAACCGAGAGCCTCTAAAATTTATTTGTCATTAGTTACCCCCTCTATCACCCCAATTATCACCTCCACCCTATTGTTTAAGGAAATAAAAAATTTAATTGGAATTTAGTGTGTACAAGACTTGGATACAAAATCTGGATGTGGAATAGTGATTTTTTGGGCAGCGGTTTTATGATATTGAAATTGACAAGAAATTCTCGGGGGTCATCGCAAAGGAAGTAATCTCGAACGTTCTCGATATTATACATCCGCAGATATGTTAGACTTAGATATCTCTAAGAATTTGTATTTGTAAGATGTTTGTAAATATCATATGACGTAATATGTAAAGTATTTAAATAAATATGTTTTTCTCACTTGACATTTTTTATGTTCCCGGCCGGTTTCGAGGACTGATCTGGACTCGGCGCCTCAGCGGGAAAAATCCCCGAGTGACGATTTCTGAGCTTTTTGCACCCAATATGCAATTTTCTAAAAATGGCGCGTGCACTATATGTAGACTTTTTTCCTGGTATTTTTCAGCAAACTTCCTGGCGTTATATCAATCATATATGGATATCAATGTAGCCGTCTGTGAGTTTTATGACACGTTAAACTCCATTTTTTTAAAAGCATGTACCAAAAAAAATGCCTACCAACAAAAGTTATTCACAGTGATTTGATATCGCATGTTAGACAAAAAAAGCGAGCATGGAAAATATATCGATCGTCACATTTTGACGGCGATTACAACTTCAAAGCCTTAAGATCGATGGTAAAAATTAAAACAAATGTTGCTTATAAAAATAGAGTCAGATATCAAATCTGAGCCAAAAAATTCTATTCCAACATCAATGACTTATAACGAACGTCACATAGATGATCACCAATCAATTGTAAACAGTTTTGGCGATTTCTTTTCCAGTACATACACTGATTCGACTGAGGTTGACCCCAACAATTTATCGTTTACAAACAATAATTTACTTCACATCAAAAATATCACCACAGAAGTACGTACGGAAATCTATAAGACGAATTAAGCCTAAAATGACCAGTGGACCTGATCTTATACCAGCGTTTCTAATTAGGGACTGCGATATCATTTTCTCACAACCCCTGTGTGTAATATTTAATTTAAGTCTGCATAAATGTACCTTTCCTGACATCTGGAAATTTTCCAGAATATCTCCTCTTTATAAAAAGGGTTCAAAGAATGAAATCGCTAATCACAGACCAATCGCTATCCTGTGCAATTTCTCCAAAGTCTTTGAAATGTTAATTCATACTTTCATGTCAGTTCATCTGAAAAATATTCTTTTACCAGAACAGCACGGTATTATCAAAGGACGTTCCACTGTCACTAATTTAATATGCAAGTCACAATTTATTAACGAAATTCTTATTCGAGGAAGTCAGGTAGATGTTATTTATACTGACTTCTCCAAAGCATTTGACAGACTTGACCATGGATTATTATTCAGCAAACTGGAGAATATCGGTTTCAGTAGTGGCCTGACTGCCATGTTTAGATCCTACTTGACCAGTAGGACCCAGTTTGTTCAATGCAATAGCCATCGCTCCGCTGAATTTGCCCAGATATCTGGGGTTCCCCAGGTTAGTTTTTGAGGCCTCTTTTGTTTGTGATATTTATTAACGACATTGCCTCCAAATTGGAAGTGAGACTTCTTCTATATGCAGATGATTTAAAGATATTTTGTGAGATAGATTCGTTCCACGATTGTGCTAGTTTGCAAAGAAATTTGACCTTAATAAGCTTTTGGTGTATTGATAATCAGCTCCCTCTCAATATCAACAAATGCAATGTAATGTGGTACTGTCGTAAAAAAAACCTGCTCATATATGATTATGCCCTTGGTGGTTCCATCCTTAGTCGGCCAGACTTAATAGTCGACCTTGGTGTTACTTTTGACTCCAAACTTTCCTTTAATTACCATATTGCTACCACTGTAGCTGCTGCATGTAAGAGTCTCGGTTTTATAATTCATAATATGAAAGATTTTAAATCTATCCATATATTGCCCCTTTTGTTTATAATATTTGTAAGTCCAAGCTTGAATATGCATGGGTAGTATGGAGTCTAATATACTTTGTACTCGTCGCCTTCATCGAGAAAGTTCAACGACGTTTTATAGGTCAGCCATGTTCGTCCTAGATAGTTCTTATTCACTCAGAGGCACTCTACAGGAAGTATTTTATGAGCTGTTTCAAATGAGTAGTTTAATTAGGAGGCGAGCTATTCACTCGGCCATCATATTATATAAAGTAATTCATAATAAACTGGACTGCGAATAATTTCAAAACTTGATTTTCATGTCCCTAAAATTAATGGTAGAAGCAACCACCTATTTTACATGCACATCCACAGAACAAACATCTATAAATGCTGTCCTTTGTATCAGATGGTACGTATTGGATATTGAGTTCCAGCTTGATATACTTTACTGTAATATAAAAGATATTAAACAATTATAACCAATTTATCCATTTCAAAATTTTCTGTTATATTTATATTTATTTTACTTTGTCATTAGATTAGATTATTACCTTTATAATATTATTATATATTAATATATTATAATTATATGTTATGTATTATGTTCACCGTGTATTTAATATATCATTGTATTACTTTACAGTTTCTGTTTTATACTTATCCTGTAATTTGGGTTGATACCCGTTGGATATTTTATAGAAATAAATAAATATTTCCTTAATTACGAAGATGACAAAAATAAGCGATTTTAAAAATTAAATTAAAGCTCTGCAAAGTATTTCTCACTTAGTTGATTGATCTAAATATACAATGAAAAATGTTTTCTGCCGTCTACTTTTATTTTCATTTTGTTCGTTTGAATTTCGTGTGATAATATTAGTTCCAACCAATTAGATAACACATTTGATATAACATATTAGTCCCGTCTACACTCTTAATAAGCCCTGACGCCCTATTCGTGTGGGAAAGATAACGTTACGCACATTTTGGCCCGAATTTTCTTCGTTACTCTTCATCCCATATCCGCACAAGATTGTTGTTATAATAAAACTAATAAATCCCTTACACTTCCTCTCACTTTTACCTCGGCACATTTTACTTCTTTTTACGTCTTTGTCGCGAAAATCCGCGTTATCTTTTTATTAAAAAAATGTAATTCCAAATAATTTAATTCCAAATTTAGAAGGAATAATACAATGTAATGCTAAGCTACAGTAGTGGGGTAGCGGGGTATGTGTATCCCCATCTATTCTAGAGTATAAAAGTTTTATTTAAAAAAATCTGCTACCATCCGCTTCATTAATCAATATTTTAGTTTTTTAGTTACTTAAGCTATACAACCGAGAATTCTTAGAGTTACTACAGGTTAATACGGAATATACAAAACAGTAAAGTAACTTTTATTCCAATTCAAAAAGTTCATAAGCAGTACTTAAAAAATACAAAACAGCAAAACAACGTTTATTCCAATATAAAACGTTTCATAACTAATTATTCAATTAATTAATGAAAACAGCAGCACTTAAATATACGAAATAATAATAATATAATAATAATAATAATAATAATAGTAATAGACTTTATTAGCAGTTGCTAATTATAACACAAAAAAGTAGTACAATGTACGAGACAAACATTTATAAAATTTATATTGTTACGTTCATTTCCAAAATACTGACGTTTTGCATTATTTTGTTGTTGTTGTTGTTGTTGTATTAAATTGTATGTCTATACTGTATAATAATTTTAATAATAAGTATACCAAAATAATTTTAGTCAAATATAATAGATAATTTTATTTCCATTTAAATCTAATAAAATATAGCATTTGTATATAGTAAAAGAAAAAAATATATATAGTGTAGCATAATTTCGGCGTACTCATATTTTAGTTTCCACAGTTTCTTCCTAAAAAGTTTAGTTAATTATTAGTAATTGAAAACCGTCAAAATTTATTTTCTTAGCTTACCTGATGTCCTTTGTTATTATGTTTTCCTGTGTAGTATTGTTATGCGGTGATAGTTATGCTAGATAACAATCATTAAACATCCCTCCATTAGCTCCTATTTTTTTTTTCTTCCAACCAGAGATGTTTTTTTAGTTGAAACTGATCTAAAACAATATTAGTAATCATTTAATTGAAACGTAAATATAACCTCAACATATTTTAATCTCAAATTAACTAATTTTAAATTGATTTACCTAATTTAAGCGCAAGATCCTAATTTAAGTAAATAAACCTACCTTAGTTGAACGGTCCCGTGCATTTAACATATTATTTAGCTTGATATTATTGCATATTTACTAATGTTTACGATGGTAATCACTGATAATTCCTGCTTTCGGCGGGCGATCTGCACTCTGTCAAATTTAAGTAGTTTAGCGTAAACGATCAGCTGTAGACATATATGACCTTCACCTATTTAGTTTTCATAAAATACGGAAAATGTTAATTTATTAAATTTTACTTCACTACTACAAATGAAGTTTATTCCCTGAAGTGAGATCATTTGTGCATACTAATGGGGATTACTAATTGATATTTTTCATATTTGTTTTACAAATTATATCTAGTAAATTTTTATTTCAATTGTGGCAATATTTCTACTACACTCTCACTGAGGATGCGCGATCTGAAAATTTAAAATTCTATAAGTTAGTAACTATTGTTGCAAATAATATTACTTACTTTTATCAGGTTCAGCAACTTCCTTAAATATCCTTATTGTTTGTATAACTTTTCTGTAACGTATCTTTGTTTCAATCCGCATAATATTTTCCCGCTAGGAGTACTTTTTGCTTGTGACGAGCGTACGGCTCCTATTGGTCAAATTATATCAGTAACGTACTAGGTTTCAACAAGACTGCTACTCTGTGTATTTCTGATTTTAAATTGCAATTTTATGCAATCCAGGTTTTGGGATTTTTGATGAAATGCACTACTAGATGTTGCGATTTTGTGTTGTGTGACAACAATCGCAATTCACGACTGGTGTCGGATTCAAAAAAGCAGATCTTGATTCTGTAAGTATTGTTGTTTTTTTTTGTAAGCCTCGTCGTCACATTCAATCACTTTTTTTAACTGTTTTTTTTTTGCTTTTTCAATATTAGGGCAGTACCTAAATATCCCAGAGTTGATTGTAACTTGGGCCACTAATTAAGCCGCCTTCCACCTTTGAGTGAGTACCCTTCATTTTATTTTAAAACATTAATTAATTGTTAACGATATTTTTAGGGCTGTTTCTTTTTTTCTACGTTTTTTTTTCAAGTTTTCCTGTTTTCCAAATTTTCATCTTTCACTTCTCAGTTCTAATTTTCACCGTCAACCTTCCATTCTTTCGCATTATTGTGGCGTTGAGCGTACGCCGAAAGACGCTAGTTATATAAGATAAAGATCGCATAATATAACTTGTATATAAATATTTTGTTATTAGTATTATTATTAAGTTTTCCTCTTAAATTTAGATTTGTTACTTGCGGCTATTAGATTTGTTTTCTTATTTTTTTTTAACTATATATTATATGATATAACTGACAGCCTTCAGCTGCTCCAAAGTAAACCAAAGTAAGTTGGTCATTTCAATTTTTTTTTTTTGTATATATGTGGATTTATAAAATCCCTTATTAATCGGTTATTAATAAATTATATCACTATATAACCTATTATTTAAAACAGTGTAAACCATACGTGATCACGTTTCGGGGCCTCTGAACTTTTGTACACATTTTATTTTGTTTTCTTGTAAATAATTATATTACATTAATAAATTAGCATCCCTTGTGTTAGCTGCATTTTTTTTTTTTTATTACTATGAGTTTACATCTTTATTTTCTATGAAGTAGTTTTGGAACCCAAATCACGTGGGAGCCTTCTAGCTAGGTTGCGATAATATTTTTCTGCTAGTGGCGCCCTTGGAGCAGGTTCGGTAAGTTTTATTATTATTAGTATTTTTTTTTGTTTAATACGAACTCACGAACCCTATCTATAAACTTTGTCGAACGGCTGAGCTGGCATTCGGCAATTCTTTCCTTTGCTACGCATCCAGACTGCTCCATGCTTTTTACCATTTTATTTTATGTATTTTGTGTTATGAACTCAGAGCGTAGCAATATAAATATAAACATCAAGCATAAAAATATAATATAACAATTTACATATCTACATTATCATATATAACAATAATCATAGTAATAGGGATTTATTTTAGCAAAAAAGGTATACTAACTACTACTAAGCTAAAAAAAGAAAAAGATGTACATATTAGGATAGGTATGCAAAGTGTAATTTTTAGGTACTCTATGTAGGTTTAGATTTTATATATATACAATGCATACATTTGTATATTGTCTGAAGGTGTTACACATTTTTATTATATCTGGAAGACTATTATATACTTTGAAACCTTTACAGAACAGTAATTTTGTAGTAATCGATAAATTATGTCGTTCAATATACAAGTCATCTCTCCTACGAGTAGTGTGATCATGAATATCACCGACATATGTTATTTTATTATATAGGTAGCTTGGTAACATATTGTTTCTTATTTTAAAAATAAATTGCAACGTTTTTAATATTATTCTTTGTTTCACAGTTATCAAATGTAATACCTGTAACATACTGATTATTGGAGTATACCTATTGCGTTGTAGAATAACCCTCCTCATTGCCTTATTTTGCATTTTTTGTAAAATTTGCATTTCATTATTGTTCAAATAAATTAAAAGAGTTGCACAGCATTCGAAATGGGGTGCAATTATTGTCTTATAAATGGTTAACCTAGTAAACATTGACAAATCTTTTGATATTCTCCTTAAGAAATTGATTTTTTCTTACAATATAATTAACATTTTGTTTAAAACTTAATTGTTCGTCTAAAATTACACCTAAATACTTTATTTCAACTACCTTCTCTAGCATCTGATTATCTATTTTAATAGTTTCGTTATGTACAATTTTATTCAGCAAATGTTTTTTTCCTAGAACCATCCACTTACATTTGTTAATGTTTACTTTAAGACTGTTACCACAGAGCCACATAAACAATTTGTTTATGTCGTTATTTATAATTTTTATAATTTCATCAACCCTTTCACCTGACAGATATAACATGGTGTCGTCTGCAAAAAGATGTATTTTACAATTGCATATTAATTTGACCATGTCATTGATAAAAATAATAAACAATAGCGGACCGAGAACGGATCCTTGTGGTACCCCATATTGCGTTTCTTTTTCACTTGACACACACCAAATTTAGTCCTTTGTTTTCTTTTACATAAGTACGATTTAAACCAGCCTAACACCGTTCCGCAAACACCAATAGCTCCTAACTTTATGAGAAGTAAGTTTCGATCTACTGTCTCAAAAGCCCGCTTAAAGTCCAGAAAAACTACTACAATAACATTGCCATTTTCAATTTCTTTTACCCAGTCTTCCAATATAAACTGAAGAGCACTTTCACAAGAATGTGCTTCTCTAAATCCTGACTGAGCCGATATTAATATATTATTTTCTTCACAATGGTTTGTCAGTTGCTCCTTAACTGTTAATTCTAGTATTTTTTTCACAAATAGGTAATGAGTTCATGGGTCGATGTTCTTCATTAAGTATAGTATTATTTACTTTTGAAATTGGTGTAACAAGCCAGTTCTTCCACGTGTATATCAAAATACTTTTAAAATGTATACCTTTTGGCACTATACCACTTTCATAAAAAAATAACTTTCCAAAGTCTTCTAATAAGACCGACATTGGACATTGACGCACTATTGGGAGACCCTGTATGTATTCGAAACATTATTTCTCCTTAAGCGGCCTTCTGTGGATACCTTGAAAGTGATCATGGCGATCGCAAATCTGGCAGTTCCTATAATAGCGAAACTAACACTGATGATAATTTTATAGAAACTGTCAGCTTTACGATCGTCACAATCATCTTTATTATCCATATCCACAGAAGGCTGCGTAGGGAAAGAAAATGAAGTGGAAAAGCACTTTACTACTATTAGTAGGAAAACTAACTTTTTCAATTTCCAAGGCATACTTTTTCGAAAGTGATGTTATGACACGGGATAGTTTCTATCCAAGTAGGGCTAAACCCCAGATGATGAAATCGCATCTAAAAATTTTTCAACTTTCACCTCTTCATGCGTTCACTGCAACATACTATACAGGGTGTTGCATCATGAGAGGGACATAGCTTAATAGGAGGTAGAGAACATCAGTGGTAACCGGAACCTCCCATAGAAATGTCTCATTGGGCCTTCATTACGAAGTTACAGGGTGTTAAATAATTTTTGGCCAAACCTGTTTTTTGTCATAACTTTGACAGGGAATGAAATAACGAATTCATATTTGGTACGGCTAATGTACTAACGAGCCCCAAGAGGTACATGTATAAAAAAAATATATATCCAGGTCCGGACTCACTATAATTTATGTTTCTTCTTTGCATCAATAAAACATCACCCTGTATATATTTTTTTGAAATTTCGATACGATATTCGAAAAGAGCAAGAAAAAACAAACAAAATGGCCTATTTCATTTTTTTGTTACACCTTCGTGGTTATTTAAATACGTTGTTAAATGTGCAAGAAAATGGATTACAGAACCCTATTAAATGAGAGGCACGTGAAATAAATAGTTTTATAACTAAAATTTGCAAAAATTCTATTGAGCCTAGGTGGTCTGGGTGAATCCTAATTCCGGAACGTTTTAAAGGTCCATTTTGGTAAAAAACTGTGGTCCTAATAAGTAATCGGGTATGAAATAACAAAATTTTTAATCAATCACAGTAGGCTTGTTCAAAGTGACAGATAATAAAAAGAAATCTCCTAAACAGTTGAATAATTGTTTGTTAGTAATTTAATGTGTCAATAATCCGCATTTAGTTAGTGAAAACTTGTGAAAATATTTTAACTATGCCAGTAAAATTTACAAACGTGGAATATGCTGACATAATATTCATCTATGGTTTCTGTAATGGAAATGGTAGGTCGGCGGAAAGAGAATATCGGCTGCGTTTTCCTGGTCGTCGATGCCCTAATCATAAAACCTTTAGTACGGTGTTCCAGTATGCAAGACAACACGGAAAATTTCCTACTTCTGCAGTTGTGGAGCGTGTTTTACAACAAGGTGTGCAGGAACAAAACAATATTATAAACGTAGTTCAAGAAAACCCAAATATGAGCACTAGACGAATCAGTTTGGCAACTGGTATTCCTCATTGGCGAGTATGGAGAACCCTAAAAAGAGAACGTTACCTTCCATATCATATCCAGCAGGTACAGCGTCTTCAACAAGGCGACGATATCCCCCGCCTGGCATTTTGTCATTGGTTGTCTAACCATCGCCCAGTCATTTACAGAACCTTATTTACGGATGAGGCACAATTTACAAGGGATGGAGTAAACAATTCACGAAATAATCATAAATGGGCACAGGAAAACCCACATGCGGTACGCCAACGCCGTTCGCAACACAGGTTTTCTATAAATGTTTGGGTCGGACTTGTGAATAGACATTTGATAGGGCCACATTTTTTTGAAGAAAGATTGAATGGTGAAATTTACTTTGATTTTCTTCAAAACATTTTACCGAATATGTTAGAAAATATCGGTATAAGAGGCATGTTGTTTCAGCATGATGGGGCCCCACCACATTTTAACCTTCAAGTAAGAGAACACTTAAACAATGTGTATCCTAATAGATGGATTGGACGCGGGGGTCCACATGAATGGCCACCAAGATCTCCTGATTGTAACCCTTGTGATTACTTTTTATGGGGCCACTTAAAAAACGAGGTTTATAGCATTGAAATTGAAAGTAGACAACATTTAATCCAGCGCATCGTTACAACCTGCGACGAAATACGGAATAATCTAGAAATGATACGTCGAGCAATTGGTGACCTTTCTAAACGCGCAAGAAAATGCACAGAATGTGGGGGAGGACATTTTGAAAATTTACTTTAGTGTCAATTACGTTTTATTTTTAAACACATTTAGTTATTGTTTTGTTATTTATTGTTAATTGAATGGAAAATATTTTATTTATTTAGATTTTAGTTTGTTCTCTTTTCCAATTTTTATTAAGTATAAAATGTTGATGATTTTCTTGATCAAAATAACTGGTTGCTTAGGCCTAAATGGTTTAAATTATCTGTCACTTTTATTCTTTGAACAAGCCTACTGTGATTGATTAAAAATTTTGTTATTTCATACCCGATTACTTATTAGGACCACAGTTTTTTACCAAAATGGACCTTTAAAACGTGCTGGAATTAGGATTCACCCAGACCACCTAGGCTCAATAAAATTTTTGCAAATTTTAGTTATAAAACTATTTATTTCACGTGCCTCTCATTTAATAGGGTTCTGTAATCCATTTTCTTGCACATTTAACAACGTATTTAAATAACCACGAAGGTGTAACAAAAAAATTAAAATAGGCCATTTTGTTTGTTTTTTCTTGCTCTTTTCGAGTATCGTATCGAAATTTCAAAAAAATATATACAGGGTGATGTTTTATTGATGCAAAGAAGAAACATAAATTATAGTGAGTCCGGACCTGGATATATTTTTTTTATACATGTACCTCTTGGGGCTCGTTAGTACATTAGCCGTACCAAATATGAATCCGTTATTTCATTCCCTGTCAAAGTTATGACAAAAAACAGGTTTGGCCAAAAGTTATTTAACACCCTGTAACTTCGTAATGAAGGCCCAATGAGACATTTCTATGAGAGGTTCCGGTTACCACTGATGTTCTCTACCTCCTATTAAGCTATGTCCCTCTCATGATGCTACACCCTGTATAATAATTATCATTAAGAGATGTGTCGACTGTTACATCCACCCACCAACAGATTTCTATATTTGCTATCGTCAACTGAAAGAACCTTCCTAAAATTTCACAAATATTATGCAGATATGCATATATTTTTACGATTTCCCTGCTTTACCCTTCCACTATTGAGACGCAGGGAAACGCGAGGAACATTACTCTTTAAGATGGTTGGTGAAAGTATACACAATATACGGCGCTCAAAAGGGAACATTACATTGTGAAATATTTGACGGCGTTATAACGAGAAACAGAATTCTTAACATCTACCTAAGACTAAATCTACTCTTCCCTGACAGCGCCATGATAAAATACATATATTTCCTCGACCGAGGGTTGCTCCTTTTTCGTCAAAAAATATCAAACCCATTAGAGTATGATATATTTAAGCTTATTACGTTTGCCGTTCCATGAAATAAGTTGCTCTCGAATAGAAATAGCCGACATTCAACAGGCCTCTAGAAAGATATAGATAGAGCGAATTTATTTGCTAATTCATAGATTTTGAGCCGAAAAAAAAAAATTAAAGATAATACTTTTCCTTTACAACGCACCACATAATTTGTCTATTAATACCAATAAGACAATGTTATTGATTGCTAAAAATACAATGTGTTAGATATTATTGTCTTTCATGTCTTAGTAATGTAAAAGAAAATCATTAGTAATACCAACTTCGAGGTTAAATGAGAATATGCAATAACAAATATAGAAGTCATTATTTAACATAAATCACATAAATAAAAAAAATATATTTTTGACACGAATAAATAAAAATTTAGTTTCCTGTAAAATGTTCCTTACAATTAATACGCGAAATGAACCCGGTAAGGATTTGGATTAGACTAATGTTTGTAACAAGCAGTAAAAAAGTTTCCAGACAGTTGGAAATTCTGAGTGCGCTCATAACTTTTACGAATTTTATTTTATTTTGTAAAAATTAAACGACGTCAAACACATAAAAATGCAAATATGGAGGAGTTTCACTAACATATGGCAATTTACATTCAAGATCCTCCAAAATTAGTTAATTGACAAACGTCAAATTCTACATGGTTAGGAGTTATTAATCTAAAAACTTTTTGATTGCACAACAATTAAAGCAATATTTATTAAAGTATATATTCATACAAACCTCGTAGTCTTTGCCCCTTTAATTTCTGCACTTATAAAGTCAGGATTGTTGGCAAAAAGCAGCTCATGACTGCATCTACTCTGCACAAATGGTCCGACTGGACTTGCATAAATCTCTTATCCGTCATCAGTCAATTAAAATAGTCTTCAAACATCACAAACACTACAATTGTTAGTCTTTCATGGACAAGTCACAGACACTTTTGGGAATTTTCATCACAGTATAGTTCTTTTATAATGCCGGCGGTATTTTAGATAGCCGATAATATTAAAATAATAACTATTTAGATTTTCTATATCTGTTCGTTTGTTTATACTGTTGGAATTATTCTCAATACAAATCATTTCATTGAACCTCCATTTTCTCTTGTAATTATTATTTTTAGCTATTATTTTGGCATCATTAAATGCAAAAGTGTGGCTCTTTTCTATAAAGTGCTCAACCAGTTGTATTGGATTTTTTTTGGTATGAAAATTTTTGCACTCAGTTACATGTTCGGATACTCGTTTTTCAAAATATCTGCCTGTGGTGCCTATGTATACACTATTACATTCTGAACACGGAATTTCGTATACGACATTAGACATTAGGTGTTTTATCTTTTAATCTGCTAAATTTTTTTTTACTAATAGTGTTTTCATTTGCATATGTAATATAAATGTAAATCTAAAAAACACCTAATCTATAATATAAAAATTAAAAAAGAAAGAGATTTTGAGAATATTAGTGATATACAGCGTTACTGGTAATTCGATACATTCCTTTGGAGATGTGATGGGGCATGAGCTAGGAGTAAATCTAGCCCTAACATACATTATGCAAAACTCAATAGTTTTTGAGATATTTCAATTTTTTTGTTTTTCTCAAAAAAGTAGATCTTAATGTCTTAAAAGTTAATTTCTGAAAAATCTACTTGACATTTTAAAATTTTTTTTTACTGGATTACTTGTCCAATATTATAGATATCCGTTTGGAATGAAAAATATCCGGAAACATTTCGATCATGTGAACATTTAAAATAAAAACTTGTAAATTTTTTTTTTTAAATCAGTTATGAAATTTACCTATTAGGTTTTTTCAAAAAAATATTAATGTAGCACGCGTACAAATGATTATAAAAACTTCCTTATTTCAATAGCTATCTAACTAGGTAGAAATGTTTAATGTACCTTTGATAGTTCTAATAAAAAATTAGTAAAGATAATGTTGGTGACGGAATTTATTAAACGACTAATCGTTCATTTTCATTTAAGTCAGTCAGTCCTTGACTTTGACGTTTGTGCATATATGTCATTAACTGACATTCTTATCTCCGTGTCCCTTAAGTTTGTTGGTCAAGTTAAATTAGTTATCGAAGATTTTGATTTTGCTCGTAGTTGTTATTAGTTGTTGTTATTGTATTTTCTGTGCCATGGCCGCGTATGCCAACGCAGAATACGCTGATATCTTGTTTGTCTATGGATACTGTGGCGGCAACGCTGCTGAAGCTCACCGAGAATATGGTCTTTGGTACCCTAACCGCCGTTTACCAAATGCACGTGTATTCAATACGGCATATCGAAATATCGCTGAAACTGGCTCCGTGAAATGTAGAAGAAGTGGCGCTGGTGCTCCTCCCGTTTATGAACCAGATGATGAGGAAGAAATATTGAGGTATTTTGAGGAAGACCCAACCATTTCAACTAATAAAGTCGCAAGACTAACCGGAGCGTCACAATGGAAAGTTTGGTCTACGATACGTAGAGTTGGATGTCATCCTTACCACTATACCCCTGTCCAAGGCTTGGAGGAAGGTGATCCTGGAAGGTGAATGAAATTCTGCCGCTTTATGTTAAGTTCAGATGCAGAAAGTGCAAATTTTTTAACAAGTATTTTATGGACGGACGAGTCGAAATTTAATCGCGAGGGTATAACAAATTTCCACAACCTACATTATTGGGCAGAGGAAAGTCCCAAGTTAACACGTGAAACTAGTTTCCAAATGAAGTTTTCTATTAATGTGTGGATGGGAGTAATTGGCCACTATTTAATAGGGCCACACTTTCTTCCTCAAAATTTAAACGGGGAAATCTATGAACATTTTTTAAGAAATGATCTGGCAGTGATTTTAGAAGATGTTCCTCTCGCCGTCAGACAGCGAATGATGTTTCAGAACGACGGTTGTCCAGCACATTATCGGCTGACAGTACGACAGTTACTTGATCAACGTTTCCCTAACCGTTGGATTGGAAGAGCGGGCCCAATACCTTGGTCAGCGCGAAGCCCTGACTTAACACCCCTTGATTATTATTTATGGGGTCATATGAAGGAGATGGTCTATGCCACACCAGTCAATACTATAGAAAACCTTAGACAAAGGATAGTCGATGCTGCCCAACACATAAGGCATAATCTGACAACTAGAGTAACAAAGACGGAAATAAGAAGACGCTGCCGTGTCTGTATACGGAATAGGGGCTCCCATTTTGAGCAAGACATATAAAAAATAAAGTACAACTTTGAAATTAATGAAGAATTAAACTCTGCTTTTAAAATGTTTTTTACTGTTTATCTAAAAATAAAATTCGTACTACTTGTGTTATTTTTACTAGTATTTTCTTAGAACTATTAAGGGTACATTGAACATTTGTACCTTGTTAGATAGCTATTGAAATAAGGCAGTTTTTATGATAATTTATACGCATGTTACGTTAATATTTTTTTGAAAAAACCTAATAGGTAAATTTCATAGCTGATTTAAAAAAAAAAAAATTTAAGTTTTTATTTCAGATGTTCACATGATCGAAATGTTTCCAGATATTTTTCATTCCAAACGGATATCTATAATATTGGACAAGTAATCCAGTAAAAAAAATTTAAAATGTCATAGATTTTTCGAAAATTAACTTTTAGGACATTAAGATCTACTTTTTGAGAAAAACAAAAAAAATTAAATATCTCAAAAACTATTGAGTTTTGCATAATATATGTTAGAGCTAAATTTACTTCTTAGAACATGCCCCATCACATCTCCAAAGGAATGTATCGAATTACCGATAACCCTGTATACATTATTGCTCTTCAATTCGCCAGAACGAGGTGTACCAGCGTATAGTTATATATTTATACATTTATGTTGTGCTGTACAAGAAACATTACTTATTACAAAAGCTACATAACTAATATATCCCGTGATTTTGTTCATTTTTATGATCTCAAAACCCACCTAAAAGTACTTTATTATAATTTGTTTTTAATGTCGAATATTTATGGAGTAATTTTTTTTATGAGTTTCTTTTATTATATTATTATATTCTCAACTTACAATATTTAATCCATACGAGCCCAAATTTTTTTTTGTCTAAACCCCTGAGCATTCATGTTTAATATTTGAAATTAGCCTAATTTCTTATGATTACCAAGACAAAACGACAAATTCTTACTTCATTGCGAATATCCCGTAAAACACTGACTTTAAAGACAAAGAAAACCCACGTAAAATTATTACCGCTGAAATCTCAGTAATGATCCTATATTAAATCTTGGTCTACATTTTAAATTCGTTAATATTCCGGAAGGGCCCGCAGCACTTCGAAAAAAAGAGACCTCCCTGGTGTATCCCGTTGCAATTATGCCCGTCACTATAGCAGTTCCATTTCAATTTCAGAATCTCACAACACCCTGCTAAATTGATAAATTTTATGAAGCGTTCGACATTTGCGAATCTCCTGCAGAATTCTTATTATCGGCATTACGTGGTGGCTTTAGAATTTTCAATATCACGTAGGAAACGGCTTTCTTCTGCTCGAAAAACCGATAGAATTAATATATATCGGAAGTGAATCGGAAAATTGTCTAGGCTTTTAACAGATAAATTATAAAAATCTAAACTGTTTGTGAAATTGATATTGTTTTATATATTTTAAATTAATACTATATATGTAGCCACAGGAGCTAATATTATACGATATCTAGATAGTGACAATTTCCTTATCTTATTCTTGTAAGTGTGTAGTATATTATTATTATAAACATTTTGAAACATTGAATAATACTTATGCAAAGCTTCAACGGTGGAGGTGTATATGTTAACTGATAGATACTGACCATACTCACTTACCTCATTGTTTAAATACTTGAGATATATAATAACATCAGTAGTTTGTAAATGCAAGCAAGTTCAAAGTTTACCATGTTTATATTGCTACGTTACGCGTTTATAAATATAAATGTATCTGAATGCTGTTTGTCTGCTACTGTGTCGTACCGACGTCCTCATTTTCTTATATGATTATTGGATGTAGTGATTGCAGGCCTTTCAGAGCCGCGTTCTGAGGACGATGTCGGTTCTCTCCGGTCCTGTTCTCGTTTTATGGCTGCTGGAATTGTTGTCATTGTATTCTGTGGTGGCTTATTTTGGGTATTTTCGACTGTTGGGGCTGTGCTTTCTTCTCTGCGCCTGTTGTTGTAGGAGCGCCATTGGCTTTGATTGTCCTCGATGACGTCCCTCTCTATTTGTGTTGCTAGACGAATTAATTCGTCCGTGGAGCTGATGCTTGCCCTTCGTAGTTTGAAGCGTATTTCTGGAAGTTGGTCCAAAATGGTAGCGACTTTGATGTATTCGACTTTTTCTGGTTCTAGTCTATTAAATAGACAATATTTGCATATAATGAATAATTCGACTGATTCGTTGTAAGATTGCTTTTCCCCATATAATTTTGCAGTGATTTGGGTAATATTCGCTATAGAGTCGAATCTGTCCTATAGGCGGTCGATGAAGGTCTCATAGCTGTCTAGCATGTAGTATAATAATTTGTGAAAGCATTTAAAATATTATCATAAAAGCGGATCTTGGATATTGTTTTCTTCGTAAACTAACTACATTTTATTTTATGTACAGAGGATTGTTTATGGTGACGATATACAGGGTGGTCCGTAAGTAATGGTTTTTTAATAAAAAAGGGATAACGTTACGGGTAAAAAAGTTAAGAGTACATTTACACCTTAAACGATACTTATGTGGCGCCCTCTAGGATCCGCACAAGAAATGGCAGAACATTTGAATTTTTCATCTTAAAAGACCTCCATTAACCAATTTTCACAACAATATTTGAAAAACTTCAAAAGTTATATGAGAAAATTAAAAATATAATATTGACTTTAACACCCTGTATCTCTGTTAATATCAACTTTTGTACCAAGGTAAGTTTAGTTAAATCGCCACTGTTGCTCTATGAACCATTATTTACGGACTACCCTGTATAGTACAGACAAATTTCTTCACCTAACTAACTGAGAATTCATGATTAATGCAATGCATCTCCAAGCTTCTCACTGATAAAAATTACATTAATAATCATTTTGTTAATATTAAATGACACTTCACAATAAAATACAATCTGAGAATTGAGCAAATATATTTGATAGTAAATTAGTGGAGTCAGCGTACCACTGTCATTAGTTCTTAAGTAGGATATCCTTTGCCTGTTGAAATAATTCTTCCAGCTTCTTGATGTTGACAAGTAAGATCAGTTACAATATTTACTTGAACACTGCTATACTTGCAGGTGTATTTGTAACATACACTATCTGTCCCAGCAAACAGAATCGTGTGTGCTAGAAGTGAAACGTTGTTATTACGATGTTTCCATTCATTACATAGCAATCGTTGAAATGCAACTGTCCTCTTCGCAGTCTTTAATCTGCTCTGGTTACTTCATTGTCGGCATCTAAATTGCTAGATCTTATATTCAAGAAATACTAGACTTAGTATTGGAACACTGAGGAACGTTTTGTTAAATTTCATGTAAGACTTCTGCTTTTCTTCTTTGACATCTTTGTTTCGGTTTTTAAATATGAAGTACATGTATGATCGCATCAAAATCACCTGTACGGTAAATTAACCTCCGAGTTAATAAACAATTCCTATATCAATTTATATTTCTGTGTTGATTTATTGAAGCATAAGCAGTGTTTACAGTCCAATATTTAATAATTTTATGTCAATATTGTTAATGTAATTTGTTGGCTCATACATCATTTTATAGCCGTGTTTGTAATAATGCAACGTCAAATTTATTTCAATTTCGAATACATAAACAATATAAACGTACATGGCATTTACAAACCTGTGATGTTCTATTAAATTTATTAATTTGAAGCATATTTATCGAATAATCAGAAATTGGCTATTTTTTTATTAATCAATAATTTGAAAGCTGGAAGCGAGAAGGACGGGCACGTCTGGATTTAATTTTACTTCCACATCCAGTGGAAGTATAAGTATAGAAGTAGAAGTAGTAATACAGTTTTTTTTGTTCAAATAGGCTTAAAATGTCTTGAAACGTTGAGATTTTAAATTTTGGCAAAAAATTTCCTGTCTGTCGGTCTGTCTATCTGTAACTTTTTGTGCGCACGTTTATGATATTGACAATGAAATTTGGTACACTTATGTATTGTAACGAGATCTGGAACTAGATTATATTTTGATCTGATTCCGTTGAAGGGTTCGGGGGGAAATATTATATTGCAAATATCATTTGTATGCAGACAACTTACAGATATATATTTCTTGTTCAATTTAAAATACAGCTGATCCAATCGATAAAATAAATATCGATGTATATAATATTTACTCAAAAATAAAGTTAAATGATTACAATATAATACTAAATGATGTAGTGATAAATTGGTCAGTTGGTTTCGGGGGGATATTTGACAATTAGTTAATCTTTGAAAAGCACTTAAATAAAATTATTTCCATATCATTTATGAAACTAAAAATGCTTTACAGACTGAAATCTATTATCATCAAACACGAAACTCAAACTGATACAAAATTTAATCTATCCCAATTTAGATTATTGCTCTAGCGTATTCTATGATTTTTGGACGTAACAAAATAAAACTAGACTACAAAATGCTTGCATGAGATTTGTATTTGATATATCTTATACCCATCATATCACTCCTTTCATAAATAATTGTAAAGAAACTAAACATGTGTAACTGATTTATATATCTATACTGCACTTTTCTGTATAAATTAGTTAAAAATATTATACCAAATTATCTATTCAGCAAATTACAATTAAAATCTGTTCTTCATAACGTAAATATACGGACGAATATACGATACCACAATACGTACTAAGTAAACAAGGGTGTTTTTCTTATAAAGCACCTACCAATATTCTGTACTAAATTTATTAAACTTATCGGAGAATAGCTTCAAAATTAAATTAAAAGAAATCTTGTTACAAAATCAACTATATATACAGGTAATACTATATTTCATTCCTATATAACTGTTTTGTATATTAACTTTAAGTTATTATCTGTTACTTTTAGCCTAAATAGCTGTAAGTTCATTCTAAATAGTTGTATTTGTTGGAATTGGTTTGTACTCATTATACTGTAAACTTCCAAATTGAACAATAAGCTCTACTCTACTCCACCCTACTTTCACTCCAGTCAACTCAACTCCACTTCACCTCACTCCACCAACTAGTTTGTCCAATTTAGTATAATTGAATAGAATGTCATAAGTTCGTAAACACCTTTTATATTAACTGGTAGTAAGGTTCACATAAAAATTGCATTATATTGTCGATGTTTGCCCACACGTCAGCCGAATCTATGCTTTTCAGAAGTCGATAATTTCAATTAATTTCATTCGCTAACAAAACAAAATCCGCAGGGATTAAATTCATACTATCGCGATTAATATTTAAATTAAACCGATTTGTTAGGTGGATAAGGGTATTAACAGGGACTGTAAAAAATATGTTTAGGTTCAGGAAGCTTCCGCCACAGTTTAATATTAGTTTTATGTGTGTCGTAAAATCTGAGTTTATTACCAATAGTTGAAAGCAAAATGGAAAAATGTGCTTAAATATATTGTTCTTTCCTCCCAAATAAAACTCGGAATAGATAAGTTTAAAAAGTTTATTTCAGTAACCAAATGAACAATCGTATGTGTACCAAGATTGTTAAACAATTTACACTATTTGTTCATTTTACATCTCATGCCTTGTTGTTAAATAAACTACGAAGTGTTTAATATGCCCCTACAATGTCATTCTTTATATTATATTTATTAGAAGAGAAGCAATATACTTTGTGTAATGGTTACAGGCCTGAGGTTTTCCTAACCAGTTATGGAGTTCTACAAGGTTCCGAACTTGGCCCCCTATTGTTCTTACTTTCTGTCGATGATTTATTCTGTCAAATTAATTGTAAAAACATACTTTTTTAGACGGGTTTAAAATACTCAGTACTATTAATCCTGAAGATGACTACAATGGAAGTTATCTTGTTGGGTAATTAAAGACTATTATTGTTATTACTACTATTATTATTAAATCAAGAAACAAGCATGTTTTTATCGTAAATTGCTAATAATCATCATGCCTATACAGCATGCGACAAAATTTGGAGGGTGTTAAGTAAAGCTCTGCATAGTCTGACTTCATTTTGAAATATTTATAATTGTTAACCCAAAGGATATGTCAAACTATTTTTTTAATAGCAATAGATGTAGCTTTTGTATTTTTTAAAAAAAGGTATTTTTTATCCGAAAATGTATCATAAGCGTGCTTATTTCGCATTCTAAATAAACCAACATGCAGGTGTACAAGTTAGTATTTTATTCCAATTCAGTTAATCGTGTCGTCGATTACTCGTATCAAAGCATTTAACTGGAGAGAAAATTGTTGTGTAAATAAAATAGCTATAAAATCAGATAATTTTGTATAATTTTATGGGAGGTCATTTAATTATTTTGTGAGCTCCCAAGGGCGAATAAATTTTTAATAGCCTAGATTATCGCAAACCCCGCTATGTAAATCTTTCCGTTAAATAATGAATTGCATACAAATTTAATGAAATAAGGGTAGAATCTAAAATATTAAATATTAATTGCGTTTGATTAAACTCTAAAGACAAATAATGAAACTTGGTAAACCTATTTCACTTAATATTCAGTTCCTTGTAAAGGAACTATCTAGGCAAGCTGGATAAATTCTTTGATCTAGAAGTTTTTATTTTTTCATATAACAATTGCTCCACTATAGAGTGCCTTCTTCGAACGATGTGAAAAATCAACAAGAAATATATAATAAAGTTGGAAAAGTAATAGAAATAAATAAAATATATCTTAAGTCTTAACTTAGAAACGAAGTTCTTTGTTGCAAGTTAAGGCGTTGAAAATACGGCATAGCACCAAGGCAAGATAGAAAATAATTAGTCTCTAGTCAACTCTACCATCTTACTCGTCAGATTATGTTCCTCTAGTTGATAAAATTGGCATACTATTTCCAATGTTAAATATGAAGTTATTGCATTCATTATAATATATATTTCTATTTATTGTCAGTGCTATACGCTAAATTGTACAAATATGTTTATATTATTTTAGTTTCAAAGTTCTTCATTAATTTACAGTTGTACAGTTCAAGGGTTCTGTAAACTGGTATCCGCTCTCGTATTACTAACCGTAATTTAGCCTAATTGGTCTATTTACATTTAAATCGAGCATATTTGTTAAAAGATAATCAAATTGAAAATAAATTAGTAATGAACGGAGGGTAGAGCAGCAGTTAGTGAACTGGCTTTCGAAATGAATACGAAATACGCGAAATTGGAAAATTCAATTAAAAAGGTTGAGCAAATCAAAAGGTGAAACGAACTTACTCAAATAAATTTCAATTACGTCAACTTTATATAATATAAAAGGATATATGTTTAACGTAGGGTTTTGTACATTTACTCTTGTACCGAAAACTCATATACAGGGTATTTTAAAATAATGTATAGACGTAAGTGGAATATTATGTAGACTATTTGAACTGATAATGGTCTACAATGTTCCCTCTTACGAATCAGCTTTTCAAGGACAACGTTTTGGGACAAATATTTCTTTCAGCTTCATCTTTGATCAATCCAAAATGCTGGACATGATGGTATACCAGCTTTTTTCGTAGAAGACTGTCTCGGCATTAGCCCGTCCCCTATATCTTTACCTTAACTAATGCTTATTTCCTTTTCTATGAAGAAAAAGTAAGATATGTTCTGTGCATATAAAGCATTCTAAAGGAGATAAACTTCTCTAAACGATTTGAGTTTGTTTTCTATGACTATATTGTTTATAACGTCTTGAATAAAATATCAACTAATCAACATGGGTTGATGTGGGATCTACTACAACAAATTTATTATGCTTATACCAGCATACTTATAAAGTGCTGAATGGAGGTGGTCAAGCTGATGTTATTTACACAAATTTTTGGTAACAAAAGTCACAAATTTTACGATGAATCGGCTATCCCTCAAGGGTCAGTTCTTGGTCTACTTTTATTTTTTATTATTTATTTATTTTGTCCTTATCAATAGATAGTTATAGCCTTACAGTATGAAACGTTCTCCCAAAATGGATTCTCTGATTGATAGACAGCAGAACAGTCATAGAGTACATGTTGAACTGTCTTATCTTCTTGTTCACAACCTCTACAGAGAGGTGTTTCGCTTAATCCCATATTGTGTAGATGTTTCCTTAATAGACAGTGTCCAGTTTGGATTCCCATTGTAAGAAGTAGGTTCCTTCTGGACATTACCAGGTAGTCCATTGTTGGAATCTTGTTGGGATATTTTAGTAGTTCTCTAGCAACCTAATAACTATTTGTTCCATCCCACAACTTCTTGAATTCATTGTGGATGTTCTCTTTAATTATTTGTATTATCGCCGTGATCGGTAACGGACTAGCTGGGCTAGTCCAAAGATACTTAGGCCTGTTGCCTTCTTGGCCAGCCTGTCGGCTACTTTGTTGCCACTAAACTGTGCAGTATATCTTTTCACCTAGCATACCAGTATGTTGTTCATGCTGGAGCGCCCATAAGTGCTTGGTGACATTCCCGTACTGCTCCTGGAGTAATTTTATAACTTCTCAGGGCTAGTAATGATTGTCTACGATCTCTGTAGATCCTGATTGTTTTGCCTGTTGTTCGTCTACGGATAATCTCTTTTGTAGCTATGGTTATGCCCGACAGTTCTATCTATACTACGCTGACTTGCTCAAAATTTATGTTGGATTTGCAGACTCCTGGAGTGTATTCCACATCCTGCCCCATCCTTCTTTTTTAACCCGTCTGTGAAGATGTTGATCACACCTTCGCTAGCAGCCTCATTCTCACTATTCGTCTGTGTTATGTAGGGTATGTCATAGACAAACCGGCGAGACATGCCATCTGTGCATGCCTGTGGAAGAGGCGTCTTCCTGACAGCCTCATTTCACAGGCGACTTCTGACCTCCCCACAGCCTACATCACGAGATCATATTGGATATCCAGCTTCCCATGATCGTAGGGAAATTCTTCTCCACTAGGACCGCTGTAATTATTGTTAAGGTGGTCCTGTCAAACGCACCTTCTATGTCTATGAAGACACCTAGGATGGACTTTTTATTGTTCAAGAATCTCTCTATCCGACTGGCGACTGCATGGAGGGCGGTGTCGGTGGACCTTTCCAGGGTGTATGCGTGCTGGTTAGGATGCAAGATTGATATTTTGTTATGTAAAATTAGGAATTTAAAATTGATGTGTGAACCTTTTTATCCATAGAATCATTACTGCCAGTGTATCGATTGAGTTGAGTTGTTGTTACATTTCAATTTAACATTTATACGTCATTATAAAAAAATCTGTAAATCATTACTGTATCTCTTACATTTAATGTCTAACGAATTCGTGTTATCCGTCTTCACGCGTAATATTTATTATTTAGTTGTCTATATGAACCCGCAATTGTAAGGAATCTGTTGCACTTAGGTGTAGGCATGGCATTATACATTTTGTTGTGTAGCGTGTTGCATATACTTAGGCTCTCTATTTCTGTAATTCTTAAGCTAGGCAACCAATAACTTTTAATTAATTTATAGGTAGATTCCTATAACCGTACTGACGATCGGTAACACAGATTTATTTCTTTACAATAGTTTTTGGCTTAGGTTTTGTCTTCCGGTATTCTGTCACTTTTCACGTGTAGTTCGCTTGAACGTTTGGCAATTTTTACGTGCTCGTTGCGATTTTTGAAACAAGTAATTTCACCATTTTGGGATATATTCGCAACGTTACATTTTTCGATTATCCATTTATGTTTGGATGAGTGCATATTTTTATGGTATTGGAAATCGATTGTCTTCATTGGAAGGATTTATACGTAAAAGCCATTTTTGCCAAATTTACACGAGGCCAAGGACATCCAAGGTCAACAACATTTTTCTAAGAAAACCCTCCGAAACGAGGTAATTATTTTATTTTTATATTCAAACTAGCAAAATATCACTTGTAGTACATTGTTCAATGGTAAAAATTTATTTTTAGTGTTTTTTTTTCCACCTACGGTTTCGCCTAGTATTTCGTAGTTTTTCCTACGTTTTTTTGTTTCTCCTGATACGAATAACTTTTTTGCTGGACTGGAATTTCTTTTTTGTGGAGGAGCCATTTTCTGGGTTAATTGATAGGCTGGAAGTTGCCCATTCCTGAAGTTTGAGCCGAAGCTGCAGCCCTGCTGCCTGCAAGTTTGTATCCTTCTTGCGCCATATACATATTGATTTTTTTTTAAATATATTGTATATTTTGCTTTAAAAAATTCACCACTGTACCTATATATATATTTCTTAAATTTTGCTAAACATTCTATGAAAATATTCTGTTAATTAATTAAAACATCTATGATATTTGTTGGGGGTTTAAGCACTTACGTAAGACGCGTATACCCAGTTAGATACATTTTTTTTTTAGTATTGAATTTGTCTGTCATACCATACCCTACGTTATTGTACTGTTGAATGTTATAAAGTTAATCTACTTCGTTTATTGTCATTAGAAGATAAAACTGAATTTGAATTTTTCATTATCGTCTCGCTAAGTAATTTATTTAGTAAATTTAAGGTTACATTGTACTTGAGCTGGTATTTGGAGAGAAAAAAATGTACTTGGCGCCCTGATACATCAAAGAAATTTAGAACCCCGACCATCTCCACTGTCAGTCAACAGACGACGACCAACTAGGTACGTCAGATTGCAGTTTTAAAATTTGACGTAGCATTGTATAAACAAATAAATTTATAAAGTTGTTATTAAAATATATGTATAAAAAAATTGTGGCGGTGTACACCGGAAAATAAAAATACATATGTGTCAGTATATCTAACCCAATGACATACACTTCAAAGAATGGACAGTTCGGAATAAGCAGCTGCACGACAGAAACCTTCTCCATACTTCCAGCTGAGTAAACGCAATACTTCTCTGGCGTGGCCAATCCACACTGAATGAAATTTTAATGATATTTCACCCCTTTACGCTGCCAATTCATTAAATGAAACAAATATGTGCGAAAGGTTAAGACGTGAGCATTCTAACCCAGCAATTACTTAGTTTAGTCGGCTGAATTTATTTGGGTTTCTATAAGACAAATTCGTTTTCTAACTGGCTGAAATTAGAGAACAGCCGAGGATCGACAAATAAATGTACTTATCTACAAGAGAAACCCTTGCCTTTTTACACAATTAATTAAAGACAACTTAATTACGTTGGTGCATAAAATAACGTTGCAAAACATATCTCAATTTTCACTAAATTAGTTGCATCGTTTATTCTTGATATGTCATAACTGATCTTTAGTCTGAATGAAGTTTATAACATTGTCGGTACCTACAGTAAGACGTTCATTTTATTTAACATTTGTTTTTTTTTATTATAATTAAATTTGTTTTGTAATCAGTGCTTATTGCCACGCCTAAAAAATATAAAAACATGTTTTCTCGTACAAATTAACGCTGCACAAAGCGAGCAGCATTTTATTAATTATACCTATCATCGATAATTCCCGTACACCTACACAGATCCGCTTCTATAATCGCCGTGATTAAAGGTTCCTTAAGTAGGGCTCTAAGTTATTTATACACCGTAGTCATTTTAGAAACTGCACAAGGACTGTATCTAAGAAGATGGGAAGAAGAGTAATAAAATAATTAGGTAAACATAATTAAATTTTTAAACTTTTCTCATTTTGTCCTTTATTCGATTTATTTTAGTAGGCACGGGAAGTAGGTAATTGCAGAATAATACAATTTAAAAATTGTGTTAAGATTAAGTCATTTGCCTCATTCTATAGGTTAGTTTGTAAGCTGCCAGTAGTAATTTCAACATTTGAAATGACTTACACCTACATACATACAACTATTCAATAAAACTTGAGTGGAGTACAATCCAATTTTAAAATAAATCAACTTCAAACTCATCAAAATAATTTCAAAGTTATTCTAAAGAGCCAAATTTCTTTACTAAACTCATCAATAACTAATTTTAATAATCTAACTCGAAACTTAATCAATCAATGTTACAATATCGTATTCGGCAAATCGAATATGCGATAAAAAACATGTCTATTGATATAATAACTGCTAACTATCACTATTTCATGACGCAAATGGTCTTAAACCAAATTACAGTTATTTATCAAACGATCTACAGTATTTTCGATAAAGTAGAAATAGCTATATTCTTTGCAAAATTAAACACTTTGCATAATTCTATTGTTAGGCCTATAGACTTATTTTCTGAAATACTATTAACAGGAAAATATTTAACAGATGTTAAATTACAATTAGAACCCACTTTAGATAATATTTTAGGATTAGAAAATATCCTAAATATTAAAAGTTATTCCAAAATTTATGAAATAATTTTCATACTCGAAATTCCACTAGTTAAACCTAATAGTTATCAATATTACCAATTATATTCTTTACTGATGCAATATGATAAGTCTTACTAAATGATTTTACCAAAAAATACTTATTCAGCTTTAAGTGATAATAATTTTATACTTTCTAATGATAAATGTAAAGAAATTTCAGCAGAGGAATATCTTTGTAATAATATGAACCCAACTAGAATTAATCACAATGCACTTTGCGAAGTTAGTTTATTAAAATTCTCAAAAAGTATAGATTATTGTTATCCAATACCTGTCAATATTAATGAACTCCAAATTCAGAAGGTAATTAATGAAAAATAGATTGTTATTATACCACAACCTTTAGTTGCTGTACAACAATGTAAAAATATTAAAGACAATATACCACGTTTCGGTAGTTACGTTATAGACTTAGACACAACATGTACATGTACATGTACATGTACATGTACACTTAACATAGAAAACCATATTTTAAAAACATACTAAAGTTCTAAAGTCAATTTTAAAAATATCGATCTTCCAAAACTTAATTTGAAAACAAACATAAGCGATAAACAAGCTATAATCCCGGAACATTTGTTCTTAATTTAATTAATACCCATCAACTATTAAAAACTCAGAGGGACTTACAAAAACAAAAATTAAGTAATATAAATAACTGTTTATATTTCTATACCATCTATTTTTACAATACTATTCATAATATTTATCGTTTACCTGATATATACAAAATACTTTTCAAAATATAAATTTAAAAATAATAATACAGTAAATGCAAATAATGATATAATTGTATGAAAAATCAATCGAACTATTAATTTTTCACTTAAGTCGGGAGCAGTTACGTGAGCGTATATCATATCTCTTTTGTCATAATAAATGCATACATCAGGTCTACGATAGGACCGAGGTTATAAATACTTGTTAACATGTGTATAAACTTCACTTCATAAGCTTACCGCTAATTGTAATTACTGTATTTTTTGGTGCAATAAAGTTTCGATTCCTTTTTAAAAATTAGTTTTTCGGTCCAACGACAAAAACTCGCATCAGGCTTGAAACTTGTAATTCAGCGCTCGGCGGGGCATATAGCCTGGAGAGCAGCTGTTGGTTGCAGTCTGGTTACGTTCCTTACAGTAAAATAAAGATTTTGTAGAGGAGTTTGCGATTGAAAAATTATGTTTCAGAGTTCTGGATTGTTGTACGGAGTGTATGAAAATTCAGTTGCCCCAAAAGATGAGGACAATCAAACATGTGAAACATACTTTTATAAAGAAAAATTTTGAGTGTACTATCCTTCTATTTTTGATTTTTCCAATATAACATTTTGCGAATACCCAGTTGTTAGATAGATACCATCTTCAATAAAACATAAATACTTCACAACACGGCGCTGGACACTCTCAACATTGTTCATATAGATTGTGTATATCCTGGGGGCCGCATTAGTGAGCAGTATTCCAATTTTGATCGTACAAATGTGTAGTACAACAATTTCATGTCAGTATTGCTGAATCTTTTGCAGTTTCTTATTACAAGGCCTAAGCTTTTTACAGCTGACGCGATAGTGAAATTAATATGTTCTTTGAAACTTAGACACTTTTCAAAGATAACTCCAAGATCCTTTACTGTATCTGGCCTCTGCAATATTTCACCCTTTATATGATAATCGTACTTGATAGTGTTACGCATTTTAGAAAAGGTGAATGTATTACATTTAGATATACTGAGAGGTAAGTGATTAGACAGCTACTAGTCATTAACTATATTCAAGTTGTTTTGAAAATTCTCGCAGTCTTGTTCGCTTTCTATTATACAATATATTTTTAAGTCATCAACATATAGGAAGCTCTCTACATTGAGATCAAGTATTATGCCGTTTATAAAAACAACAAACATAAGCGGTCTTAGTATGGATCCCTGGGGAACGCCAAAAGTGGCTAGGACGTCAAATGATCTGAAACCACGGTATTCCACGTATTGCTGATTCTCTAAATATGGAAAAAAATGTAATTGCGACACTGATAATCTAAATGTACTTAATTTCTCTAATAGAATATCATAATCCAGGCGATCGAACGCCTTAGAAAAGTCTGTGTAAATGGTGTCATTTTTGTTTGCATCAATTTAGAAATGAATTATGTGGTGATACATGCGAGGTTAGTCTCATAGTGCAGTCATTGAAGCGAAAAATAGGGTCTTACCTCCGAAATATTTTACTATGAACCGATTTACATGAAATTTTGGAATTAGGCTTATCTTACCCTTAACTTCAAAAGTGATATTGACCCGACCTCCGTTTTTTATTTTTAAGGGGTGAAAACGACCCCTTAATGAAAAAATTGACATTGCGCAATTTTATCGCTAGAAAACGTATTTAATAATAAGGAGTGAAATCGTAAAGTGTTCTCTAACACAATTATATCATGTTTAACCCATTTTCAAACCCTAAAAAACTTTACAACCCCTGCAAACGACCCCTAAATTGAAAAAAATTACAAAAAATACTTTTGTATAACTTAAAAAGATTTAAATATAGAGTAAATATTGTTTCACGTTCTCTACCTTAATTATCATATTTTTAACCCCTTTTCAACCCTTAAAAACAACCCCTCAATTAAAAATTGTATAAAAAAATTTCTTTTGATGAACTCAAAATGATTTAAATGTTGTTCCACGTTCTCGAAAATGACTATCATATGTTTAGCTTTTCAACCCTTAAAACTACCCCTAAATTAAAACATTGAAAATATGTGTTTATACAATTAAAAATAATTTAATTATAGAGTAAATAATCAGACACTTTTTATTGAATAAAATATAAACTTACAAGTTATCTGGAAATGTACTAGATTAAATTAGTAATTAATTATAAAAAATTCGGCAACAAGAGCATTAAAATACATAAAAAAACTATTACACCAATCGTTCATGACTCAATATCGGAGTTGGTGTCGTAATCAAGATCTTCTTCTGGGTCAATTGGAGGGCTATTCTGGCAGTTATCTCCACTGCATGTTCTACAAGTTACATTGCAAAATAGCCCGACTCTTCGGCATCCGCAAGTGGCTCCGCAACCTTTTTTGCAGTTGCAAAAAATCATTTTAAGTAAATCTTGCGGTGCAGGTGGATCTGCAGTTTTTATTGGATTTGATTTTATTGGGTATACATATATGAACGTTTGTATGTATTCGTGCGTATGTTTCCGATATATATGCCATATATGGATATATATATATATATGAAAAATACTAGGTTCTCGGGTTGAACCGCGTCTGAGATTGTTAATGACATTAACAATCTCAGACGCGGTTCAACCCGAGAACCTAGTATTTTTCATACCAACGACCGCGGAAGCTTCTCGGAACATATATATATATATATATATATATATATAAAACAATAGTTTTGGGTTCATATTATTCTTTACTTTCACTCTGCTCCAAATTTTTGTGCTCCGAAATTTTCATTTTACTAAATAGAAAAAAAAAAACGTTTAGTTTTTGGACGATAACTCCTTCAATTTTAAAGCTATCACAACTTTAAAAAAACCATTTTAAAGGTAATTGAAAGAGCTACAACTTTTTTCATTACGACATGTAGTGTAAAACCCTTCATTTTGAAACGGTGAAGGGTCAAAGGGCTCGAGAGAGACTGTGATTGCGCTACCGCGCGCTCTTTAAACAGTCATATCTCCGTCAATTTTGGTCTGACAGAAAAAAAAAACAAAAAAACAAAATTTTTGTCAAAAAAAGACCTACATTTTTTATCATTACGGTTTTTTATGTATTTTTCATTATTTTTGAAATATTATGAAAAAAAGGTGTTATATTAAAAAATGAATAAAAAAATTTCTTCTTGAGATCGTGATTTTTTTGAAAAGTATGCATTCCAAAGCAGCCGAACGGCTGGAATCCAATAAACTCTTCATATTAAAGTTAAATCTAGACGGAATACGATTAATTTTAATTTTGGTGGAAATGGCACTTATGAAACACATCGATTTTTAAAAAAAAATATTAGATGTCCCTCTTTTTTTCATTACAACTCACTCACTTTACGTGCAAAAGACTTTTAACACTGCTCAATTTAAAGATTATTTTAAGCACTATAAAAAAGTTTCTTACTGTCATATGGATAAAATGTATCCGTTGTCAGCTAGATGGCATTGAATACATCGATTAAAGTTCAGACAAAAAAAAACGGCTTTTATCTTCAATATCTCGCTTAATATTGCACTTAGAACACTCTTTAAAAAACCAATTGTTAATTTTTTTACCTTCTACAATTTTGTTTATTATAAAATTATCGCTAAAACGCATATTTTTTGAGATATTTACAAAAAACCGTTGAAAAACGTGGGAAAATTCGGAGTTTTCAATCGCCAATAACTTGAAAACTATTGAATTTTTGAAAAAAAGGACACTTTTTGCTTAGAATTGGGTCTTCTATCGATCCCCGAGGTTATTTTGACCAAAAAAATTTACACTAACGAGAAGGGGTGGCAACCACCCTCAGGGTAAGAACGGAGGTCGGGTCAATATCACTTTTGAAGTTAAGGGTAAGATAAGCCTAATTCCAAAATTTCATGTAAATCGGTTCATAGTAAAATATTTCTGAGGTATAAAGCTTCAATGACTGCACTATCAGTAGATATCTGATAATGCGAATATTTGAAAGTGCACTGTAATGTTATATTTTTTTTTTGTTTTTTCAAACATTTATTTAACGTCGGTCTATTTCCGCTACTGAGGCCTATCACCGACGCCTGTAGACGAGCTACCCCCAACCAGGAATTTTGCCGAACCTCTTCCCTTAAGAAGAGTAGGGATCTTTTACTTGCCTAACATTTAATAGACAAGGGACCCGGCTTTACATCCCCTCCGAAGGATGTTATATCACCTACACAACCATCGCCTACGGTTGCATAGTTTCCGCGCATACACTGATACACAAGTCGCTGGAAGATATGTGAGGCGAGGACATGGTCTTCTTTGAAACGGTCGCCCATCCAAGTACTAACCGCGCCTAACGTTGCTTTACATCGCATATCGAAGTATCTCATTAATTTTTATTATTCTATGCGTGTACAATAGTAGAGTTTATTTTGTTTCTTAATTATTTAAACAATTTGCGCATGAATATTTTAAATTCTTTATATAGCTAGGACGCCCACGACTTCAGCAAACGTGTGCTCAAAAGTGACCACTAATTTGTCTTTTTCGCCCTTTCATCTCCAACCGACTCTGGTAGTTACACTCGAATTATTTTAGCATGCGCAAAAGATATCCAGTAATCAAAACTTTTAACATTTAGTCACGTCTAACGAAAGAGTTTTCCGAAACAATGTTCAGAGAGTGCCTAAGATAAAAGCCTCGGAGAAATCTGACTTTACCTGTTATTAAAAATGTTTCGTTGGTTCCTTTTACGCTGAAGTTCGGAATTTAATTTAAAAATTAACGTGTGAAACAACATCTTTGTTTTATACCTGCGAGCGACACTTGAGATTTTTTGCGTGACAAATAACCTTTTTATAAACTCTCTGTTAACATTCTTTTAAAGTTTTATAACTGCCTGAAATTAAAGTAAATGCGAATGTTAGAAATAGGTTTAACCATGATAACATTACAAGTAGAAAAAATCCAATGCAATACAATGCTCAGCATATTAGGCATGATCCCAAGCTGCCTGTAGAATGACGTTGACTCACTATACAGTGTGTAAATATAGTCTCTGTCATTAAAAAAACTAATAATAGGGAACGATTAGACAAGCAAAAAACCTATATAATTTTTTTCTCTAGGAACACTTTGAAACTGCTAAACTATGTCAATAATTTTAATAAGTGTGATTAATTTCTTTGAAAATCTACGCAAAGAAACATTTCAGAGTTTATCACTTAGTTATGGAAAAGCCAGAAAAAAGCATAAAGACTATGTAACGATAGAAAGATTATGTAACCGTTAACTTACAGAGTAATAACCAAGACAAAAAAAGCGATACAAGGCCCTCATTAAGGGTCCTGAGGGATTTTGCTGTCCCTTTTCTAGGTTTTAGTGTGCCCTCCGGACGGCGCGTGGGAGCTGACACTGCCTGGGCTAGTAGTTTAGCAACTGGGCGTGGGTTGTAACAAAAGGTGTGCGAAAGAAAAACCTGACTACTTAATAGTACAAAATTTAATGTAAAACAATATCTAAATGTGTATATATATGCAATATAGTAAAATTTTAAACGAACATGACTTCGGCCTCTGTCTCATGGTCGGAGTTACTATGTAGATCGAATGAAAGACCGGGATTGTAGATTCAGGTTACTGATTAAAAATATTTCCTTCTACAGTCACGAGCCCCGAATCGTAGGGCAAAGTACGAGCCATAATTAACTAGATAGGTACATGACCCATCAATAAACGCGTATTATGAGGTATAACTAATACTCAAATACATTATTAGGCAATACAATATATATATATATATATATATATATACATGCCTACCTTGCACTGACGAGAGCCAACAGCTCGAAACTGCGGTCTGCAAGTGGTATGGGACGACTGGCACGAGACTTCCTTTAAGTAGGATCAATCTTTTGGCTGGTGTTTGTTGCAATCGAAGCATTAGCGTTTTGTTGGTAATATGCGATTATTACACTTAACGTGCTAGGCTTGTAACTTGTAATTCAGCGCTCGGCGGGGCACATAGCCCAGAGAGTAGCTGCTGGTTGCAGTCTGGTTACATTCCTAATAATAAAATAAGGATTTTATAAAACCACTTAACATGAGAAAGAGTTCAATAGCAGTTTAATCCAAAATTGGTAGCGACAACCCAGTTCGCTGCTTCCACACTATTGGCACGGACACATACACACACATACCCTTCTGGGCGGATGTTACTTGCCTTAGTCGAGGAGAGATAGCGAGTTCCAAAAGCTGAGGCTCGAATGAAGCTGTAATAAAACTACATAAGGTAGGACAACCAGACCGAAAAGCGGTCTTCGACGCGCTACTGATTAACTTTGTTCTCTACTAGGACGGCACACCGAGCTCCTAACCTCACTTTATGTCAAACGTAAACGTACTGTTTATGCTAGTGCATGAATGAATCCCAACAGGCTTCTTAGCTTAACTACGCTAGGCCCCAGCCAACCATATGTATAAACCCCCCAGATTCGCAAAGAAGTAAGGTACGGTTCTCCATTTCCTACAGTGTTTCAGTTGTGAGTTTTAAAAGATTAACTCGATTTTACTTATATTTTAAAAATATTTAGGAAGCTGTTACATGGCCCGAAAGTGGCATGTAACAGTTATTTCAAATTGTTCAAAAATCTACTGGTTTAAAACGTACCCATTCATTGAATATATTGAATTTCTCTTTATTGTGTCCTATGAACAGATGAATAATTTATTTATAAATAGAAAAATAATGTTACGTATATATATCAAGGAAATGGTGAAACTCTAGCCTGGAAGGCAGTGTGATGCTCTTCCCCCACACATTGAAATTTACCAATGTTCAAAGTACAATAAAATCAATCGTGTTTAAAAATCTCAGACCTTGCCGGCTCTCTTCAAGCAGCGTTTATCGACAAAGTCCAATTTATTAACCAGCGTTTTATATACCCTTGTATATAAAAAGAAATCGTATAAAAGATATGTTCCCAATTTCGGTGTCCTTTTATATTTACCCAATGCTGAGGACGACAAAAGGGGCTATTCTTATTTAATCGAATATTTGATACAAGACGATATATTTTATATGGACATACACATTGTTACAATAGTATAGTGGCACAATGTTTGTTACAGAATAATGTGTTTATTTCGCAGATTATTGTCTTCTATGAAGTCTTGGTTTGCAGTGGTAATTAAATTAGGTTGATTAATTTTTTTATGCATTTATTTAACGTCGGCCTATTTCCGCTACTGAAGCCTAACACCGACGCCTATAGACGAGCTATCCCCAACCAGGAATTTTGCCGAACCTCTTCCCTTAAGAAGAGTAGGGATCTTTTACTTGCCTAACATTTAATAGGCAAGGGGCCGACGGCTTTACATCCCCTCCGAAGGATGGTATATCCCCTATACAACTCTCGCCTAAGATTGTATAGCTTCCGTGCATACACTGATATACAAGCCGCTGGAAGATGTGTGAGGCGAGAACGCGGTCTTCGTTGGAACGGTCACCCATCCAACTACTAACTGCGCCTGACGTTGCTTTACATCGCATATCAAAGTATGTACATAGTAAAGACGCACCTACGCTCGCCCCAAAATTAATAGAACTCATGAACTTTCCGACACTGCTTGGAACCAATTAACCATATTTGGAATCTCGAAGAATCTACTAAGGGATTCTAATTCTGTTGAAATTATTTAACAATCTAATAAACTGTCCTTTACTTGCTCTTGTCTCTGCTGATATATTTTCGCTATAGTTTTTAATAGCAGAAATTTGGGTATGAATTCTCTAATTTTACTTATTTATATTACTAGTAGTAAAATAAGTAAATAACATTCCAAGAAATAACGTTGCCGGGTCTCCAAAGTACATCTCTCTTTAAAAATAATAAGAAAATTTGACGTTAACCTTGCATTCTCTATGATAAATAGTCTCATAAAACTTGATATAACAACGTAGTTATATTTTACGGGTAATGAAAAATTCTGAAATATAATCAGGTAGGTTAGATAAGGGAAACACGGAACATATTACTCTTGAACCTGAGCGTTCTTCTTAAGTAGTAGCTAGGCATGTTCTATGATTTATCTGACCTCTTTGAAAGGGGAGATTTTGTATTTTATTTAGAGCAACTAAGTTTTAAATGACCATGAAGAAGAATCTGAAAAAAAACGCATTTACGTGGAAATATATTTTAATGTTACATTACCAGATTCACAAGCTCCAATACTTTTGGGAGAATTAAATTTTATTTATTAAAAGAGCATTGTAGTGAAATGTTATCCATGAATTTTATCTGGAACAAACGTTTCAACTAAAAAAACCGCTGCCCAAGACATCACTACTTCCACATCCAGATTTTGTATCCAAGTCTTATACACACTAAATTCCAATGTAATATTTTACTCCCTTTAATAATAGGGTGGGGGTGGTAGAGGGGGTGGCTAGTGTAAAAAAAAATTTAACGGCCCTTGGTTGTCGTACACACACTAAATCTAAATTTAATTTTGTACTCCCTTTAATAATGGGGTGGGGGTGGCAATGGGGGTGGTAGAGGGGGTGGCTAACGCCAAAAAAATATTTTCAGACGTTTCGTTCTTATATACACACTAAATTACACTTAAATTTTTTTTACTCCCTTTCATAATAGTATGGGGTAATAGTGGGGGGTGGCTGATGCCAAAAAAAAAAATTTGAGACCTTGACTTCTCGTACATGCCCTAAATTGCAATTTTATGGACTCTTGCCTACTTGCTTTGCCTATTTACCCTTATTTACCCCATTTACCCCCGAACCCTTCAACGGAATTAGATCAAAATATAATCTAGTTCCAGATCTCGTTATAATACATAACTGTACCAAATTTCAAGACAATATCATAAACGGTTCCAGAGTAAACGTGTGCATAAAAAAAACAGACAGACCGACAGACAGACAATTTTTTTTTTTTCGTTCAAATTTAAAATCTCTATGTTTCATGGCATTTAAAGCCTATTTCAACAGAAAAAAAAAATTGTTTTTGCGTTACTATACTTCCACTGGACGTGGAAGTAATTGGTAATAAGCAAAATGTTTCGCAATTTTCACTCATAACCTATCGTGGTATTTATGCTAGTAGAACTTTGCTCCGCCACACATTTTCCATGATTCATATACAAATCTAATTCATATTCTGTTCATTTCGGCGCATTGCCGAACAGTTTTAAAACTACCGGAATTGATGCTGATAACGTATTGTAACTTTTTGTATCCTCTTCTAAATCGTTTGTACCACGCAATATCTCCCCAATGCTGGCTTCTGGCTGATAATAATACTGGCGTTTGGAAGCTTACGTGCTATTCTACTTGAATATTAGTTTTAGTTTCCCTTCTTGCATGGTTTAATTCGAATAATATATTTTTATATCCTGCGATCCAATTGTGCTGCAGTTGGTATAAAAGTGTAAGCTTTGTCACATGCACAGAGAGTAACGAAGTTTGAGCCCCGCAAGTGGTATCTATAACATATTTAATTAAAATTCAACATCCTAACACATTAGTTCAAATAAATCGTTTTAATTATATTATATAGTATATTTGTATGCTACAATTTTAACACAATCTGCTGTAACGCCGCTATTTCGGTACTACAACTTGCACTACACTAGTATATGCGGGTTTTTGCCTCGAGCGCCAATTTCTATTTAAAGTGCAGAAACACCACGAACGGTTATTTGAATTTTTAAAAAAATTTTGACCAAAAACAAATAATTTTACTTTTATAAAAATAACTAAATTTTTAGAACTTGGCGTAGTGAACCTGGTAAAGTAATATTTAGTAGTTAATCAGTGCGATACATCTCAGGTGGAGTGTCCCACTTAAAGGCAGCGTCCCCGACTGAGAATTCCACGGACAATAACTCGGTGTGATTGTTAAAAAATATCAAATGACAAACAGGATCAATCGTCAAGTTTTACTTTACTGAATATTAATTTGTCTTTGTTTAGTACGATCGTGTAAAATATTATTTTTTGACAGTTCGACTCGGGTGGAGTGTCCCACTTAAAGGCAGCGTCCCCTGAGGGTCTTCTTCGCGTTAAAATGTTTTCCCCGGATAAGCTAGATACGATCGTTAAATTCAAAGTTATTACAGGTTGCTGAAGGCGGAACTTATCAAGCTAAAACAAAGACCAATTAAAATTATTTGTATCAATACAGAAAATATTTTAAGTCCAAATTGCCAAAACAAAAATAGATATGAATTCGACACTGTGCATTCTTACCAAAATAATCGACTGGTCAGGTCGGCAGTTGAAAGCCAAAGAGGACTTTAGCGGAGGGCCTAGACAAGTTATCCCCGTGCTAAGTAAGAATTCATCCTGTCGGACGCACAAAGTGCAAGCATATGTCAGTCAGGCAGTCATTAATTGGCTGTGAAATAAAATGTTTTATAACTGGTAGCATCAATTGTTATAGACAATAATTTCTGAACAATTTACATGACTGGGATCGATTTAAAATAAACTATTTATATGATTTCAGAAGAGGAACGAATTTAATAGCCCCGGTATTACTAGTTATAATTCTAAATCGAAATACTATTTTTATATCCGGTTTCATGTTAATTATTTCGAGCGTTAATTAATTCAAACAATTGACTCTCACGGTTTAAACTACTTGCAATCGATTTGTTAAAACTTTACCTGGTTACTAAAAACAACTGAATTTTATCGTCCCTAGTTTATTAATTTACACAAAATTAAGGAGTTCCAAATGATCCTCTCATGACTTTTAAATATAATATTTCCCTGAAATTAAATTGCTTGACAGCGGTTTCTTCCCAATTTACTCTATATACTCGGTGGATAAGAAAAATCTATGACTTTAAATTAAAATGAATATTATGAAAACAAAAATGACTTCATTACACCGTTAATTTTGATGCTATATGAATATATATGAAGGTTACTATTTTTACTATAAAAGTACCTAACGGGTTTTAAAATACTTTAAAATATATAATGTACTTTATAGAATGTCCACTGTAGTATGTATTTCGTAAAAAAATGCCCCTTTGAAATCGATCTTGCGAAAGTCATGATAATCTTGAATTCGAAAAATGCCTCAGAGCTCGAAAATCGCTTAAATTGATTGTTTTCTTTTTTTTTTGGGAATTTCTCTTCCACATGTAAGTAGTAAAGCTATGTCACTCCTAGCTTACTGAATAGAGGAATACTGGAATTACATGAGCACATGGCATGTGTCTATCAGGAGCCTTTGTAATTTAAGATACCTTTGATATATGTTTAAAACCTGTTTACACCTATTTTAAAACTGTACAGATCTGTTTAAAATCTGTTTTATATCCTGATGGACAGATGACATCCAGTTCATGGCTTCATTGAAATCCCAGTGTTCCTCTACTTAGTGATCTAGAAGCGGCATAGCCTTACTACTCATATACCTTGTGAAAATTATCACAGAATTTACAAAAATAACCAGTATATTGAAAAAATTATCTCTACGTCTGTGACGTTTGCGTCGAAGGAACAGTCAGAGGCTACCTCTATATTTTATTTTTGTGCAACTTACAGGTGTTGTCGGGAATATTGTAATGTTCAAAGTAAACAGCGTATTTTGGTGTTCACAATACCTATTTTTATTAATTATTTAATAAAATTAAAAAATAAGGCTTGCTTAATAATTAAATTTTATACTATTAATCGAAGTTAATAATATACCATTGTAAAATTTATAATAAGTAATGTTTTTGCATTATTGCATTTACAAAAACATTATTGTTTTTTGCACCAAAAGTGAACAAAAATGTAAATAAAGCACAAAAAAAAAATTTCGGTAGGCAACTTTAATAATTTTTTCATTATTTACAGCTTGTAACGATCATTTTTTGCAAATTACCCTTATGCAATAATGCAAAAACATTAATTATAATAAATTTTACTGTGGTATATTACTATCTTCGATTAATAGTATAAAATTGAATGATTAAACAAGCCTTATTTTTTAATTTTATTAAATAATTAATAAAAATAATTATTGTAAACAACAACAAACGCTGTTTACTTGAACATTCCAATATTCCCGATAACACCTGTAAGTTGCACAGAAATAGAATATTTTTTTATAACTTTTCCAGGCGTCAATTTTTTAGCAAGTTTTGGTGCCGCGTGGCTATCGGGTCAAGTAGCCACAAATTATTACTAATTATTACAATTTAACCTGTAAATTTTCATAATGATTGTTACAACTAAATCTGAAAGAGCAAGAGTTAAGCTTTCAAATTATCTCAAAAAGAATTGTCCCAATTATTTTTTTGAAATAAAGTTATTTTTTAGTTATTACGATTTTAAATATATCGAATCATAAAAACTAAATTTTTTTAAATTTTTTATATTCCTTGTAGTAATCAACTAAAGGGTCTAGAAAATGAATTTATACGGGAAACTACATTATAAAATTTATTGTTTGTTTAATTGCGTATTGTTTAAAAAACAGCCTTTTGTAATTTCATCTCTTGTGCAATATACACAATATGAAATCTTAAACAAATTTCATAATAGTCGCACCTGAAAAACTATCATATTTCGATAGGAACTTTGTTTAATTAAAGTAGTTCAATTTAAATAAGAGTTATGATGTTATAACGAAGCGCATGCGTACCTCCGCTCGCTAGCCTTGCCCCCCACCACTCCAGGGTTAACGTTATAAACATTTAGACTTCTCGCGCTTATTTTTGTTCGCAAAATGTTTTTGTAATGAAATTTGTGTAGAGTTTCCTGAGCTTCAAAATCGAATTCTTGTAAAATTATGGCTAGGGACAAAATCAGAGAGATATGAGCAAGAAAACTGAACTTCTTTTTAATTTGTTTATAACAATTTTTCCCAGGTACCATTGGCACGTGATTGGACAAAAAATGGTTATATACATTATAAACAATAACTCCTAAAAGGACGAGATCACTTAGATTTAGTTCTTTCAATTTAAGTTTCTTTCGACTATTATATAGTATATAATATGCAATCACTATTACTATTAATATTAACAATAGAATCAGTAAATAAACACTATTAAAGAAATCCTAGAAATCATTAACAATCTTTGTAATTATTATTGAGTATTTTTTATTGGAATGCGAGTTTTGCCTTTTTTCGTTCCGTCCAAAAATATTTTTAATCAATAATTATGTTTTGCTCAATTATTATTTTTTATTCTTTTTTCCAACAGACATAATAGTACATAATTACAGTATTTAAAGTACACAAGTTGTGGAAATAAATAAATAACTAATTAAAATACAGCACAAGTCCATCGACAGCAAATCCTCTTAGTATTATGCAAAAAAATATTAAAACTGCACTATTTCAATTATTTTTTATTATCCTTTCCAGCTATGATGGGAAAGCCTCTGTTTTGTTTTAATACCCGTTAATGATTGCAAAATATTTGCACTGGCTGTTTACCTATTCGGACCTGTTATTTGTATTTTATTTGTTTCTCATTAAGCAGTCTCCATGGCAAAATGCCTGTGTAAGGGGAGACGGACAGGATCTACGTGCATTCCGCGCATCGTTAGGGATATGACTGTTTGTAGGGTTCGATAAACAGTTCATGGCAATAAACAATGCCTTACTGGGGGTAGAAATAACCATAGACCGTCGGTTCTTAAAATTAAGTGGTAGATTTTTTAAATTCTTATCAACAAAAATATCGTGTCCCCATACCTTATACATACAAAGTAAATGCTTTATTAGAATTAATACTATTGACATACTCTATTAACCCAATTCAAATCATTTATTTAACTACATTTTAGCACAAGATTATTTGTAGCAAGTCGAAAACCACACAAAAAAGAAACACATTGAAAAATAAAATACAAAGTTCACAAGAGTGGGGGAGTAATTCTTGCTGTCAAAAACATATATAGTATAAAGCAAATACATATGGATTTTAGCGATCGATTTATTGATACGGTTTGTGTAAAAGTAAATACATCTGAGTCTAATGCACTATATGTTATCTTTGTATATATCGATCCGGCCTGTAACATCAACATTGTAAGGTAATTTTTATAATTTCTTGGAAAATTTACCATTTCTCTATAACAATAATTTCCTAATATCCTCTTCAAAACAAATCACCGAATCTACAAAATAATATAATTATTGGAAAAAAACCTCTGCTCCTGTGACGTTTACGCCAAAGGAAAAGTCAGAGGTTATGTTTTGCAAATAATATAAATCGGAATAAACACAGAAATAATGTATTTTGCTGACGTTTCGGAAAGTAATCTCTTTCCGTTTTCAAAGCTATTTTTTGGAAGAACCCCTATTTTGCTGTGTATGTCAAATACACAGCTTTAAGATTCTAATCTAATAATCATGGGAGATTTTAATATCTCCAAACTGAATAAGTATTATAAGAGCAATACATTAAATGATTAGTATGTTAGAGAATTTTCAAAACTTTTTTGACTGTAAGCAGTATAACAGAATAACAAATTATTTAGACTGTATATTAGATCTGGTGATATCTAATCAAAATTGTACAGTCCAACATTTTGTTTAGTAGATGAGGATGCTCATCATCCAACTTTGTATATAGAGATCTCTTTAGTAATCAATAAATTAACGCAATTGTCGTCTCCATTAAAATCTACCTATAATTATAGAAAGGCGAATTTCAATCTATTATATGAACTATTTAGAAACACGGATTGGACTGATATTGGAAGGTTTTCTGATGTAAATGAAGCTGTAGAATATTTCTATTCAATTATATACAATATATTTGATAAATGTATCCCAAAAACAAAAACATCCAAGAAATATCCTGTTTGGTTTAACAACCAAATCATAAAAGATCTAAGAAAACAGAACAGAATTCGTAAAAAATATAAGTTCTCTCAATCAAACGATTTAAAAAATGAATATAGTAATCTAAGAGCAAAACTAAAAAAGGATATTGATCAAGCATACAAACAGTACATAAATAAAATACAAGAGGATATTAGCGATGATTCAAGGACATTCTGGCAATTTATGAAGGACAAAAAAGGGGGCAGTCTCTTTCCTAAATACTATGGACCTAGATAACCTAAAATGTAAAAGCGGGGAGGCAATTGCAGATGCATTCGCACGTCACTTTAAAAGTGTATACAATGTAGATCTCCATGGAGATGACTCACACAAAACTAAATCCGCACATGGATGAAGTAGTTGTAAACTCTATTACACAAAATGAGATAGGTGATGCTGTAAAAAGACTAAAGTGAAACAAAGCAGTTGAACCCGACAGGTTACCCTCTTACATCGTTAAAGGTTGTATCGACTTTCTTGTACACCCGCTTCACTACCTGTTTAACCTAAGTTTAAAAACCAAAGTATTTCCTGAAATCTGGAAAGAAGTCCGTCTTTGCCCAGTACACAAGAAAGATGATAAAACCGTCATTAAGAATTATAGGCCTATTGCTATACTATCAGTCCCAGCAAAACTTTATGAATCGATTATCTATGGCGATATCTATAGATCAGTCTCCAATAGCATATCCATTCACCAGCATGGCTTTATGAGACAGAGGTCAACTGCTAGTAACCTGATTAATATCACTCAGTTCATATCCCAAGAAATACACGAAGGAAATCAGGTGGATGTTGTTTATACCGACTTTCAAAAGGCGTTTGACTCGGTGTCGTATATTTTCCTACTCTGTAAACTTAAAAATTAATTTGGATTCCATGAGAATCTTATAGAACTCCTCACATCATGTTTACATAATAGAAAACAGTATGTATCTGTAAGTGGTTATACATCGAAACAGTGTCTTGCCTTGTCCGGAGTCCCTCAGGGTTCCAATCTTGGATCATTGTTATTTCTCATGTTCATAAATAGTCTTACTGAAATAATTAGAGCCTCCAAATATCTATTATTCGCAGATGATTTAAAGATTTACATTGAAGTTGAAAGTAATATGGACTGCTTCCTGCTCCAAAATGACATTAATAATTTATATCAATGGACACTTCAAAATAAATTGTATCTTAACATTAGTAAATGCTTCATTATGACCTATACTAGAAGAAAAACTCCAATTATATTTAATTACAAAATAAATGATACAGATTTGGCTAGGGTTGAAATCATGAGGGACCTAGACTTAACATTTGACACCCAGCTCACATTTAGTAACCATATTTACGCCATGATAAATAAGGCCAATAAAATATTGCTCAATTGTCTGGAATCCATTTTATCAAATACATAAAAATAGCGTAGAATCAATACAAAATAAAGTTTTAAGGTTTTTAAATTATACAGAGACTGGTTTATATAATTTCGATATAGATAAAGGTATATTAAGGGAAAGATATGATCTCAAAACACTGGAGAATCTACGAAAATACGGGCATATTGTATACTTACATAAATTGTTACATGGCAATGTAGACGATAGTAGTTTCCTGTCCATGATAAGTTTAAGTGTCCCCCACTATCCTACTAGAACTTATAGAACTTTCCACTTAGAGCTGGCAGGTAGAAATTATCAAATCAATTCCCCTCTCCACAGAATATGTAGTAACTATAATACGATCCAAGCCAACTATCATATATTTGACATCAGTATAAAAAAAACTAAAAACCGTGTTAAATTCATTGTTTAAACCATTGCTTTTTAACATTATGTTAACATTAAGCTAGTTTTAAGTTAGTTTTAGGTTAATGTAAATATCAAATGTCCATATCACTCTGTAATAGGGCTTGCATGTTGAGTGCATTACCAAATAAATAAATAAATAAATAAGCGATGTGGCTGAATAACCACTCCATACATACAAGTAATGTATAACTGATGGTCGAGAGGTAAGCGCACTTGCCTCTCATTTAAAAGTCGCGGGTTCGATCGCCGGTCGTAGCAATGGAAAACACTGTGAGAGGGATTTTTCCACTATACACGGATATTAGGTGAGTCTCCCTTGTCTCTAAATGTGTAGCCCCTCCCACACAAAGCTAGAGCCTTCCGGGATAAAGGTGGTCGTCATTACCTGTGGTGTATTTATTTATTTATTATTATTTATTATAATGTGTAATAGTCCAAGATCCCAGAGCCGTCAGAGCTACATCATTTTAGCAAAGCTAAAATTTTCACAATAAATATGTAATATGTAGGTAAAAACGTATTGCATACTTGCTAGCTTGAATGCGGGGCCTGTTACAGATAATAGGTATTGAAGGTAAATAAAAATCTTACTCTTACGGAAAAGTCTTTATTATCAAAATTAAAGAGTTTAAATTTCGCTTCGAATAAGTACCTCAAAGTTGAAATTCCATCAAGAGATATGGGCGTAATTGGCAGTCGAATAACAACAATGTCTACCAACTTGTAAAAAAATCACGCTGGGCAACTTTTTAAACGTCTTCAGCTCTGAAACGACTAATTTAAATGAATAAATCGATAGAATGAAAATTTAGGGACGGAGGAATCTATGCGCGACAGACGGAAGAAGATGAAAATTTATTAACTGTAGAAACAGCTATTTCCCAAGCAGCAAAATCTGACATTGTGGCAATTGTTAGCGAGAACATTAACGTTCTCGTTCTCCTAACGGGCCTCGGAAAAAAGTACGAGGACTTATACTTCCACAAACCAGGGAAAAAGGAAAAAATGAGGTTTATGGTACTCAAACACTTCATCATTGATCCCACAAATGCCGTCTTCATGCATGCATTTACTGGGTGTGACATCACGTCACGGGAACGGAAAATTTGTATCCCTCATTGTGCAACATCCACACCCAAAAGCACAAGCAGTTACATTTCTCGGGCCATCTGTTTCCCAAGACTTGATAGAACAGACAGGGAACATCTGATCTTGTCACTGTACGAACAGATGCACAGTGGACTACTGGACGAGCTGAGATACGAGCTTTTTATAAAATCCGCCTCAAAAAAATTGTTCAACCTAGCACGATTGCCACCAACATCTGGATGCAGCAAGGTGGCACATACCACCAAGTGCAACTTGGCTGGGAAACGTAACAAACCCATGCCAGTGGGGTTGGAAGAAAGGCTCATCAGGCTTATTGCCTATAATAATGTCAAAGGATGCTGCACCCGATATGCTGCTGAAAATGGTTTCGTGTACATGCTAAAAGGGTTGCACTGCAGCATGCAGTTGTCGGGAATCAGGCCTGAACTGCTCTTTGATCTGTAAACACTGCTCTGGCCTCTCATGTCAGAACGCTCCTGAGATTGAATTGGATGAAGATGATGACGACGACGAAGATTTGATATTCTAACGTACTTTCTCAAACATTTATTATTTTAAACCCATTAACATATGTACAACTTAATGTAAATAACACCTGTGAATATATCGAATTTGTTAGTAAAAAATGACTATATTAAACAAAAAATGAAATGACCCCAATTGAAAATTGAATATAAATATAAATTTAGTTTTGCAGTGGTAATACTCAGCTAGCAATCAGCTGCTGGAAAGTTCGTCAGCCACAGCACTGTTGGGCGCCGGGTGATTTTCACCTACGAACGCGGTACCTTTAGGGGGCTGGCTGACGATTTTTCCAGGCATTGACAGGTAGCTGACAGTTAATTTTTCAATTAATATGTTAAATAGTACGACATATCAAAATATCAGCTGAGGTCAAATGATTTTAAATTTTTGAAAATATTCCATTTTCACCTGACTAACTGACGTGTTTTCCAGCCACATCCGAGTGGCTGACGATCTCGGTTGATATTTATTTACAAAACCATATTTCACTTCATTTTTTTTACAATATTATTTACGACTGCACCCATCATGCCCCTACCCCCAGGCGAAATATAGAGAAAATTAGAGAAATATTACAAGGGTCCGGAAATGTTTCAAATTATTCAATTAGTCAAATTGTCTTGGAAAATACACCCAAAAACACCATTAATAGTAAAAAATATACGTGGAAATTACTTATTTTAGAATAGTTTATTAAAGACTTTGTACATGATAACAGTTATTTATATATGTAACAAATGCAATAAGTTTAAATAACGACGTTACTAAGTATGAAACTTTAATTAATCTCTTAATAAATATTATTTTATTGTTATTATTATATTTGCTCGAGACTGATCGATTTCTTGGACAGTATCCAACTACTCTATAAGACATGTCTATATGTGCCATAACGTCATCTCCACATGAAATATTGTAAACTAGTTTTGGTACGTATTTGATCGACGTAAAATAAACCTTCAATTTACAGGTATTTCTCCAGGCTTTTGGCATCCGCATAATTTGTAAAAATGTTGGTTTTCTTAAGACCTCATTAAGCAGCAATAACACAATAAATTCGGAATGAGTGAGTGAAGCGACGCCGAGGCAAGACTTAAAACAACATTTGTGTTTCATCAACGCATTTCAGTGGCAACGGTAACAAACGAACATTAGCAATTCAAAGTCCGTAGAAAAGATTTATCATTTAGGAGAAGATAAAATTGCAAAACTTTATAGTCTTTACACAATACGAGTTGGGATGCAAATATTCTAGTGGCATATAAATGGATGAAGAATAACAAAATGCAAATTCCACCAGACATTTTACATATTTAAACCGAAAGGGACATTTGTTATATAAATTCGAATCACTTACTTTACAAATTCAGACCATTTACATTTCATCAACATATATTATTATTTAGGTATTCCAATAGTTTGGAATGTAATTGGATTAAAACTATTTACGGTATTAGTACAGTATTAGGAAAACTAGGAATGACTGGAATATCGAGGTTGCCCCAACAGAGAGCAGCTTCTAAGGGAAATAAGTGCACAAGCGGAAATGCTGCGAAGTTAATAGTCAATTGCAGAAATCTAAGTTTAGTCGAAATCATGAAATTGTTCAGAACCGACATACATACCTATATATACCGGGTGTAACAGGGTCATGGCACAGTCCCTCTTTTCCTTTAGTTTTAAAGATAAACAATTGAAATAACATCCTATACAATGTGTCCAGCCTGGAGCTTACACGATCTATATCTCAAAAACTACTGAACGAATATAGTAAAGTGTGGTTTAAATATATTACAGCATCATCTTAAATAATTATTTTCCGTTGCATTTGTTTGCTGGTCGATAGCCGAGTGGGTTAAGGCGCGAGGTGGCAATTGCGATTAATCACACTGACATCGCACCACCGGGTTCGAATCCTGGTTCCGGCACTGTCGGAGAAAATGTTTGTATATCCACGTTTTTTCAATGTGTAACCCCCTTCCGCACAAGCCTTGGCTTCTGGAACTGGGGGTTGCCTAATTTCTGTGGTGTTTATTATTATTTGTTCTTCGTTTAAGGTTTGTGTTCATTGTCCAAACTTCTGAGCCACAGGTGGTTGTACTTTCGATAATGATTTACACATTCGCATCTTTGTCACGTGTTTTGTATTCTTAATCCGCAGCACTGTATTCAATTTGTTTGTTATCGTTCATCCTCTCCCGATTTTCCGTAGAACACTTTTATCATTTTTTCCGTGTTTAGTCAATAGTACCTGCAAATAATGAAAAATTCTTTATCTAACTCTAAGTCGGCTATCCAAACAATGATTGTCAGAAGAAGTAGTAGCAGAGCTGTTCAAATTAGTTGTTTAATATTTTATTGTCCACTAGTAGTTACTGCTTATAAATTGAATTACATTATGGCCCGTCTGGGTTATTACATAACGAATATTACTTAAATTTATTAATTATTTATTAAGAATGCGACAAAGTATTAACAAGAACGCGTGATATGTTTGCCTTGAGATATTCTGATAAACCTAAGCCATCAGCCAAGCTAGTTCTCTGAAGTTTCGTAAATATCTTTAGAAACCCGCTGTAGTTGGGTAGAATAGAATAGAATAGAATAGAATAAATTTTATTAACCATAAATCATTGTTACAAGAACAGTATCGGTTTCGTCACATCATGTATGAAAGATAAACAGTAATCTGATATAAAAGAGTGTACAAAACGAAACAGATACAGGTAAACATAAAAATAAGAAAGGTGTATAATAAACATATTGACAATAAAGTGCTTAAATATAGTATACCAATAATATGCTAATAATGTGAGCATATCATCAACTATATATATATATATATATATTTATGACACGCAAATTCAAAAATACATAGATAATTGCTAATAGTGATTGTTTCTGTATCACTTGAGAAACTCTGTCATGTTGTAAAAGCAATGTTCAATAAAAGATATTCTAAGTTCGTTTCTTTCCAACGGAAACCGCGTTCTCGCCTCACACATCTTCCAGCGGCTTGTATATCAGTGTATGCGCGGAAGCTATACAACCTTAGGCGAGGGTTGTATAGGAGATATACCATCCTTCGGAGGGGATGTAAAGCCGTCGGTCCCTTGTCTATTAAATGTTAGGCAAGTAAAAGATCCCTACTCTTCTTAAGGGAAGAGGTTCGGCAAAATTCCTGGTTGGGGGTAGCTCGTCTACAGGCGTCGGTGTTAGGCCTCAGTAGCGGAAATAGGCCGACGTTAAATAAATGTATACATATATATAAGTTCATTTCTAAACAGTTTGAAAGAATCTGATAATTGTATTTGTAAAGGGAGTTGATTAAATCTATAACTGCTGGCGTAATATGGAGATATCTTGTACTTACTTAAATTACAACTTTTAATATGTAAATCTTGCGCTCTCCTAGTAGGGTAATTATGAATGCTGTTATTTGCATTTAATTTATTCAGATTTTTATATATGAAACACGAGATTTTAAATGTGTAAATACATATTACCGTCACTAGTTTTTTTTTTTAGACATATCTCTACATGACTCTATAGCTTAATTTGAATAATATGCGAATGATTCTTTTTTGCATTTTAAGAACTTTGTTTGCCTCAACTGACTATCCCCATACGCTGATGTTATGATTGATAACTGGTATGCTAAAGAATAATAGCATGTTAATAGTCCACAAGCATTTAGTTCATTTTTTAAATTCAAAACGAAAAAATGTCGTTTTTGCTAAATTAGGATATATACTATCTACTTGGGGAGTAAAACTTAAAGTTGCAACAATGGCGGAGCCTAATAATGTTGCTTCTTTACTTGTCTGAACATGTTCTATTTTGGGAATAACTTTAGTTGTTGTTATATTCGTAAAATACAAGAAAACCTTTTTTTTTTTTCGTGTTAATTATTAACGAGTTTTTGCTACACCACTCTTCAAACTGTTCCATGACTCTCAATGTTTTATTTTCCAGTTCACTAACAGTATCACTGTGAATTACGACATAGAGATATCCCCATTTGTTATATAGTCAGATAAATCGTTGATGAAAATAAGGAACAGAAGTAGACCAATAATCGAACCTTGGGCAACGCCCATTTCTATGTCATATACATGCGATATCTCCGAATTCATTGAGACCATCATTTTCCTATTTTCATGATATAATAATAATAATAATAATAATAATAAAGAATTTATTGCCCAACAGAATACTCCAGTTACAGGACAATTTTACGAAGATACAAATTACAAAATATAAGATATAAAATGAAGCATAAACTATAAAGTATAAGTAGTACAAGATACAAAATACAAAGTACAAATTGTAAAATACAAAATACAGAGTTACGGCCTATTTCTAATGGATAGTTTTACGCTTCTTGAATAATTCTCTGAGGAAAGACTAAACATGTCACAATGGTTGCCAAGAGAGTTATACATTTCCATCATAGCATAAATAGGCGATTTACCAAGAATATTTGTTCGTTTTGACGGTAGTGCAAAGGTGGAAGTTTGACGCGAGCCTAAACGTGGAATTTTAAAATTTATTTGGGAGAGGAGTTCTGGGCAGTCTATTGTATTATTAATAAGTTTGTAGATATACATTAAGCTTGACATAATTCTTCTGTTTTGTAATGAATCCATATTAAATCTCTTAACATTAAATTATTCGGATATCCCTGTACTGGGTACTGATGATCTATTCTGAAAGATAAGTATTTTAGAAATTTCCGTTGAACAGATTCTAATGATTGTGAGTGTATCTCATAGATAGGATTCCATATCACTGAGCCATACTCCAATTTAGAACGGACGAAACAAAAATATAGCGTTTTTAATGCGTCTGCATTAGTAAAATTTCTTGTATTTCTTATGACAAAACCCAGTAATCTTAACGCAGATTTAGCTATCGAATTAATATGTCCTGTGAATTCCAATCTGGAGTCGGACAGTATACCCAAATCTTTAATATTTTCACAGCGTGATAAAGTGATGCTGTTAAAACTATATGAATATTCAATTGGACTAACCTTTCGTGTATAAGTCATAACTTTACATTTTGAAATGTTCATCGTTAAATTATTCACTAGGCACCAATCCTCAATGATATTTATTTGTTCTTGTAATCTCGCACAATCCTCTATAGTATTAATTTCGTTAAATAATTTCAGATCATCCGCAAAGAGAAGTTTGTTGCAATTCAGTGTATCGCATAAATCGTTGATAAATACAGAAAATAAGAGGGGACCTAAATTCGATCCCTGAGGTACGCCAGATGATGTAACATACGTGTTTGACTTAAAACCATTATACTGAACATACTGTAATCTGTCTTGTAGGTAAGATTGAAAGAAATTAACAAGTATATCACTGAAACCCAAGTTGTTCAGTTTATTAATTAAAATTCCATGATCAATACGATCAAAGGCCTTTGAGATATGACATTACCCAATTAGAAATATTGCCACATATGCCTAATGCCAATAACTTAGTTTTTAAAAACCTCGGATTAAGCGAGCCGAAGGTAGCAGTAAAAAAAGAGGCTGTGACTGGTTCAAATGAAATAGTTGTTTTAATAGGACTGGTGGTTGTGCAGCTATAGGGCAGTAAATGTAAACTGTCTATATTTTTAGTTGTAGAATTTGATGAAATAAAAAAATTAGGGTTTCCATAAAAAGAATTGAAGACATTTGATGTGTTCCATCATCATTTGTTTATTTGTTGCTATATAAGTTAATTAATTCGTTTATTTCTATATATTATATATTCTATATCTTAGAATAGCCGTGCTTTCAATATCTAGATATAATTTTAACCCCATAATTACGCAGTCACAAATGAGGTAGTGTGGGGCGGTTATAATTCCCCTATCTTCCCTGGATGAAGAACTGGATAATCACTTCGCTTTATATTGAGTACCTATAACCATGCGCTACTTTTAGTTACAATTTCTTCCCTTATGATTATTGATTTCAGTCAATATATTATCTGTAAAGGATTTTCCGCTATTGTGTTTGTGGAATTTCTCGACCTCTACGGTTTGCCTTTGAGTTATATTAATTCGAAGGAAGCAGGAAGGCGAAGGCCCTCGAAATAAATAATAAAGAACTGGGCTAGCAATAGTTCAAGTGTGCTATCTAGAGGGCAGAATATTATTCGATTGCAATAGACACTGGACCGCTAGATGGCGCCTGCTGACTTTGTTGTACCTCGCAATATTAAGGATTTCAGGATGTAGCAAATAGTCGGACGATCCTCGTGTCCCCCATTACAATCTACCTTGCACTGATGAGAGCTAACAGCTCGAAACTGCAGTCTGCAAGTAGTGTGGAGTGACTGACACGAGAGCTCCTTTATGTAGGAATTAGTCTTTCGGCTGGTGTTTGTTGCAATCGAAGCATTAGCGTTTTGATGGTAATATGCAATTATTACACTTAACGCGCCAGGCTTGTAACTTGTAATTCAGCGCTCGGCGGGGCACATAGTCCGGAGAGTAGTTGTTGGTTGCAGTCAGGTTACGTTCCTTATAGTAAAATAAGAGTTTTATAGAAAAGTTTGCGATTAAAAATGTTTTAATATTTCGCCCTCTAAAAACACATTTGAACTATCTTTCATTTAAATTGTGATGATTTCTTGAATCATAATTTTCAATTCACTTAATTACTCTCGGGTGAACATAATTGAGGGATTTGTTGCAACTAGGAAAAATGAAGAGAATTTATAACTTTACATCCACTTTTATTGTGTTTTTCTTTAAATCTAACTCCGCGGAGCTGGACCCGACCCATTTTACTCGGACGACAGCATGAACAAGAACAACCATAACATTATTTCCGTTTTTGTCTAAAGATGAATAAAAGCCGGACCCGGATCTGTAGCAATTAACATCAAACGTCTAGAACAGTCACTTACTGTTACTATCAGTAGCGGTAACTGAAATGAAAATTTACGAATGCGATATGATTTCGCGAAATTGTTGAATAGAACCTCCCGCTGAGCTGCAGTGTACGTGCACGTTTTGTTTAATGATCTAATTAGACTACATTAGTAATGCCGTCGAAAAGCGCCCGATTGTAGGCAACCACAAGATACTTCAAGTCATGAAGGTATGCTGCACTGGAAGTTCTTAACAAATTGAACCTTATAATTCCGTGTAGTTTAGTTCGAAATTACGACTATGAAAATATAGTTCTACATTCCATTGAAACGCGAACTTGCACACGATATTTTAATGTGCTTACTACATAATATTCTGAACAGATGCTGGATGTTTGTCTTGCGGATTGAATTCCATCATGTGTGAAGGAGAATTGTAGAAAATCACAGAAATATTTTTTGAAAGTATCCAAGGTAAAACCAGTAATAAATTATTGATACTGTTTTAAGTTTTTTGCGAACAAACCATTCTTTAAATGTAAAAAAATATTATTAGATATACAGAAAATTATTATATTGATCGCTTTAAACTTAAAGTTGGTGAAAAGTTAAGTTTATTTGTCATTTATTATTTATATGTGTTATTTTTGTGATTAGTTATGTAGTTTCATTTATGTCCTTTAAATTTCTGCCTACGATGAGCGTATTTATACCTATAACCAAAAATTTGAAACAAAAAGGGTCTAGTTCTTGCCCAGGAACCCTGAAGTCTAAAGGATCCCGCACAAAATATATGAGTTTTGGGCCCCGGTGAAATTGTCTGCATTTGTGATATGTTATACGCGTTAATGACGTTTTGATCAAAAGTTTCCATGACCACAAAATCTAAAAATGCACAGCTTTAGAGACATCAAGGTCGTAAGCACTGAAATAGACCGTTTTTTGAATATCAATCGCTAAAAACTCTGCATAATTAAGTTGTACGTAATTAGATGTTCGAAAGTGACCTTCAAGGTTATTTTAAGGTCAAACTGATTTACATAATAGGCTTGCACATTTCTTTTTATAACGGAAGTGAAAATATAAAATTGTACGGTGGCTTCATTTAAGTTTCATATCAACTGACCCCTAAGTTATTATTGCATTTCACCTATTCAATGAACAAAATTATTAATTAGCTGCCTCCGAGGACAGCAAGAAGAAGAAACTTAAAAAATTGAACATTATAATAAAATAATAAGGACTTCCAAAAATAAAAAATAAAACAGCGTGGAACTTAATAAAAAATACTTGCGGAACATCCGCTGAAAGACAAGCTATTCCGTGTATAGAATACAATAACAAACTTTTTACGGATAAACACGAGATTTCCAACATATTTGGAAAATATTTATCTACTGTAATAGATGATAAACTCTTAAATTATTTTGGGATAAATATTTCTGAAAAGTGCACCACAGCTAATAACATATGTAACTCGATGTTTCTATCTCCCGTAACTGCTGCAGATGTTGAACAGGTAATAATGAGTTTACCAAATAAAAAGTCTACAGGACCAGGATTGCTTGTGGAAAATTTCCAGATCTCCTTAAATATGTGACCATATTACCATCGTAAAAAAAATGTAACAACCAAGATATTGAAAACTATAGACCTATTGCTCTGTTAAGCGTTTTTTCAAAAATTTTCGAAAAGGTAATCTATAACAAAACATTAGAATTTTTAAATAGCAATAATATCTTATCATCATGCCAGCACGGCTTTCGAAAAGGTCGTTCGACAGAAACTGGCTGCATAGATTTTATTCAACATGTTTACGATAAAATGGATAAAAATAAATAGTAATTGCATTATTAACCCTACTCGTGAATTTGACACGGTTGAAAAAGATTTTGTTTCAGTGAAGTTACATGCGCTGGGTATTAGGGGACAATTAAATAGCTGGTTTACATCATTTTTATTTCATAGAAAATTTTATGTCAAAGTTGATAATGTAAGATCAGGTGAATTTAATATGAATATAGGCACCTCATAAGGCAGTGTTTTCGGACCGCTAATTTTTTTACTGTTTGTCAATGGCCTTTCCACAAATATCTCACGCAGATGATACGACTATCGTCATATCAGACCTAAAACCAGAAAATGTTCATATTAAAAACAATGCTGTTCTTAAAGAACTTTCTCTGTGGTGTACAAAAAATAAAATTATGATAAATCATAAAACAATATGAATGAAGTAGATTCTTCCGGGTCTTGCCGTGGTCGTCGAACTTGACTTGACGTTTCGCTGATCATCCTGTCAGCTTCTTCAGAAGGATTCTAAAGACTGAATCTGAATGGGCCAGCTTGCCATTGCCATGGTGTCTACAGAAAGAAAACGCACACCGATCGTTATCTACATGCGACATCTCACCACCATCCACAACAAAAGAGAGCGTTAATTAGAACCTTGGTCCACAGAGCCAACACAATATGCGACGACGAGAACAAACCCGAGGAACTACACAATGTCCAACAAGCTTTAGAGATAAACGGATACAGTCAAAGCAATATACAACGAGTAGTAAATAACCAGAGGAGAACTACAGAAGAAGAACAGCAACAACCAACAACGTATGCATGCCTACCATACGTCGCGGGAGTCACAGATAGGCTGAAGAAGATTTTATTCAAAAAGAAACTAGGTGTACGGTTTCGAACAGTGAAGAAAATACAGCAGATGCTTCCCTCAGTCAAAGACCCTGTCCCCAAACTGTTATCAAAAGGTGTTTACCAGTTGAAGTGCACATGTGGTAAGAGCTACATCGGACAAACAGGACGGAGTATCCAGTGCAGAATCAAAGAACACCAGAGAAATACCAGATTTGGATACACGGATAGGTCGGCGATAGCAGAACATGTCCATAATAACGAGAACCATAAAATCGACTACGAGGACATCATTATATTAGACAGGAATACGCGCTATTATCCGCGAATCATTAGGGAATCACTGGAAATTATGAAAAACGTGAACAACTTTAACAGAGAGGATGGGTATCGACTTAGTAACACGTGGAGACTGGTATTGCCAAGCACCAGCACGGTAGTAAGTCACGGTCAACCAAACACGACGAATGAGCAGTGAAGCGAACCAAGCGTGACCGATGACCAGCGAAGCGAAACGGCGCCTAGGTATATAACGAGGAGTGTAACACAACAGATTCAGTCTTTAGAATCCTTCTGAAGAAGCTGACAGGATGATCAGCGAAACGCCAAGTCAAGTTCGACGACCACGGCAAGACCCGGAAGAATCTACTTCATTAGACAACGGCCGTGAAAACCTGCATTCTACTATAAAACAATATGCTTGCCAATTCATGATGAATATCAAGTTGACCATAATTTTAATTTCTATTTTAATGAATGCGAATTGTCCTCAAATACATCAGCTAAATAAACTTTTAGGCGTGCTTATCGACAAACATTTTACCTGGGACCTGCATATTGAGATCATAAGTAACAAACTAAATAAAAGCTATTTTCTATTAATCCAACTAAAAACTCTAATGGATAAATCAGTATTGTTAAACGTTTATTACGCATCTGTCTATTCGGCGCTGGCTTATAACATTGTCTTGTGGGGACAGTCAATAGATGTTAGTAGAGTTAGTAGAGTTTTTGTTGTACAAAAACGAATTTTACGTTTTATATTTAATCGGTCGTCTTGTCGTGAGTGTTTTAAAGCCAACAAAATATTCACTATTACTTCTATATATCTCTGTAAACTGCGAACTTTTATATACACAATAATTTTATTAATAATAGTGATATTCACTTATACAACACCCGAGGCAAAGACAACTTTACGTTATTAAAACACGATCACGAATTCTACAAAAAATCACCTCTGTATGCAGGATTTCATCTTTTTAATGTACTACATGAAGATATTCGAAACAGTGTTGCATTAATAATTTTTAAAAGACGTTTAAAACAACTGCGCATCACTGAACCATTTTATTCGATTACTGAATTTATAGTATTTTTAAAAAACAAAGTCTCCTGCTAGTGTAGTATTTTTTCCGATTTTATATATGTTTGTATGTTTCTACGATGTTTCTTTTTTGTTATATAGTTTGTGCATTTTCTGTATCTCGTTTTGACGTTTCCTATTTACAATGTTTGTAGTATACAAAGGATCAATAAAGTTTATTATTAAATGCAGAGTTTTCAAACTTTTCACTTCCGTTATAAAAAAAATGTGCAAACCTATTATGAAAATCAGTTTGACCTTAAAATGACCCTGAAGGTCTCTTACAAACACCCCATCTAATTACCTACAACACAATTATTCAGAGTTTTTAACGAAAGGTCTGGCTTTTCATGTTAATATTATTTCTTGATATTCTAAAAACGGCCTCTTTCTATCCTTACTACCTTGATATCTCGAAAACTGTTCACTTTTAGACTTTGTGACTTTTTTGACCAGGACATATCACAAGTGCAGACAATTTGACTGGGACCCAAAATCCATATATTTTGTGCGGGGTCCTTTGTCCGTGATTATAATTAAAAATATTTAGGAAATAACAAGTTTTTTAACTGCAATAAAACATTCCAAATACATTTACCATCCTTAACCTAAAGGCATAATAGAAGTGGGAAGGAATTTGTGGCATTCATTATATACCGGATTAAATCAAGCTATGTGCAATCCAAGAACGTAACTTGTCAAGTGTTGATTGTTTGGGAACAGCACGAACAATTTCAGTACACGACAATATATACCTAAAAATTGTTATTTCCTTTATATTAAATGGAAATATTTGGAAGAGTTTTATTTCTTATAAATAAATTGAAAGAGCAAAACTGCAAAACATATAAAAAAATCTAAGATCCTACATAATCCTATATATTCTCTAATGTCAGAACGAAGACTCATGTTAAATCACGCAAAAAAATCCATTATTATGAAAACCGTATTTCATATATCGCTTTTTTAGCCGAGCTGCTTCTTGTGTAATATTTCCTTTACATTTTCGGGGCTCGTATTTAGACTATGAATGCAAACAATACAATTTACATAAATTTTATGCAAATTCAGTTAACAGTGCCATTTTAGAAATATGTAACAACGATAAAGACTGAAATATTAGAAGTAGGAATTTGCAAAATACTTTCAACTTGATTGTTCCTATATACAGGGCCGTCAACTAAAAACCTATTCGACTTTTTTCTATTCCATATAAGCGGACATTATGATACTACTTAGAAAATATGAATGAAAATATCAAAATTTAAAAAGGGTACCGGCTAATTCACGAGGGGGGTGAAATATAAATTTATGTTATGAACCACCCTCCAAAGCATTAGCAACACTTTTTGTACAAATACCCCTTATCTCAATTTCAACAAATTCTCGTCTAACGATATTCTCACTGCCATACGACAGCTTAAACTTAAATGCACAAAATGTCCAGGCGATATACCGGCTTTCATTACTAGAGACTGCGCCGCTGCTATTTTTGTTGAACCACTTTTTTTATACATTTATTTAACGTCGGCCTATTTCCGCTACTGAGGCCTAACACCGAAGCTTGTAGACGAGCTACTCCCAACCAGGAATTTTGCCGAACCTCTACCCCCCGAGTAGAGATCTTTTACTTGCCTAACATTTAATAGACAAGGGACCGACGGCTTTACATCCCCTCCGAAGGATGGTATATCCCCTATACAACCCTCGCCTAAGGTTGTATAGCTGCTTCCGCGCATACACTGATATACAAGCCGCTGGAAGATATGTGAGGCGAGGATGTGAGGTCTTCGTTGTGAACACGAACGGACTCCCCATTTTCAAAAAATAAAATATTGTCGGTAGAGCTTAGAGCCTTAAAGCTTGGTAAATACTCCGGGAGCCTTTCATGCCCTTACTTTTTTTGGTAGAGTCTCAGGGTTCGACTTCTGGTAGTAATGGTTAGGGTCAATTGCTACACCCTGTATATGGTCTTTGGCACTGTTTTTAACACTTACTAAAAGTTTATTTTAGCACTGATTTGTCTTTTACAGTTCTGGCAGGGTCAATGGCTACACCCTGTGTATGATTTTTCTTGAAATTAAAACACTTTTGTTTAAACGAAAGTACAAAATTATTTATTTAGATTCAAACTGAACAGAGTTTGAAAAGGGGATTATTTTATTTAACAAGTTTCCTTTTCGGAAATAGAAAACTAATCGACAACAGAAATTTTGTCCGGGCAACTTTTTCAAATTTTTCTTTTCATAAAAACCTTATTCGGACTATTACGGACATTTAAAAAAAATTAGCCCAATGGGTCCAGCCGTTCTCAAGTAATGCGGTTACCAACGAACAGCATTTCATTTTTATTTATACAGATTTAGAAAACCACTAGTCTCACATCCACCAAATCATCATTATAATTGATGAAAAAGTGTCATTCATTTAAAAGACTACCGATGACGTCATATCTCGAAAAATAGGGTAGCTGTTGGAAACCAAAGTACGTTATTGAATAGAATAAAGATACTACAAAAACTTTTAAGGGTATTTTTTATTCAAAATTATAGTTCAGCGTGAAATCAGGTGTTACCACACATTTGCCCAACCCTGTATATTTCTGCGGCTGTCTCTACTTTTCCTGTTACAAATTTCCCTTAGTGAATAATTTTGTATTATTTGAAGAAGCTGGAGGATTGTAGTATATGTAGAACTCCAGATACTAATGCCATGCTTAATTATGGATTCCATGAGGCTATTATATGTCACTAAGAGCGCCTTTCTGGTTAGAATACCTTTCAGATTGTAAAATGTGTAGACCAGTTTCCTTAACTTCCCATTCAGGTATTTAAAATCATTTTCTCGCTTCACATCATTGTCGAAAATAGCGCTAAGATATTTAATAACAATGCTGTTAATAATTACTACGATACTATATTGCATCCAAGGTTCTTATTGAGTAAATCATTCGTAAAGATCAGAAACAAAGTGGGCCCTAAAACGGTACCTTGCGGTATTTCAGTTTTTCTTATAATATATGTTATTTTTTCTTGCTGGGGTCTATTTGACAGATATTCTTGCAGTAAATGCATACATAAAAAAATACAGTCATTGTATTTAGGCAAAAAAGTTCAATCCGCTCAACCGGAAGTAATATTTTGATAGGCTAAATGTAGCCTGCTTTTATCCAATTTATGTTACACATAAATTGGATAAAAACGAAATTTCTTTAAATTCAAAAACAACCAAAAAATTGAGGGCGTATCATCCGGTATTCTTATAGTTTTTATAATACTCTTTTAATTCCACCTTATGATTGTTTTTGATAAGATTTTGTTTAAATTTGTCGCATTTTCTTGTGGCGTTCACTGCCTTAGGTCATCCACATAAATTTTCAAAAGTTTTCAGTTTACTTCTTATTAACTCATTATATAACGCCTAATGTTGCAATTATAAATAAACTAAACAAGTAAATATTTTAATGGATATGCAAACATTCTGTGTTACATATTTCATAGTTTTCGTTTAATTCATTATTAATAGAATTATAATTGAATCTGCATATGCACACGTATACTCCTTTTAAAGAGATGTTTCGACTTCTTTTTCACTCAGAGAGAGCTAGCTATATGCTCTGCATCACAAAAAGTATAAAAGTGTAATAAAGCTACAGTTCGCAAAAGTCAAAGAGTCTCACATGTCTTTAGTAATCACGACGCTCGGATCCAATTGTAACTATCTAGGAGTCTTTTGACAAGTCTGATAACTTGTTTATTGTCAGGACTGAAACGACAGTATCACATCACACCTATAAAAAGGGCTGGAAATTAAAGGTTTTTTCCTCGGAATTTCTCGCCTTTACGTCTTTGAACGTTTCTTTCGTATATAGACTACTGAACAAAATTAGTAGACATTGACATATAAATGTTTTTCCCTGCTAATATTCAGAATAAAAAATAATTTCCACTGTTTGCTAACATTCGTTATGTTTATTATAACTTATAAGCATTGTTTTATTTTTTATACTAATCTCGTATACATACACAGTGCGTCTCACTTGAGTGTAATAGCGTGTTTTGTCCGATTTAAATCAAACTGATCTCAAAAGATCACCAAGATCGATTTAAGACCACAAAATCACTTTCCATCTTTAAATATATGAAAATGAAATATGAAAAAAATCAAAAATCATATTAGGCATTTTTTTATCAAAAAATTTATTAACAAAACTTCATCAAAAACTCTGAATCAAAAGTTTAGTTATATTATAAAAAATGAGCTTTGATTGAAAGAAATCATTTTATAGACCAGGGCCAAACCGTTTAATATATCGTAATAGACGATAAATTCTTAGCAGTATACAAATGGTCGGAAAATGTAGTTAATGGTGTAAATAATTAAGGAAAAATCGTCCAGACTGAGTAAAAGTTCTGGAAGGGGGTTGGGGTGGTAATATATACGTTTTTAGGAGTTGGTACTTGTTTTTTGCGATTTGCGGCTAAACTATGCATCCTATCGAAAAATGTAAAGGTTGTAGATAATGAAAAAATCTAAAACTTTCTTATTGGACATTATTGACCATAGCTTCAAAATTATCGAGAAAAATGCAAAAAACCGTTTTTTCGGTTTTTAATTTATAACTATCGCAAAAATGTTTATATTTTCATGAAAATCGGTGAAAATGTTCTTTTTTGTGTTTCAAACAAGCCCAAATTTTGTCAAAGCGAAATATTTAATTTTCGATGTTTTATGAAGAAAATAAAAAAAGAAGACCGAATTCTCAATCGAAAAATTTGGTTAGCAAATTTTCGATTAATGAACTTTACTAGTGCTCATTGTTTTCGTTGAAATCTCAACTTTAATATAGAATTAAAATATAATATTGTTTATATACAAAAATATCGTTAAAAAAGCGAAAAGCCGAAAAAATTACTTTTTAAAAATCGAGTTATCTGTGAAAATCATGAATTTCTTTTTCTTTATTGTAAATAAATGTTTACATTCATAAAAAGCGTTAATTCTCATACAATACTATGTTATACGAGTAATTTACATTTAATTATCAATACATCCCTTGAAGTAGCAAAAAACTCCGATAAAATAGTGGTAGTTGTTGGTCAAGACATAGATCTTTTAGTTCTTTTAAATCAATTCAGTTCACATGAATTGAATATCTATTTCCACAAACCTGATGCAGGAAATATTAATGATACTTATTACACCTCTAATAGTTTTAAACATAAATCACATAAACATATTGTAGCATTTTTGCATTGTTTTTCTGGCTTCGATACAACTTCCAGTTTTGCTGGGAAAGGAAAAAAACAATTATAAAATCATTATTGGCCGATAAACATTTACCTAATCTTGCAGAAATTCTTTACAATACAAATGCAGACAAATAAACGATTACCGAAAATGGATTAAAAATAATAGCTTCTATTTACAAAAGTAAAAATATATCTACATCTCTACACGATTTAAGATTTGAACTCTACCGAACGGCTACTGCTAAATCCTCATTTCATTTGAAAAAATTACATCCAACTGAAGGGGCAGCTAAGCAACATTGTTACAGGGTGTATTTTCAAATACAAAGTTGGCTTGGTAATCAATTAACAGCTAGAGATTGGGGATGGAAACATCACGTTAATGGCATCGTACCTATATTTACAGAACAAGAATTAATTCCCGAAAATTTATTGAAAATTATCTGCTGCAGTTGCGAAACAGAATGCGGTAATAAGAAATGTGGGTGTCGCAAGCATGGCTTAAAGTGCACAAATTTGTGCTCAAATTGTTACGGTTCTGATAAATGTGTAATAATATTAATAAAATTGTAATCTCGAGGACATCGAACGCGAAGACACAGTGCCCACTGTCTAATAAATAATGATCAAAATAATGATACTGAACTGGACAATCCAGAAGAACTCCAAGAAATTGAAGATATAGAAAATGAACGTGAAGAAATAGAAAGTTTGATCGATTCTGGCGATGAAGAATTGCCCACGAAGAAAAAAAGATTTCAATAAAATTATTTTACTTTTAATTTTTGTATTTTATAGTCAAATATAAGACTTTGACATGATAATTTGTAAATACTTACGAATCACAAGAAATAATTAACAAATTTTCTCAGTTCGCAGCCTTTGTGTTTTTTGAATTTTTACCTATTTAATTGCAGTTTAAATAATGTTTTCGAGACTTTGAAAGCCGAGAATAGTTAGGTACATGTACATTACTTTTATAGCATAGTATTGTATGAGAATTAACGCTTTTTATGAATGTAAACGTTTATTTACAATAAAGAAAAATAAATTCATGATTTTCACCGAAAACTCGATTTTTAAAAAGTAGTTTTTTCGGTTTTTCGCTTTTTTAACGATATTTTTGTATATAAACAATATTATATTTTAATTCTATATTAAAGTTGAGATTTCATCGAAAACAATGAGCACTAGTAAAGTTCATTAATCGAAAATTTGCTAACCAAATTTTTCGATTGAGAATTCGGTCTTTTTTTTATTTTCTTCATAGAACATCGAAAATTAAATTAAATTAAAAACTGAAAAAACGGTTATTTGCATTTTTCTCGGTAGTTTTGAGGTTATGGTCAATAATGTCCAATAAGAAAGTTTTTTCATTATCCACAACTTCTACGTTCAACATTTTTCGATAGGATGCATAGTTTAGCCGCAAATCGCAAAAAACGAGTACCAACCCCTAAAAACGTATATATTACCACCCCAACCCCCCTTCCAGAACTTTTACTCAGTCTGGACGATTTTTCCTTAATTATTTACGCCATTAACTACATATTCCGACCATTCGTATACTGCTAAGAATTTTTATTGCCTTAAACAAGATTGGCCCTGGTCTATTAGGCATTTTAATAAAAATTATTTCTAAATTTATTTTTTTGAAACAATTTACACAAATGAATAATAAATACAACCCAAAGAATTAAATATTATGTTCTATCAAACCTCCATCAGCCCTAATGCATGCTGCAATTCGCTTTTTGTTATTATTCATAACTTTTCGGAAAGAGTTGGAAGCGTAATTTCAGCGCAAGCCTGCCTAATCCGGTTTCCCATTTGTAGTCTATTCATGGTTGTGTTAGACTTCATTCTTTAGAAATCCCCATAAAAACGAGTCCAAGGGCATGAGGTCAGGTGACATCGGAGGCCAATTAATAAAAGGGCTATTTATTCCAGTCCACCTCCGAAAAAGTTGTCGTTTAGCCAATTCCGTACTACCATTGCATTGTGGATTGGGGCTTCATCAAGTTGAAATATCACATTGTTGTATGCAATAAGGGGCAAGTTTTCAATTTCGAATGAAAATTCAGTTTGCAGAAAAATTTGAAAATGTTCCGCATTCAAACCCTCAAAGAAATATGACCCAATTATTTGTTCATTCAATTTGTTCATGCCACACCACACATTCACCTGTCCTGAATACTGACGCCGACAATACAACCCAATGAGGGTTTTCCACGGACTAATATCTAGTATTTTGAGAGTTAACTGTGCCATTAATTCTAGATGTCGCTTGATCTGAGTAAAAAATACTTTAAAAAAAATCAAGGTTGTTGAAAAACTCTCCCTGGCACGAAAAGCAATATTCCAGCCGGCTTTCTTTGTCTTCTTCTAATATTTGTAAGAAAATAGGCGTGAAGGAAACTTATTTCGACGGAAGCACCGCCAAAGTATAGTTAAAATTGTGGACATTCTTCTTAGGCTACACCTTTAATTTTCTCTCACAAACTCAAGAATTTCTGCATCTCTAACATGATCCCTCACACGTTGTTCTTTGTTTGCTGCACACTTTGCCAGTTTTATTGAATAAATTACTAATTCGCCAAACTTTTACATGGTCGGTTGGGGGTCGATCTGGATGCCGATTATTAAATTCTGCTGTATCTTCCCTCGTTGTACGAGAATTATCACCAACTAATCTAACAGTAAGCATTTTAATTGAAATAAAATATGCTAGAATACAAAAAATCAGACAGAATTCCAACAGATTTACTTAACAATTAGTCTGACATTTACAAAATAGTCTTAATAGAAAAAAAAACAGAGGATGAGTCAGGATCGTCAGAGGATGCTTATCAAAACGAGAAATTTGGGACAAATTCATTAAGACAGTAGACATTATTGGCAGCAAACTGGTAATTGACTACTTTGTAATATATGTTTTTGTTGTCTATATTCCCCCTTCAATTAACAATGATAATTTTCAACAGTTTTTTGAGTCATTTGTACTGCAAGAGGTCATCCGTTCTAAGAATGTCCTCATTGTTGGCGACTTCAATATACCGCAATTTAACACCAATAATAAAGATAAGAAAAAGTTAATATTACACAACTTTATGCAAATTCTAAATCTCCAACAGAACAACAATATTGTCAACGCAACGCAAATGGACGTACGTTGGATCTAGTGCTCGCGAACATTCAACGTGACGTTGTAAAAGATGATGCACCCTTCGTTAGGGAGGACGCACATCATCCATCACTTATAATTAATTTGTGTTGTAAAATACCACATTATAATCAGTTTGATAATAATTGCAAATCTTACAACTTCAGAAAAGCAAATTATCCCCGTTTATATGAACTTCTTGGTGAAGCCGATTGGTCTGATATGTACAGATATGATAATGTTGATGAGGCTTGTAAAAAATTCTATGATGTCATAAATCAAATATTTGACCAAACAGTATCACGCAGAATTAATAGAAGCCGTAGATATCCATGCTGGTTTACCAAAGAAATAATAAATAATATCACAAATAAAGAAATAGCTCTCAAAAAGTTTTAAAAATACCGATCAAATTTCTATGACAACCAGTATAAAACGTTAAGACATACTATTAAAAGACAAATTAAAGTGGCCTATGAAACATACCTAAATAAAGCCGAAAATAATATTCAAACAAATCCCGTAAATTTTTGGTCTTTTATACAAAAGGGCATTCGCGTATTCCCGGTGTGCTTAAGGATGAAAATAATATATCTTACGACAGTCCCCAGTCAATAGTAAATGGCTTTGCAAAATATTTCTGTAGTGTATACTTAAAGTCGGACAAGCATTTCTCAGCAAATGAAAGTAACGCCTAACAATAATACAAATATTTCTATTAGCACCATATCTGAGCAAGATATTATTAATGCCTCAAAGAAGCTGAAAAATAAACTTACTTCGGGTATTGATTCTGTTCCTTGTTTTGTGGTAAAAGATTGCATTGGTGCTTTAATGAATTCACTGCTTTATTTTTAATCTCATACTATGTAACAATGTAAGTCCCATTTTAAAAAAAGGAGATCCCTCCAAACTAATCAACTATAGAGCAATATCCATATTAAGTAATTTTGCTATACTTTTTGAAACTGTTATCTATACTTATATTTATGTCTCAATTAAAAATATAATTTCTCCAGACCAGCATGGATTTATGGACAACAGATCTTGTGTTACTAATCTAGTTTGTTTTACACAGTACATATGTGTAACATTAGATAATCAAGGCCAAGTTTATGTAATTTATATGGACTTTCAGAAGGCCTTTGATCAAATCGACCACTATGTTCTTCTCTATAAACTTGAAGATATTGGTTTATCTGAAAATTTATTGTTACTGTTTAACTCTTATCTTACCGTCAGGGAGCAATTCGTTGAATATGAAGGTGTCAAATCTATTGTGTACAGTGTAACCTCAGGTGTGCCACAGGGCTCCAATCTGGGACCTTTACTTTTCATTATCTTTATTAATGACCTGGCTGCTCGAATCAACTGTCCAAAACTTCTTTTTGCGGATGATTTCAAGATTTATAAATCAATTCGTACTGTACAAGACAGTTTGTACCTACAATCAGTCATCAGTAGTATTGTCAACTGGTGCAATAAATATCGCCTCAGCCTTAACATATCCAAATGTAATGTTGCCTCTTTCTCTAGAAAGATTTGTGCTTGTAACCATCCTTATCGTATAAACTCAACTAAAATCACTCGCTGCCAAGAGGTTAAAGATTTAGGTATATTCTGCGATGATGAACTACACTTCGTATCGCATGTTAATTACGTTGTTTCTGCAGCATGTAAACAGTTGGGCTTTATTATGAGAAACTGTAAAGATTTCCGGAATATCTCAACTTTTAAATTGTTATATTTCTCATACGTAAGGTCAAAACTTGAGTATGGAGCGCTGATATGATACCCTATTTATCAATGTCATGTAGATATTGAGTCTCCACAAAGAAAGTTTCTAAAATATTTATCATTTAAAGAAGGCGGCACACGTACCCTCCACCAGGAATAAACAACAATTTATTGTTAGGCAGATTTCAGTTACAATCGTTAGAATTAAGGCGTGCTATTGTGTCCATTATGTTCCTCTACAATTTACTACATAACAACATTGATTGTAGTTTTTTATTAAACAAACTGTCATTTTTTGTGCCTAGATTAGCAGATAGACATAATCGCACATTTATTTGTGATATTACGGAAACCGCATCCTCGCCTCACACATCTTCCAGCGGCTTGTATATCAGTGTATACGCGGAAGCTATACAACCTTAGGCGAGGGTTGTATAGGAGATATACCATCATTCGGAGGGGATGTAAAGCCGTCGGTCCCTTGTCTATTAAATGTGAGGCAAGTAAAAGATCCCTACTCCTCTTAAGGGAAGAGGTTCGGCAAAATTCCTGGTTGGGGGTAGCTCGTCTACAGGTGTCGGTGTTAGGCCTCAGTAGCGGAAATAGGCCGACGTTAAATAAATGTATAAAAAAAAAAATTGTGATATTCCGAGAACAAATTATTTAGTCAGATCACCAGTATTTATTATAAGCAATTATTTTAATAAAATTTGTCAGCTATGTGATATTCATCAGAATTCTCTTAATCGAATTGTTACTATCGCAAGTTCGAACTTATGATATTGTTATATACACCTTTAGGTATGTACTTTACTTTTACTTGTTAGCTATGCCTCCTCATCTCCTCATTACTACACTTTTATGTTTCCCCTTAGTATTTTATGTATTGGTATTATTTTTTACTTCTAACTTAAATATTTCTTGTAATTGGGTGCAACCTGTTGGAAATAAACTGCTTTATTATTATTATTATTATTATTATTAAGACCTCATTTTTTTAGAATTCAACTAAACTTCGAATTCAGGGTTTTTGAATGATTTCGAACAAGTTTTGTTATTAAATTTTTTTTTATTAGAAAGTGCCTACTATGATTTTTTCATATAATTTAGCATCGTAGATGGCCTTGCATTTAAAGACGCAAAGTTTTTTTGTGGTCTTAAATAGACCTTGGTGACCTCTATCTTTTGAAATAATTTCTGATTTAAATCGGACAGAAAACAAAATAAATATTACGCTGTTACACTCTTAAGTGAGACATGCTGTATATCATAAATTTCCCTGAGTTTGAAGCCAGACTGCAACACGGCTTTGTACGAGGGTGCTAATGCGATTTTTACACGTGTGCGAGTTTCGGACACTTTTCTCATATTGTATACCTAATACATGGCCTACGCCATTTGTCACATTACAGCCCATGACCTGTGGCATTTGTTTTTTTGGACAAGTGACACCTCTCCACAGTTACGGCTACAATGAAACATTTGCATGTAAAAACACTGTAAACATAAGCTCTGTAATTTCACCCCAGCTTTGAAATAGAGATTAATAAGCTATAGAAAGTGAAATATTTCTTGCCGGCCTGTGTAATTGTTTTTTACAAAATTAATATTACAACTCACTATGATGGGATACTTTGTGTACTGTGTTGTAACTTCTTGTGGGGTTGAACGGTATCGGAAATCATCTATACTGCAAAACAGGTTTTTAGAGAAAAACTGTTTAGTGTTTTAGGAAATGCATTGTCCAGATAAACACTCGTAATATAGAAAGGTATATTTGATTTTTATATACAGGCTGTCCATTTTATCAGGGCCCTCGAGAATATCTCACTTAATATCGGTTGTACAAAAAAAATATTAAAAATATTTTTACGAAAACTGTGCCGATTTATATAACCTACAAAATGGTTCAAAGACATTTGAAGTCCATGGCCCACTTTAAAAGTTATGGCGGGAAATATCGAAAATGCAAAAAATGTCTAGGCCAAATATCTCCGTTATTTGAAGAGATACGAGAAAAATTCTAAGGCGAAAATTTTTTTGCAAAATAGAGTGTTTCAAAGAGGTTTCATCTATTTCTTTTCAAAACCGCTGTATTTTGAGATTTACCCTTCAGGCTGTTAAAAAAATTATTTTGAAACGGGCGGGAAATGGCGCCATTAAATAGAGTATTTTCCTCCCTTTTCAACGATATATAACATGCCATATTTATTCATTGGTGTCACCTTAGTAATTATAAAAATATTTTTTTAAAACCAATATTTTTTTTTAACAAGCATTATACTTTGCCGTGGAAAAGTATGATTAAATAAAACAATAAAATAATTCAATAAGTTGTTCAAATCTTTGCTATAATAAAACATTAATTCAATTAAGAAGAAGAAAGTAAATTCAGGTAACAAAAACAAATGAATAATAAAAAGAATATAGCACACATAACATTAATATTTATCTAATCCTCAGAATAATTTTTAAGATATCATATCAAGTGTTCAAAGTGTCCACCGCGATTTCTTATGCACAATCGAGTGCGGTGAGGCCACTGCATTTAAATATTACTCAGCATTTCGGGGATAACTGTAATATATACCTGTTGAATTCGAGCTTTTAGGTCCTCTACATTTTGCAGTGTCGTCGAAAACACCTTATCTTTAATATACCCCCATAGAAAAAAATCCATTGGGGTTATATCTGGAGAACGAGGGGGCCATCGAATAAATCCATTGGTACCTATCCAATGTTGAGGCAAAATTTCGTCTAAATAATCTAGGCAAAACTGGGAATTGTTGGGAAGAGCTCCATCTTGTTAAAAATATTGAAAGTTGTGTCGATTCTCTAAAGGTAGATCATCTAAGAATTCATTAAATTCATTTCTCAAAAAGTTTAGGTAGCTTTGACCACTGAGGTAACCATCATAAAAATAAGGACCTATTAAATTGGTGCCTAAAATATCTATCCACACATTTACTGAATAACGATTTTGAAACCCAGTCGGTCTATGCCAGTGTGTATTTCCAAAAGTCCATTTGTAATGAATATTGCGATTAAAAAATCCATTATTGGAAAAATTTGCCTCGCCGAACCAAAGTATTTTACTACATATTAATGGATCGGCACGCTTCTTTTGCAACAGCCACCTACAAAAAGTCGTCCTCCTTGTTTGTCCCCCGCTTGTAAATTGTAAACTTTTTTGGCTTTATAACACCGGTAACCATTTTTCTTTAAAATTTGTCTAGTACTTGTTTTATTTATATGACAAGCAATTTGAATTTCTCTTAATGATGTTTCCAAATTATCTGTATTTTTATTTCTTACATAATTAATAACTCGGTTTAGCTTATTTAGATTATCAGTAACACTGTTCAACCTTATCTTCTTCTTTAAAAATTAACCATTATTTTTCAGTTTCGTAGCTAATTTTCTGAACAGAGTTTTATTCGGATGTAGTGCTTGTGGAAATCTGTTTCTATATTCTACTTGAACTAATCCGGAGTTAAAATTGCATTGGCAATATGTAACGAACATATTATAACGATCAATGTGAGTGAAAATCATTTTTAAAAATTCTAAATTCTTAAACGAGTGTGATTGAGTGAGAGTTTAAGTATTAATTGAGATGATTTGTCAAAAAATTAAATTGTCAAGTTTGTTCATCGCCAACTATTTGAAAATAATTGAAATAATAGTGAAAGACACACGATATTAATACACGAAATAATAATATCTAACTTTAAGACTCCTCAGCATCGCACACGTCATTTTGTGGATAATATCGAGCATATATATGACTGCAGTAGCATTAAATGAAAACGGAAATGAAAATTTTCATTATCTTGGTATAAGTGGACACTTATTTAAAATAAAATTGAGCCAAGCATTTTAGAGCAAATGAGCAACGCTGCCCGAAGCAAAATTAATAAATTCCGTGATAATGTTACAGCTTTACGTTCTTTGTTTACCCTTTTGCATTTCAAATAATGTCACTGCTATATTCCAACGTCACCTGTGCGAGCAGTAAACGTCACAAAATTCACATTAACCGAAACCGAATCGCGCAATGATTACAATGAGTAGAACAAATGTCGTAGTAATTTTTACGGCTGGATGCTAAATTATTCAATCTTAATTACGTTATAATGCCGGATGTACCCAGTGTAGCCGTAATGAAGAATGACAGTTTGAAATTTATATTTTCGTTTAGCCATTCTGCTTTCAATTTAAAACATTAGCGCGCTAGAAAGGGTAAATTAGGATTGATTAAGTCTCGAGAGATTCGCTAAAACTGTAACTAATATTACCGGCAATTGTGGTGCAAATTGTAAAATTACTTTTATACAAAAAGCTTGAATTGGCTGACAGGAAGTAGCATCTCGCTTTTTGCAACTTTTCTTTTTAAAGCTGAGGTAAACTGAGGCTTTGTTGATGGTCGGGATGTGCTTTCCCGCGTGTTACGTGTTCAGGCTTTCTTGAGTATGCGATTTATATGAATTGTTAAAGAGCAACTTTGGATTTGGATAAAAGCGATTTTCAATACCTGCTGCTACTGAATGAGGTAGTTCATGATTTTTTTATATCACGAATAGATAGAGGACTAAAAAATTTGCTTCCTGGTATTTTTTTTTCTTCAAATTGAAGATTAAAATAATTATTTTGAATTATTGAGAATTTAACATCTTTGAAGCGTTCTGTCCGTATCGAGTGACGTCAGTCGTGCCTGGTGGCGTCACGTTATGACCAACAGTTAATAACAAAATTAAGAATAACAACTCATATTTCCAAACTTGGAGCAAAGGTCAAAGGTCAATATCTTATTGTATTCAGCCATGTGGCATTGTTTACGTAAACAATCAAATTTTAAAGTCGAATATTTAGAGCTCAAATTTTTTTATGAGTTTCTTGTATTAAGGTGCGTATAAGCTTGGCGAACCGAACATGTAATGTAACATGCAATGCAACAGATTCATCAAATTGGGACGGTCTTGAGAACAAGATGCGAATGGTTCCTTCGTAGTTCGTTGCGATCCACCGCTTGTCGGTTTTTGCAACGAACACAAAGGGACTGGCAGTACGCAGTGGGACGGAATTCGTGGCGTTTTGTTAATCGCGACGAACATGGAGTGGCCGGAGGAAGCGGCTTTGCTGTTGATACAAATTTATAGGCAACATTGTGTTCTTTGGGACCCGGATTATTTTAATAAAAACAGAATGAAAGATGCGTGGAGGGAAATTGAAAAAGTTTCCTGTTCGGAGATTATTGATCCAATTATATTTAATAAATTTTCATAATCTGTGGGAGACATTCTTGTAAAATTGTTATATTGTCCGTTAATGTGCTGGAACTTCAAAACTCTCAGTAGATCCGAATCGGCCCGATATTTGTATAGTTCAGTCGGGCACGACCGTCGAGGCTACCGTTTTTTTTTTAATATTTGCGATAATTAATAACGCACTACTGCTTAAAACCGAAGTTTCAACTTTCCCGTCGGACATGTTTTCAATCTGTTGCCGTCGGAAAGACTCACCTCGCTTGGTCCCGGCGTGTTTATCAACACCCACGGTTCGTAGGCAGTTCGTGGTATAATCGCGGAAGCTAAATTTCAACGCGCATTGCAGTGCATGTTACATTACATATTCGGTTCGACAAGCTTATACGATATCAATTTGTTCAGCACCGAGGTTATAAATCTGGCAGTTTCTTTCAAAAATCCGGTGTGCCACACGGGTCGATACTTGGTCTGCTTTTTTTGCTATGTTCATTAATGATATTTTGGAGGACTTCGATAGTAACACCCATTTCCTCCTGTACGCAGATGATCTAAAAATATATCGATTGATTGGCTCAATAGATGATTGTGTTAATCTTCAAAACTGCTTAAATACCATTAATACATGATGCAATGACAACTAATTACCTCTTATTGCCAGCAAATGTAATGTAATGTCATTTGGCAGAAAAACCAACATGTACATGTTTAATTATAACATTGACAACGAAAGTTTACAAAGGCCTGAATTCATCAAAGACCTTGGAGTTTATTTTGATCCAAAATTATCTTTTAATAAATATGTAGAAATGATAATTGCTTCCGCTTTTAAAAGCCTTGGTTTAGTGATACGTAACTGTAAAGGTTTTAAAAATATTTCCACCCATCGGCTACTTTATATAACTTTTGTTAGATCTCACCTTGAATATACTTCTATTGTGTGGAGTCCAATTTACAATTCCAATATTCTACAAGTAGAGAAAATTCAGCGTAGGTTCTTAAAATTTGCTGTGTACACACTTTACGGTGAATATCCCCCTAGTGGATTTCCACAAACTGAATTGCTGGAAATGTTTAACTTAAAAAGTCTCAGCAACCGTAGAGTAGCTAACTCCATAATTTTCCTGTTTAAAATTATAAATAATAGTCTGGACTGTATCAAGCTATCAAATCAAATAAATTATATAGTTCCTAGAATTAGTGCTCGACATAATCACGTACTTGCAGGGCGTACACCATGAACAAATATCCTTATATCATCACCAATCTATCGAATGTATGCCAATTATTCTAAAATTGAACATATTATTGATATGTTTTTCTGTAGCGAGAGTGCAATTAGAAAAGCTCTTTTGGCATGGATATTTCCTAAGACGGTGATTTATTATATCATTATAGTATATTATGGGGGTGTAATGGGGTAGTGAAGCGCAAGTTATAGCCTCTCCTACTCAATTGTTAACCTCACCTTCGCGATGAGTTCAATTTGAACTTGGTGCACCCTGTTTTCACTAACGAGGCTCTAACGACCGAGTAAGGGCGGAATAACCCTTACCTTTTGCTGTGAGCACATCCACCTTCTCACGAAGAGTGCGGTAAAAATAACCCACCACACACAAAGGTTGCTTTTGGAATCGTTTGGTTACCCCATCGTCGCAGTCTCCTTCTGTGCCATGGGACCACACCACTCGCCTTCCGCAACCGAGCTGGTCAGTTGCATACCTGCTCCAGCTAAAACTTCAAATGCAGCTTCGTTTTCAGTCGATTAAGGCTTTAAAAAAATGATGGAGCGTTCAAGTGGGACAAAATCATCCGGAGGTAAAATACCCTCCCGATCGGATCTCCGGGGGAGGGTGCCCACAGGGACACCTCATCGAATGTCGAAAAAACACCGACGAGTTAAATCCAACAAAACTAATTCTTTCATCTACGGCGCTTGGAATGTTCGTACTTTGAACGACAGCACTCGCACCGATCGGCCTGAAAGAAGAACTGCTCTAATAGATAGAGAACTTCACCGACTCAATGTTGACGTTGCAGCTCTCAGCGAAACTCGATTTTTGGAGGAAGGCTCTCTCACAGAAAAGTACTACACCTTCTATTGGAAAGGTCTTCCCACCAATTCAAGAAGACAACATGGAGTAGGATTTGCCGTTCGGAATCAACTTGTATCCAACTTAACACAAGTACCACAAGGCCTATCCGAGCGTCTAATGCTGCTACGCTATGAGCTATCAGATGGCAACGTGGTAAATCTAATAAGCGCCTACGCTCCCACTCTGGATGCAAGTCACGAAACCAAGGAAAGCTTCTATCAACAGCTGGAAGAAACCCTCTGTAGAATACCTAAAACGGAACGACTCGTTATTCTTGGCGATTTTAACGCTAGAGTAGGGAGAGATGCAGACACCTGGCCAGGCATCATAGGCAAGAACGGTTTGGGCAACATGAACGCTAACGGTCAACTACTCCTAACTAAATGCGCCGAACATGATCTAGTTATAACAAACACCATTTTCCGACAAAAGGATAAATTTAAAGGCACCTGGCGTCACCCCAGATCAGGTCACTGGCATCTACTGGACTATGTTATCGTACGTAGGAAGCATCTCAAGGACGTCCAAATTACAAAGGCGCGCATTGATAGCGAATGTTGGACCGATCATCGTCCTGTTGTCTCTAAAATGAAAATTTTTATGAGACCCAAACACCGAAGAACTCAAGTAAAACGTAGACTCCGGCTCTGTATTAGTAAATTGCGCGACCAACAAACCGCCGAACAGCTAAAGCAAAAAGTTCAAGAGAATTTGAGTGCACTAGAAGAAACCAATTCTGTAGATGTCGCTGCTACCTGGACACAAATTAAAGACAGTTTAAAAAGTGCGAGTGAGGAAATTCTTGGCACTGCAGCAAGTAAAAAACAGGAGGACTGGTTCAATGATAATGAAGCTTTTATACAAGAACTTCTTGACCGCAAACATACTGCCTTCCAAAACGCTATCAACCACCCCAACGACTCATCAAAAGCAGAAGCTTTTACCCAATCTAAGTATGAAACGCAACGCGAAATCAGAAGAATAAAGAACGAGTGGTGGGCAAGCAAGGCCAGAGAAATTCAAAGGTACGCCGATTCACACGACTACAGGAATTTCTTTCAAGGAGTAAAAGCAGTGTACGGCCCCAGTCGGAAAAATATGTGCCCTATTAAAGATTTAAATGGAAATCTCCTCAAAGAAGACCAGGAAATAAGAGCCCGATGGAAAGAACACTACTCTAACATTCTTAACCAGCAAAGTCAAGCCGATCACGATATTATAAATCTTATCCCTCAATATGACACCTTCGAAGACTTAGATAAACCACTAACAACGGAAGAGATATTAACCGCCATTGGGCAGCTAAAAAATAACAAATCTCCCGGCGCCGACTCACTCCCAGCTGAGATCTTTAAAGCTGTGTCGTCAGAGCTGATACCCTACCTCAAAAAACTGTTTGATGTCGTGTGGGAAAGTGGTCAAGCTCCGCAGGAGTTTCGTGATACACTTTTAATCAACCTCTTCAAAAACAAAGGGAGCGCTGCGGACTGTGGAAATTACAGGGGTATAGCTCTCCTGGCTGTTGGAGGGAAGATACTCACTAAAGCGATGGCAAATAGGCTAACACCTGTTATGGAAAAGTTACTTCCTGAAACACAGAGTGGCTTTAGACCAAACCGAGGCACATCGGATTTAATCTTCACACTTAAACAGCTTCAAGAAAAAGCACTCGAACATCAAGGAGAAATTCACATGGCCTTCATTGATTTAACCAAGGCGTTTGACTCGGTGGACAGGGAAGTGCTCTGGAAAATTATGTTCCGCTTAGGTATCCCTAGAAAATTTGTGGAAGTATGTCGCAGTCTACATACAAACAACAACGCCCAGGTTATGTATAATAATGAGGCAACCGAACCTTTCCAAACCCTCACTGGAGTTAGGCAGGGATGTGTCCTGGCACCCCTACTCTTTAATTTGTTTACCACTGCTCTAACAATTATTGTTGACAATAAACTGACAGTCAGAGGAATAGGTCTCAGATACCGTTTTGATGGCGGTCTCTTTAACATAGGGCGCTTTAGAGCTTTCACGAAGACACGCACACGATTCATTTGCGATCTCCAGTATGCGGATGACTGTGCACTTTTAGCCTCTACGCCGGAAGAGCTTCAAGAACTTTTAGATGTGTATGCCCAGAGCTATGATTCCTTGGGACTTAAAATCAACATTGGAAAGACTAAGATTATGTCAACTCCTCATCAAGTGAACCAAATAGACATTACACTTAACGGAAATTCTCTTGAAGTGGTGGATCAGTTCAATTACTTAGGCAACGTTGTTAATGACAAAGCAAACATGGACAGCGAGATTCGCAATAGAATTAACGCTGCATCTAGAGCACTCTGGGGACTTAGAGAGAGAGTATTTGACAACCACGACCTTGCTTTGTCAACGAAAATGGCTGTCTACAGAGCAGTTGTCATTCCAACACTGCTATATGGATGTGAAAACTGGGTCACTTACCGTCGTCATGTGAAAGAATTAGAACGTTTTCAGCAAAGACACCTCAGAAGTATGATGAAAATCCGTTGGTTCCATCACATATCAAACGTGTAAGTACTCAGGAGAGCAAACAGCCTTTCAATTGAGGTGCTGATTTCAAGAGCACGCCTAAGATGGGCAGGTCACGTTCATCGTATGCATGATAACCGCCTTCCTAAATGTACACTTTATGGTGAATTGCTAAGCGGTAGAAGAAGGCGTGGCGGTCAACGAAAGAGGTTCAAAGACGCTCTGCATGAAAATCTAAAATCCTGCGGTATTGCAGACGAGCAATGGGAACAACTTGCAGCGGACAGAACCGAATGGCGAGGGGTTGTGGCCAGCTATCAAGGAAATGTTGCTGCAAGAAGGCCGAATCCAAGACCTAACCAGGTCTATGTTTGTCCTGACTGCGGTCGACATGTGCTCTCCCGAATTGGCCTCTATAGCCATAGTCGTGTGCACCGTAGATGAATGGGAATTACAATAGACTACACCTTTTACTTGTTTTTTATTGTACACAATTTATCGACTGTAACATTTTTATACTCGGATTCGAGTAACGGCTAATAATAATAGTATATTATATTTCATTACATTAGACATTGTCATATCTATCGTATTTTATATATGTTTTATTTATATTGTCATGTGCATTTGTATCTATGTTAGTTCCTTAATATATTATTGTATATTTGTCGTTTTACTCCCCACTTTTACCTTTTTTACTTAGACTTATTATATATTTGTGTAGATACTATATTTTCTGTACCTAATCTGTAATTGGGCTTTGTCTGTTGGATGTTGTAATTAAATAAATAAATAATACAGCTGACACTGCTACTGACAGCTGTCAACTGTCAAATGCTACCTTCGACATCGGATTTGAAATCAGAGACCCAAGAAACCTCTTGTATATATTCTGATAAATCTTTCCCGGAAAATAAGACGAGTTGACAATGCCACTGACAGATGTCAACTGTCAAATGCTACTTTTGACATCAGATTTGAAATCAGCGATCCGAGAAATCCCCGTAGAACATTAGTGAAGCGTATTGAAAAACGATGGCTCCATACTATTAGTGAAAAAATCCTGAAAAATCGATTTTCTCCCCCCCTCCCCCTATCTGGAAAACTACATTTTGCGACCTTGTGGCCATGAGGACTTTTGATCAGGACCTCAAGAGAAATAACATATATCGATTTCAGCGAGTTTCACCATTTCCCATAAGAAATATGTGGGGTCCTTTGAATAATTCTATTCTCGGAACAATTTTCCACGTTTTTGTTTAAAACAATTTTTAATTTCACTACAGTTTGTGTCCTCCCTGCAGCCGTCCCTGCCCCCTGGCGAGAAATTTGTAATTTCCTACCTAACCCAAACAATTTCCATATGAAAGGTTTTTAGATTTGAGCAAATATATTTTGTTGGTCCTGCCTGGAACCGTTCTCGGTGCAGCGCTTTCAATATATTTCAATAGCTTTTTGCCTTGAACCTCCCAGGTCTTACGTCTAAAATTTCATATTTACACGCTGAATGGTCTTCGAGAAAAAACGTAGTATGCCGATTCGGATATACAGGGTGTCCCGAAAATGGTGGGCAATCTTTCGGATTTAGGTAGAACCAGTGAAAATAACGTCACAGGTTCGTATATTTTCCTTTCCCCCGAGGTACCCCCACGAAAATATTCGCTCTTGAATTTGAAGGTTAAAAATCGATTTTTCGCTATAACTTTTTTATTGTTCGATCGATTTTAATCATTTTTGGATCAGTATCATATTAGATCAGTGTATTAGAGCCTTGGATAACATTCTTGAGGGCTCGGGGGCAGAGCACCCATTGCCTTAATAAGTTGAAAAAAAAAATTCAGCCTATATTATTTTATTTCTAGTTATTTTCAAATTTTTGAGCCATTTTTACGTGAAAAACGTATACTTATTTGATGTCGGTAATATGAACCGTTTTCGAGATAAATGCACTTAACGATAAAATTGCGATTTTAATCGCACAAATAATAGTAATTTTTAAAAATTAAATAAAGACGAGGATTATCTGGTCGATAGTCGAGTGGGTTAAGGCGCGAGGTGGCAATCGCGATTAATCCACACGGACATCGCACCACCGGGTTCGAATCCTGGCTCCGGCATGACACTGTCGGAGGAAATGGTTGTATGTCCGCGTTTTTCAATGTGTAACCTCCTTCCGTACAAGCCCTGGCTTCTGGAATTGGGGGTTGTCTAATTTCTGTGGTGTTTATTATGTACAAAACACCATTTATTTCTCTATGAGGTAGTAAGTACTTACCTAAACTTATAAAAACAAAAAAATCTTGAACACACAAAAAACAAATTTGAATCCGTACTGTAGAAAACTAATTAGGGACATGGAAAAATGAAGATTTATGAAATTTCATAACAAATGCCCAATATGAGCACCTCCTACTCTAATGTATGCTTGTCCACGACGAACTGACGATCGCTGGACTCGCGACAACATTCCTTCGTTTTTTCTAATTGCATTTGAATGGTACATAATTACCTCGTATGATTCTTCTCTTGTCTCTACTGGTATCGCATATACGAGATTCTTTAAATGCCCCCACAGGAAGAAATCAAGGAGATTTAAATCGGGTGATAGGGGAGGCCAAGGCACAGGCCCACCCCGACTTATCCACCGGTTTGGATATACACTATTCAAATGACCCCTCACTATAAGACTAAAATGCAGGGGCGCCCCATTTTTCGAGATGCAATGTCAACATCTTCTAAAAGTTGTGGAACTGCTGTTGGAGAAATTCAAGATAAAGTTGCCCATTCAATCGAGTTGGTAACACGAATGGGCCCAACAAGTACCGGCCAATAATTCCGGCCCAAACATTAATATGAAATTGTCTTTGATGGCGCGTTTGAATTGTGGCATGTGGGTTTTCCTCGCTCCAAACGTGTAAGTTGTCGGAGTTAATGACTCCATTTCTTCCAAAGCTCGCTTCATCCGTATACAAAACCGATCGAATGAGGGCATGGTTTTGTTCATATTTCTGTATAAACCACTACGAAAATTGCACCCTAGCAGGAAAGTCATCTGGACTAATGGCATGTACTTTCTGAATATGGTACGGATGAAGATGATGTACATTCTTTTCTACTTGCTTGAAGAGTACGTGTTGTCCGCGGAGCACCCCTGTTTCCGACATTTGGCGCAAATTGACCTAAGTCGAGATATAATCCTTAGATTTTTAGTTTTCAAAAAAATTATCATATTTTTTACCAGTTTTTCTCAGCCGTTGATCAACACGTTCAAAAGTTTTGCGATCAGGAACCCTTCAATGGCGATACCATCGAGCGTTATGGTCTTCCTGCTGTCGAAGCATTAGAAGATGCCATTCCATACATTAAATGCGTATCTGCGTATTCATTATTAGTGTAAACCATATTTCAACCAATTAGTTACTTAATTAATACTGAAAAATTATATCACTCCAATTATCTGATATTTTGATCCATGGCAACCATAAACTGTCATTATTACACATTTGGTTTTGTACATAAACAGCTACCTCGTCTTATCTACATAGATAAGACGATGTGGCTGTTTTTTTAAATATTTAAAAAAATTAATATTAACACGTTCAATGCTGATCCCAGAACTTGGGCTTCAGCATGTGCGGCACCATTTTTTGTCGTTTCTTTTTTTTCAAATAATCAACGGGAAGGTCATACATAATATGACAAAGTAATACTAAGTAAATAGTCTTTGTTTATTTATTTTTAAAAGTTACTATTATTTGTGCGATTGAAAATCGCAATTTCATCGTTAGGTGCATTTATCTCGAAAACGGTTCATGTTACCGACATCAAACAAGTATACATTTTTTACGTAAATATGGCTCAAAAATTTTAAAATAACCTTAAAGAAAATAGGCTGAAATTTTTTTTTCAACTTATTAAGGCAATGGGTGATCTGCCCCCGAGCCCCCAAGAATCCATGGTTCTAATACACTGACCTAACTGGATTGAAATAGTATGATACTGATCCAAAAATGATTAAAATTTGTTGAACAATAAAAAAGTTATCGCGAAAAATCGATTTTTAACCTTCAACTTCAAGAGCGAATATATGCGTAGGGATACCTCGGGAGAGAAAAAAATATACGAGCTTATGACCCTATTTTTACTAGTTCCGAGAGATTGCCCACCATTTTCGGAACACCCTGTATTTGCTATTTTCTGACTTCAAAATGTCTGGCAAGTTATAGCTGAATCACTCTGTTAGAACGTGCTATCATTAAAAATGTTTGTTTTATCATATTATATTAGTTAACTTTGAAATACAATCGGTTATTATTTGTCTTGCTGAAATGCCTAAGAAAATCTAAAGAAAATTTTATATTAATATAAAATTTATTTTCGAACTTTTCTTCAATAAATACATATTGCTTCAAGCACAGTATAGAAAATTATTGTTATTGTATTTCAATGACAAACAGCGCCTTATTTTATTTCAGTAACTTGATATATTTTCAGTACAAATCAAATGACAACAGGCAGCGCCGCATCGTTCGTGAAAGCTCCAAAACTTAGTAGGCCTGTGTGTTTGTCAACATTGTTCGCCGTGTTTGAAACAAAAAACGATCGTTTACCAGTATGTAAAACTTTTAACCGGGAGTGCATTCTCGTGACTCATTTCGTTAATGTTTATCAAATTTATATTGTTAATAATTGTTTTGTGACGTCGTCTAGTAATTTAATTGTTGAATTACATGAAGATGTCGCAGATTATGTAAGATATTATATTGGTATTGTTATGCTATCTTGTAACTTTAGAAATTAAGATTCTCATTTAAAATAACATTTTACTAATCAAATACTAGTGGTAGTTACTTTGCTAGTAAGTATTATAAATCCAGTCTCTTATCGGGCTAAAACCAGACTCTTATTTAGTAAGACAATACACACAATACGTGTTGCTTCATTTGAATATCAGAAAAGTACAAAACTAGACCATGTTACTTATTTACAAGGGCTATATACATAAATTTACGTTGTGTTATTTGAATATCAGAACTGGTTATTGTAAAAGTTCTGAATATTCTACAGTATAGAATTTGCCAGCTCATATAAATTGTGAATATAAATACCTAGATATGTTTGGCAATATAATGCAGAACGTGCCAAATATGCATAAAAGCGGAGGCAGTTTAATAATAAAAAGTCCCTAAAGCACGAGCAATTTTGTATATAGTTAAAGGAAGGAATGCTGAAGATATAAAACTAGGTTGGTAGTTTGGTAATGGATTGGATTGGTAATTTTTTCCTTTAAAAATACTCGTATGGTATTAAAAGAATTTATAAAATTTAAACTAAACGTAAATACAGTGTATTTAGGGATGCATGTACAATGTTCCATACCAGAACTATTTGGTTTATTAGGATCATTCTCATGAAACTGTGGATTTTCTCCGTACTAAATTTGAATTAAATTTTTTCTTTAAAGCAACCGGGTATGTGTTTTATTATATCTATTTAGAAGTTGTTATGAGAAAGGACTGAGCTTAAACATTTTTTTAAAGAAAATATTAGGAAAAAACAAAAATTGATCTTAACGGAGAGGAGAAGGTTTCAATAGGAGTGAGGTTTAAGAGTTATGAACACAATCATGTTAGAAAATGATTTTACTACAACGGAGATAGATCCTTTTGAATAGTGAATAGTAATGAACATAAATAAGATTCTTAAGCTTACACATGTAAAATAATATCAAAAGGTACAAATATTACAAGAAATGCTAATATTAAAACAACGTAATGAGTTTAGGTAAGTTATTAAACGAATACTGTTCTTTATCATTCAGCGTAGGAGCATTTAAAATTGATATTATTTCATTATGGAATATTAATGAAATATCGTCTTTCTCGAGAAATTTGAACTGATTCAATCCACATTTTTCCATAAATTTAACCATGAATTCTTCATTAGAATCTTCTATTATTAAACCAACAAAATGTTTAATGGATTTCTTACTGCACAGCTTAACTACTACAAAATTGTCAACATTAACAGAAAAACGATTCTCAGAGCATTGGTTTTCGTGACTGTTTTTCTATCAGTGAAGATAGAGATCATCAGAGTCAGAATATAAATCTGAATAATGAAGACGCTTCAAACCATCAGATGGCCCTGCCTCACTAGGACTTGGTCGGCTGGTGATTATTTTCGGGGTCGAAGGAACTGTTAATAAAAGATAAGAAATACCACTTTTTGAACTAATGCAAATTAAAGAAAATAAAAAACAAACATTAACTAAATAAATGACTTTAAAGTTAAAGAAATTTTTAAATATGAAAAGGATACTTTGTCGGATGCCATATTCTGTGTCTTCATCTTTGAACTTTACATGAGCAAAACTGATTTTACCCAATCTAAAGTGGGGACAGATTTCCTTGACCTCGCATTGCAAGCAGGTAAGTTTTCGTGCTTGAAGAACATTTCCATTATATTTTTTCCAAATCAACTCGTAAATTTTCATTATCCCTTTAAATGGTTTTTAATTTTTTGGCAAAAGACAATCTTTTCAAATATATTTGAACTTCTAATTGGAATACATTTGATTCCTTTACACTTTTTGGTTAATTGCTCGACGAGGACGTGAAAATTTGGAATGTCTCTTCCCTGTCCAACCAAATTATCTGCCGTTCTCTTGAGGCAACCACCAATACTATCTGGGGCACCCTTCCCATGACCTGATTCGCTGTAATGCCACCTTAAAATTTATACTTGCATTATTCTGGATATATAAGTTGCCATTAGATAACACATTTTCTTGTTCTTGTACTGATTACTTGGTTCGTTACTTAAGAAATGTACAACTCTTAAATTTGGTACCACTTTAAGAATTTCATTTGCGATCGGGTCTAAGTGTGCACGTATCGCAGGCGGATCGTGTCTTAGATTTTCTGATAAAGTACATATCGATAATTTGATAAACCACCACTGAGCTCTGTATAGTAAATGATTACAGTATGTAGACTGACCTGCGGTTTGGATCCACCAAAATGCGCTGACTGAATTTCTTGGCCATATTTACAAAAATAATTCTCAGAAAAGTCTATGTGGATCACTTCATCAAAGGCGAGTTTTTTTTTATTTCGACTAACGTATGATACCGGTGTATTATATTTCTAGTGTGGACCTAAAATTTTGGAATTGTCTGTTTTAATTCTTGAAGAATGTTTTGTTATTCAACATTTTATTGTCTCTTTAATGGTCTTTTGGCAAATCTTTTTCTTGCCTTTTAGTATTACTTCTACTTTCTTAGTACTCCACTTTTCATAAATTCCCAGATCATATTTGTTAAAATTTAGGACAGTGATATCTTTCCCCTTGCACTTTACACATACTCTATCTAGACATTCTTCTTTCAAGTTATTGCAACAGATTTCCTTAAACAAATCAGTAGGTGTGCCGAAATTAACAATTTTCATTGCTTTTAGTTTGCCCGCCAGTAAACTCATATTGTCGTGGACTGCGCACATGTACGTTTCTCGTGATCTTGCATTAGGAAATACAACCCAGAAAGGACGAAATTTACTGAACATAGGATAGCTTATTTTGATTTGTGGATTAGAGATTGTAAATTCTTTGTAAATGATGTTAATGCTGTCGCTTTTGTTTTTCCACCTTTTGAAACGTTCCTGTGTCCTTTTTTCCAGGACACATGCGGCTCACTTTGCCGTCTTCAAAAAACATTTGCACAGTTTTTTTTAATATGATGGAATGAGGTTTTTCTTTTATTATCTGCAAAATCGCCAGAAATCCTTTCTGTAAGTAATCTTTTTGAGGTAATAGACCCTAATAAAGTCTTAAATCTATATTTTTAACAATATTTCCAGAAATGCAATGGACAAAATTTCTCAGTGCAATTCGTTTTTATTTGCTCTTGGACAACTTCATTTAATACCAATTTTCGTTTTACTTCTGGAGTTACTTGTTGACTTTTTATTTGGTGTATCCGTAGGCATTTTTTCTTGCTTTCTAGTAAGCCTCTTTTTATATTTTTAAACTCTTCTTTCAGACTTTTCCAGTTTCTCTTTCAATATTCTTATTTTATTCTTCCTGCGTTCTCTGTTTCTTCTTTGAATGTGTTTATCAGTAATGGACTGTCTAGATGGTATATCTGCAAGCCCAATGACAATTTCATCAAAAACAGGGGTGCTCGGTGGCGTGTTTCTTGAAGCCATCTCTCCGTAATTTCTCTTTGTTTTTTGCGCGGTAATATCGTTTACTGCGCTCTCTCCATTTTCTTCTAATATTTCTTTTTTCTCTTTCGCTCAGATCCTGTATGGATTTTATTTTGTTAGCCTCCTTTCTAGCTTTATATCGTTCCCTTTCCTTTCGTTTTTGTTCCTCATATACAGCTGAATTATATTTTCTCATTTCCCTTAATTTAGATCTTAGACTTTCCGTTTTGGGCCTTTCTTTCATTTTCAGACTTTCAACCTTTTATTTTCGCCATATTTGTCAACACTGAAAAAATTATAATATTGTATACAAAATACCTCACCTATGTTAACATTTCTCACCTCCGTTATAAAAAATTTAACGGCAGTGAGATTAACGGAGGTGAGGTTTTATTTCAAATTTCCCGCCATAGAAATGTTTACTGTTATAAAGGCCTCACTCCCTGACAATATAAATGCATGCATGTACACAGTACTTGATTTTGTTAATATACTTATTATTATCCAATTGCTTACCTGTTAATGCCTACTATTATAACTGTAGTGACATGTTAAGGCCTTTATCAAGAGAGTACAAGGTGTACACACTGTGTATACACTTTGTATTCTCTTGATAAAGGCCTAGTAAGCCGAAATATTTGTAGAGAATTTTAAACAAAGTAATTTGATACATCTAAGAGAGTGTTTATTAAAAACAACTACTTATTATTATATTTGTTCCTGCCCTCCATATATATAATCTCCGTTCCGCGAAACAACAATACTTTTGTGGGAACGTGTATTCAAATCATTTCCAATAAAACCCTTTAAAAAACGGAAAAAATGGAGCAGCAAGATTTATGCGGAAAGCGGGAGCTTAAACTCTTTTATTATGTAAGCCTGCATGCTCCATTTCCTACAGTACTTACCTATGCAATGATATGCCTAATAAAATGTCTTCCATAAGTATACGCTACATTGCTGGAGCCTCTTGAGCCGGGAACGGGAATATTACTTCCGGTTCACGCAAAAAACCTCCGCAAAAATAAATTTTTGCTTTGTGTATGCTGACAATGGATTTAAAAATAAAATTGATAAGTTTGAGGCATAGATATTTAGTAATTTACATTTTTTTTTCTGAGAGACAGATTAATATTTGCGGTAAAGGATTAGTTAGGTACATGCGGAAAGTAACTTTTCTGCCTTCTCTTAATATTAGGAGGCTTAGTTTAGGAGGTCAACAGGATAATGCAATAAACCATAATTATTTAATGTATTTTTTTTTTTAATTGGTATGTCACTGTAAAAGAGGCAAATACTCAAGTCTATTGTTAAATATGTTTGTGTATATTTTTCTATAAAATAATATAGCGTCCTAATGTAAATATCTTAGAAATATAATCAAATTGGATATAGAAACTGGATATGAAAATTATGTTAAGGCGGCTGAAAATAGTATCAGATATGAGCCATCGATGTTTTGGGCATTTCTAAATAGTTTAAAAAGATCCACGAACCTTTACAATGTAACGAGATACAATGACACCGAAATTAACGAGCCTACTGAAATTTTAAATGCATTTGCCGACTACTTTAGCAAATCTTATGCGCCTCAGGACAAATCACTTGAAAATTCATTAGATATTGAGTCTAGTGCCAGTAATAACTCGGAATTTCATGTGTCGCGTTTCTCTGAGACTGATGTTCATAAGGCCTTAAGAAAAATTTAAAACAAAATGACCATTGGTCCTAACGACATATTTGCTTTCTTACTAAGAGATTGTGCTTGCATATTTGCCTCTCCGTTAACCATAATTTTCAACCTAATTTTAAAATGCGGTCATTTTCCAATCTTTTAAAAAAGGCTACAAATCTGATATTAGTACTCCAAATTCTTTTGCACGTGGCTATTTACTGTAGCATTAATTAAAAAAATTCAATTCATCAACGCGGCTTTATGAAGGGTCGATCCACTATGATTAATTTACTCTGCGTTACATAATACTTATCTGAATCGGTGGACGATTAATCAAAGACGAACGTGATATATACAGATTTTTCGAAAGCATTCGACAGACTTGACCATAAAATGCTGCTTAACAAACTTTTCATCATAGGAGTTTCTGAAAATCTGATATCTCTGTTTCGACCATATCTCTCTGATAAATATCAACACGTAGCTTTTAATGGTTTCAAGTCCGTCGAACATATTGCTACCTCTGGAGTCCCACAAAGGTCTATACTAGGTCCCCTTTTTTCATTATATTTATTAATGATATTGCAGATGATTTGCATAATGTCAGATATTTAATGTACGTTGATGATTTAAAGCTTTTCTGTAGAATCGAAAGCACACTTGCAAGAAAATATACAAAAATTTTTTAATTCGTCCACAAAGTTTAAACTTCCGCTAAACTACCAAAAATGCTGTGTTGTCTCTAACACCCTTAAAATATATGAATTTTTTGGGGTAGCAGGAGCTGATTTATGTCGCGTAATTTTTGTGGTATTTTATTTTTTTAAAGCTTCGAAATCGCTTTAAAACTCAAGAAATACAAATATTTTAAGGGTGCTGATAAGGGTAACTCCCGTAGCGTTATAAAAGTCGGAAAAAATCTTAAAAACTAGTCCGAGTCGAGACTAATAAAATCCTATCAAAATTACGCGGCTACAATAAACCCCTGCTACCCCAAAAAATAAAAAAAGTATTGCAAATAAGGGTAGCTTCTATAGCGATTTCGAAGTCGGAAAAAATCTCAAAAATTAATTAGTCGAGATAAACAAAAATAATATTAGGCGGCTGCAATTGTTCGTTTTTTAATTTTAAGAGTTTCATTGACTAACCTATTTTAAGGGGATGATTACACTATTACATACCCGATTGGTGTTTTTTATAACCAACTCTTGCTGTTTTCTTGTCACCCCATCATTTTTTTTATTGGACAGTGTATGAAATAAGTAAAAAATAAAATAAATAAACTACTACACAGAGGTAAGATATACAGAGTGTTCCCTAGTTGAGTTACGTATGTTACAAATGGACCTAAATTTTAATTTTTTGACAGTCATTCTTTATAAAAAAAAATCTTGTTAGATTTCTGTTAAGAAAGTTTATTTTGTTTATACACGGCGCTCAAAAAATTCAAAAATATGAATTTTAACTAAAAGTAAACAGCCTTTATTTCTCCTTTTTAAGGAAAATTCAATTTGAACGAGCTGCTTATAATTAGTATCTTAGTCATAATCTAATTTTATAATTTATAATTTTTTTTTTATATCTTATCCCTCAATATGACACCTTCGAAGACTTAGATAAACCACTAACAACGGAAGAGATCTTAACCGCCATTGGGCAGCCAAAAAATAACAAATCTCCCTTTGCCGGCTCACTCCCAGCTGAGATCTTTAAAGCTGTGTCGTCAGAGCTCATACCCTACCTCAAAAAACTGTTTGATGTCGTGTGGGAAAGTGGTCAAGCTCCGCAGGAGTTTCGTGATACACTTTTAATCAACCTCTTCAAAAACAAAGGGAGCGCTGCGGACTGTGGAAATTACAGGGGTATAGCTCTCCTGGCTGTTGGAGGGAAGATACTCACTAAAGCGATGGCAAATAGGCTAACACCTGTTATGGAAAAGTTACTTCCTGAAACACAGAGTGGCTCTAGACCAAACCGAGGCACATCGGATTTAATCTTCACACTTAAACAGCTTCAAGAAAAAGCACTCGAACATCAAGGAGAAATTCACATGGCCTTCACTGATTTAACCAAGGCGTTTGACTCAGTGGACAGGGAAGTGCTCTGGAAAATTATGTTCCGCTTAGGTATCCCTAGAAAATTTGTGGAAGTATGTCGCAGTCTACATACAAACAACAACGCCCAGGTTATGTATAATAATGAGGCAACCGAACCTTTCCAAACCCTCACTGGAGTTAGGCAGGGATGTGTCCTGGCACCCCTACTCTTTAATTTATTTACCACTGCTCTAACAATTATTGTTGACAACAAACTGACAGTCAGAGGAATAGGTCTCAGATACCGTTTTGATGGCGGTCTCCTTAACATAGGGCGCTTTAGAGCTTTCACGAAGACACGCACACGATTCATTTGTGATCTCCAGTATGCGGATGACTGTGCACTTTTAGCCTCTACGCCGGAAGAGCTTCAAGAACTTTTAGACGTGTATGCCCATAGCTATGATTCCTTGGGACTTAAAATCAACATTGGAAAGACTAAGATTATGTCAACTCCTCATCAAGTGAACCAAATAGACATTACACTTAACGGAAATTCTCTTGAAGTGGTGGATCAGTTCAATTACTTAGGCAACGTTGTTAATGACAAAGCAAACATGGACAGCGAGATTCGCAATAGAATTAACGCTGCATCTAGAGCACTCTGGGGACTTAGAGAGAGAGTATTTGACAACCACGACCTTGCTTTGTCAACGAAAATGGCTGTCTACAGAGCAGTTGTCATTCCAACACTGCTATATGGATGTAAAAGCTGGGTCACTTACCGTCGTCATGTGAAAGAATTAGAACGTTTTCAGCAAAGATACCTCAGAAGTATGATGAAAGTCCGTTGGTTCCATCACATATCAAACGTGGAAGTACTCAGGAGAGCAAACAGCCTTCCAATTGAGGTGCTTATTTCAAGAGCACGCCTAAGATGGGCAGGTCACGTTCATCGTATGCATGATAACCGCCTTCCTAAATGTACACTTTATGGTGAATTGCTAAGCGGTAGAACAAGGCGTGGCGGTCAACGAAAGAGGTTCAAAGACGCTCTCCATGAAAATCTAAAATCCTGCGGTATTGCAGACGAGCAATGGGAACAACTTGCAGCGGACAGAACCGAATGGCGAGGGGTTGTGGCCAGCTATCAAGGAAATGTTGCTGCAAGAAGGCCGAATCCAAGACCCAACCATGTCTATGTTTGTCCTGACTGCGGTCGACATGTGCTCTCCCGAATTGGCCTCTATAGCCATAGTCGTGTGCACCGTAGATGAATGGGAATTACAATAGACTACACCTTTTACTTGTTTTTTACTGTACACAATCTATCGACTGTAACATTTTTATACTCGGACTCGAGTAACGGCTAATAATAAATTTTTTTTATAAAATTCTCTAAAGATGGAAATACAATAAATGCATTTAATTCAACATGAAATCCACCAATTTATATGCAATCATCTTTTAAATTCATCGTAAACAGAACGAGTCATCATTTAATTTACTTCGGTGGTAGCTTCAATTATTATTGTTTGTTTTAAAATTTGAACATAATCAAGCCTTGGTATTTTTTACAAAAAATGGCGAAAGCGCAAGGAACAGTGTTTGTTTTAAAATAACATAATTCAACAGCAAAATAAGTACACTATAATATTATTTTAGTTATGGTACATTGCTCTATATTGCGATAAATTCAATCAAAATCTGTTTATATGCCCCTGACAGATAAATAACAAAAGCAGTCTACAAAGAAATTTGAAAAGAGTTATAGGTGTTGCTCAATTCAAACTTCAAATTCAAATAATTTATTAGTATTTGAGCTACATGTTATGTAGATAAGACAAGTTCATTTGTAAAATAAGGGTTCACAATCATTAAAAAATGGTAAAAAATATGACAAAACCATTTAAAATAACAACAAACATAACTAATGTTAGAAAATAATAACTCACAAACATGTAAAGTATAAATATGATTTAAAAATAAGACAAAATAAAAAAAATAAAAAAACATGATACACAAAAGTATAAAATAACAGTAACTACATAAATAATCTTATAAAATGGCATCCATATTACGTGCAATAAAACTGATAGTACTAGCGGCTAGAATTGGTGACAGTAATGTATTCTGTAATATCGTAAAATGCGTTTTCCTCTAGTTTTTGTTTTAATACGTTCACATTAAATGCATCTTTTATAACATGAGGCAGTGTATTATATAAATTGCAACCTGCATAAATTGGTGATTTTTCATAAAAGCTATGATAATGTTTGTTTAGACGTATGGTTTCTTTTTTCCTTATATTATGTGCATGTACAATTCCGTTCGTGTTAAAATTATGTTTGTTTATATATGATATTACAGAATATTTAGCAGGTAAATATATGTTAAACTTAACAATTTTTTATTCTTGAAAGTTTTCCGACAAGTGTGGTTATATGGTAAGTCAAATATAAGTCTTTGCAAAATAAATAGTAGTTTGTGCAACAAAAGTGGATATGATAGCCATATCGCACGAGAAAGAAATTTGAGCATGACGCCGTAGGCGCAGTGCCTCAATCTTTCGAGTGCGATATGGATAATCCACTCGAGTTGTACAGTATACTTTTTCTGGATTAAGAAAAAACTACAAATAATAGTTTTAATCAAATTTTAATATACAAATGTAGCTTCTGCTAAATCTTATGCTCTAGGTGCAATCATTTTTATAAAAGCTTCAGTAGCCTAGCGGTTATATGCACGGCTTCGAAATGCCATTATTTTGAATAAATTTATTTTGAATTGAATTGAATTGAAATGCAAGAGATCATAGGTTCAATCCCCACATATAGCTACTTTTTTTTGTCATAATATATCTGTAAAATGTTGTCTGTATATAATAATTTAAATAAAATTTTAGGTGGTATACCGTTTATCGATTCTTCACTGGAATCACTCATTTTAAATTATTTTCTAGCTCAAACTGTGCGAATACACACTGACAATTACTTTGACAGCTTACGCACTAACTTGAATTTTTTAAAACGAATAGTTGCCTATGTACTTAATACACGAACTGTGATTGGTCGATTTCATATCCATCCTAGAACGTATATGAAATATATTCGTTCAGTTAACTGGAATGGCCCACTTATCCATTCTACAGACTGTACGGAAAACAGCAATTTACATAAGGGAGTAGAAAAAAGGTCTATTGATTTCGGTGGCTTGGCATCAAACCATTATGTTATAGCTTAGGATGAACTATACCAAAGCATAATAAGTATCTAAAAGGTTTTTGGTGTTCAGTGAATTTCTAAGAGTTGCAATTGAAAAAAATGCTTTACTAACTTTATTGCATACATGATCAATGTGGTTCACGAAGCCTAAGTGTTTACCTATGAACATTATGTGATGCAATATAAATAATCTTGTTATAATTTACCGTTAGTCGGTTTTTTTGCCACCAGTCATCATACGATTGAAGAATTTTATCTACCTTTAATATTACTTCACATGTATCACAATGGAGCTGTCATCAGCATATAAAACCACTTTACCATCCAAAATATGATCTGAGAGATCGTTTATATACATTTAAAAAATAAGAGGCCCATAAGAACATGAGACTCTTAATCTCAGGGTCGTGGGTTCGGGCCCCACGTTGGGCGCCAATTATGTTACCTTCTTTCCCTTGTTATTTATTTTTGAGAAAGAATTGAGGCAACATATGCGGATGACTAGCTGGTTTAAGTCGGAGCAGAGAGCCGTGGGTCCAGGGCATTCGTAAGAGTGGAGAAACTTACCCTTTTCGATATTTACAATAAGCGACAGATTTCTGTTTAGTTCGAGAAAAGAAGACAAAGAAAAATTGACGTTAAATTGGACACCATCTATAGTAAAATAAGTAAAATTGTCTCTTTTTCTCGAATAACCAGTCTACTATAGATCAGACTGAAATTGTTGGTAAGAGAAATAAAAAGATAGTTTAAAAATGAATGTTAAAATATATTACATGAATAAAAGATAAATCTTCTATATCTTATTGGAATTGTCAAAAGAAAGGTCATAGCTTTCCCGAGTGTAGACAAGCTCGAAAAAGGTTTTGTTTCCGATGTGGAAAACCTAATTTGACTTCTAAGACTTGCCCAGTGTGCAATCCAAAAAACTAAAAAGGTTTTCTGCTGATTTATCACTACCCTGAGGGGTTCCTAGATCTATATCATATATTGCAGATTTGGAGGCCCTGAAATTTGATTTGTAGTTGCTTACTACTTAGGTATGAGACTACTAAATCATTCGTTATTCCTCTTATATTCAGTGCATCTAATTTTTCGAAAAATGCAGTTACTACACATTTGTTATTATCCATTTTGTCGTTAATGAACTGTATACATTCGACCATTGCAGTTTCTGTCGAAATTTTTTTTCTGAAACCATGTTGGTCGATTGTTAATAAATTATAAGTATTTAAAAACCCTGTAATTTTGTCACTAATTATTTTTTCAATTATTTCCGAAAATATGCTTAAGACTGATACGGGATGGTAATTGTCAATGCGCAAACTTCAAATTTTTTAAAGAAATTCTCATCTACCATTAATTGTGTGGTATTTGCATTTCTCCAGTCTCCAGCTTTAAAAAATATTTTTTGTTTGTTTAATTGCTATTAAGTGCAATTTTCTCATCATATAATGAATTAGTATAATACCCGGTGTAATAGCTGTTATATGTCATTCATTATTCATTCTGAATCAAAAAGGCACTGAGGTATACTTTATACGAGGACAATTGAAACTGGTCAGTGTTAAAGCACAGGACCGTGCGCACTGGACTTGATATTTTGTCCAATATAGTTATCAATGGTATCGAGATTCGAACGGTTGTTGAAACTGTGCAGACGAGTCCGAGACTGGCAATGCAATCAGCCTGAACGAACTATTTACGACTGCATTGGTTTAAAGATAATAAAACGGACAAGCCTACTAGCATAAAAAACTCGTAAATCGTTTCTCAGTAGTCAGCGGTGGACTTATGAGATGTGCTGTCAATGTGCCAGTGCAGTGCATAAATACCTGTTATAATATCAAGCGTAGGAGTTTAGTTAGTTATTGTTCATATTTATAAATATTTACTACTATATATAAGGTAAAATATTTTAATTATTTACTAATTTATCATGGCTTTCTGGAGACCATTTGAAACAAAATATATAATAACGTCCGAAAATCTCATTTTCTTATGACAAGCATTTCTATTTACCTCCGCCTATGTACAATAAAGAGATGCCGGCTGTTTTTGCCGACTTTTAGTTTTTATACGGTTTCAATTAAGTTCGTATACACTTTATATACGTTTTTTTCTTTTTCTTATTTCTAAACGCAAACTTTCATTTTACGAACATTTGCACGTTCGAGCAGTGTACCCCGATTTTAACAACAAGTAGGTAATAATAAAGTTCATACTATTAAAATTCATATGAGTTGGCAAATTCCCTACAGAGGATATTCAGAATTCTCCACGTAAAATCGCCGCTGTTCTGAAACTACAATAAAATAATACACTTTGTATACTGCCTATATAAATAAGCAACTAATTGTACTTTCCAGCATTTGCGATAAGGCGAATCCACAAAAGTATGTACAATAATGTAGAGATTAATGTACGCAATTTTTTGTCCTAATTTGCAGTCAACCATTAAATGAGCTCAAAACAAAAGTGCAATAAAAAAACTTTAAATATACTAATTCGCCAGCTTGCTGTTTAGTTAAATTCCGACACGCATTTAGAACTTTAATACTACCTAACGATTAGTTTTTAGAGCTTGCAAAATGGTTTTTCCTACTTTATATGCGTATAACGTTGAATGAAAAAATTGCCAACAATGTAACTAGCAATGAGAAATTTTACCGCGTAGATTAATTAGTCAAAATACACTTTTAACAAATAAATGTATATGTTTTTCGAAATAACTGTTGATGGGGCCAGAATAGTCTAATATAAAAGAGGTCATAATATATCATGGTGTAATTTAACACTTACGATTACAATTTCTCAAACAGCGTTCTTGATCTGAAAAGTGTCACAGTTCATAGTACATAATATACTATTTTATAGACGGTTATATCAATTTGCAATTATTTGCGTACTACAATTCATACAGAAATTATATAATGCATTGTGTTTTAATGCCATACCATTTTTAAAACGATATAAAATATTGTACGTAATTATAAATAAATATATGCATTAATTGTAATCACCTACATGCATTACTATAATATCTCTCTTTGTATGGTCGAAAATAGTACTATTAACTAATATATTACTGACTATTCAAAATATTTTAATATAGAGTTATATATATTTGATATTACTGTCCAACAATAATTATATGAAAAGTTATGGAATATAATTTGGGGAATTATAATACCTGTTCCAAAAAGGTGCAATATGACTTAGGTAACTTCACGATATCACTACTCATGTACAGGGTTTTTCGCTATATATTGACCTCCCTTTTATTTCTGTTATTATTGAAAATATCATATATAGGTCACGTGATACGAAATAAATGTATGTTTTTTAAATGGAGCATCCTATATATTATTGCATTTTGGAGAAGCCCTTTTTCCCCTGACTTCAAATATATAATATTGTATAGGTCTATCTTAAGATAGATAGATCAAATATGTCAAGAAGTATTTAAATACTTCTTGACATATTTGACATTCAAAATGCAAATGAGCTCTTTTATTGCAGGCAGAGTGAGCCATGCGTGTCAAAATACAAGTGAAACAAAAATAACAAGGTGGGCCATGAAAATAATTATTTTATTGTTTATTCTTTTGACACTTTTGCTTTAATGGCCTGAAGATTGTAGTTATGATTAAAATTGACTTGTCTTTTAAAACGTCCATAAAAAGCTATCTAATAGCGTCAAATCAGAGTTATTTGGAGGCCATCGTATTATGCCAACATTGTCTATCCAAATGGGAAATTGGTTATTTAAATGCTCCCGAACTTCTATAACGCTCCGTCCTGATGCTAAATCATTCTAGCCAATACGTCTATAGGGAATCCTTGAATTAGACGATCTACCTCTGGTAAAGTTATTTCGAGTATGTTTGTGGTGTCAAAGTAAAATCATGAAATATGGGTCCAACTACTTTGTTTTGCAAAATTCCACATCAAACGTGGATTGATTTTCTATCCGATTTTTTATTTGTTTGACCTTTCTCTGTCTGGATTTTATTCTCACAGGAACGTCTGTTATTTCTATTAAAAACTCCCGCCGCGGAAAAACTTGGCTCATCTGTCCACATAATTTCTTTTAAAAAATGTGAACTTACTGTCGTATGCACGTCTGTCACTACACATAATTTTGAAGGTTTTAAAATTAATAGTATACAATTCTGACCATTTTAGCTTGAACAACTTGTACAGTTGATGCAGCCAGAAATTATTTCCAATAAAGAATGCCTCAACGATCAAACGATATTTTGCTGCAGACATTTTTTTGAAATCAATAATACGCAAGTAACACACCACTTTGTGGAGCTCGCTTTCTACTCTTTGTATATTGATATTTGAGCAAAGTAAATATTTGTATTGACTAGCGTAAGGTTTCGAATATTTCTACTTTTATCCTTTTCATTCCCCTTTACAAATCCTGCAGATTGGTAGCTGATGCATGGAACGTTTCATTTCGTTTTAAAGCTTTTGTGTATTATTTGTTCATTCTCCCTTGCGGGCTTGTATATCGAGCCTACTTTTTTAAACAAAAAAGTAAATAAAAATTGAAAATAACGTATTTCGCTCGGATAGAACTGATATTATATAAACTCCTTTTAAAATAAAACGTACGTTTAAACGGGCCCTTAATACTACTTCAGAACTTTCCTTGATATATTTAGAGCTGGTAGTCTTTTTTTAAAAGCAGTGTGTTTACCCCATATGACTCTGTCCTGTCCTAAAATCTACTCACTTCGGTGATAAATATCCTCAAAGATTTTTTTCCGTAAGGAGAACAAGCGGAAGCAACAGTGAAATATTGCAATATAAATCTCCTAGTTTTCTTATAAATCCAGCTTCGTTTTCCACACATAATTGCTTTTCCTGGCGAATAATCAATGTTTTTTTTTTGTGTATAATTTATGTTCCGTAATTTCTAATACGCAAGTATGGAGTGATAAAACCGGGAAAACATTATTTATTAGGCGTCGCGCAGTAGGACAAAGTGGCCTCTATCGTGCCAAAAATCTCTAGCTTTTTTTAGTTGCAGCGCTGTACTCTTGAAATTTGAAATAATCTTTTCTTACGATAATATTTTGAATAAAATAATACATGAAAAGCTTCCATATTTACTCGTAAAAATAATGCACGTTTTAAAAATAACCTCATTATTTGACATTATTGTTATGTGCACGCCTACGCTACCGTCTTATAGAGTATATGAGAAGGGTCCAGAAACGATGCGAAGAATAGACTGGAACTTTCGAGAAGAAAGTGCCTCAGATATATAGCGTGCATCAATAATAATAATAGGTCAAAGTTCAGGTGTAGATTCTTTGGGCCAAAATATGAGGATATAACCAAATATGCTTTAGTAAAATGTTGCTGTGGAAAAAGATACAGGGTGTCAAACTTCAAATTATTTTTTCGTTTCTTTGCAATAACTCAACAACCTCTTGACTGATCTTCGCCAAATTTGGTAGAGTAACTTTTTTTATTCTAAGAAACAATAATTTATGAATTACATCACGTTAGATCATAGATGGCGTTGCAGGACCTGTATCTGATGATGATTTTTTTTCATATATTTTTTTGACGAAACGTTGTGATACATCTGACCAGAAAATCTGATGAGGGCGTCATTTACACGTATAAAAGATACACTTGGTGGAACTTGATAACTCCAACCGTTTTCGAGGAAAGTGCCGTTAAGCATTTCAATAATTTAAAAAAAAAATTCAAATTTAATGAAACAAAGTGTATTTATTGAAAAAAGTACAAAACGTAAAGGAAAACAAAATGGCAATAACAGCGTAAACTCTTTCTCACTTTCTTATGGATTATTTTCATGGTATTGAGTTAAATACATAAATCAAAAGATTGTCTAAAATAAAGATATTAGTGACATTTTGAGAAAATTTTCAGAAACTTTTATTTGGAAACTAATGCGCTTAGCTAAGTTCTGTCAACTGGAAAGTGATATAGACATTAAGTAACACCTACTGGGACATTTTGTGATTTTGTGAAAACTTCCAGAACATTCAATTGGAGATTAGTGCAGTTAAGTGAGCTCTGTTGGCTGGAATGTGGTATAGACACCTGATATAAGCTTAAATACTTGTTAGTACCGTTTCGAGAAGTTTAATGGAAACAAGGAACATGCCTGCTGAAAAACAAATGTTAGATATATTTGACGAACTAAGAAAAATTATGCTAGACCGAAAAGAAGAACAAGAAACACGACATCCAAAGAAAAAGAAGAACAAGAAAAACAGCGACAGAAGGAAACAGAAAAAAGGAATCGACGTCAAAAGGAAAAAGAACAAGAAAGGAAAAAAAAGAACAAGAGAGACGACGCCAAGAAGAAAGAAACGAATAGGAAAGAAGACAACAAGATCAAGGAAAGTGGCATCAAGAAGACAAAGAAGAACAAAAAAGACGACGTCAAAATGAAAAAGAAGAACAGGAAAAACGACCTCAAAAGGAAAAAGAAGAACAAGAAAGACGATGTCAAAAAAAAAGAAAAGAACAGGAAAGGAGACGGCAAGAACAAGAAAAGACACGTCTAGAAGGGAGTAAAGAAAACAAAGATGAATTAAATAAAATTAAGGAGAATCTGGAAATAATATTTCAAGAGGGATAACGGGAATAAATAACACGACAAGGTGCTATCCTCTCAGCCACTGAAGAAATTAAAAACGAAATCAAGGAGGATATAGGAATTGTAAATGCTAAAGTTACTGACGTCGTGAAGAAAAGATTACAGATATGGAAGGAAAATTTCGTGCCGTTGAGAGACAAGTAGAACAGCTTAAGCGACAGTTCCTCGATTATAACCTGTCTGCTTTAACGGTCAAACTTCAAGGACGACATGTAAAAGACAGTTTGAAGCAGCTGCATGCGCAAACATCTGGAGTAATGAAGACAAGGCTATGTCATTAGTGCTAACATTAAGAGGTCAAGTCTCAGGATTGCTTCAGACAATCCTAATGGGACAGTAACAGGATTTTAAGGTTTTAGAGGCTGAATTAAATCTGAGATATGGCGACCAGCACCTCGCCCAGCTATATCGGACTCAGCTAAAATCACGCATGCAAAAATCTGGAGGGATTAAGTGAATTTGGGGCTGCGGTGGAGAGATTTTCACACTTGGCTTACCCAGATGCACCACGGCAGTTCCAGGAGCAATGGGCAGTTGAGACTTTTATTGATGGCATTAAAGCCGGGGAGATCAGGCGGGTCCTTAGACTATCTAGGCATAAGACTAGTAGTGGAGCATTGATCCATGCACTTGAGGTAGAGGCCGCCTATATGGATTTCTCGTGGGACAGAGTACGAGCCGTTTCTGTAGAAGAAGCCCAATGAAAGGAAACGAATTTAGACACCAAATTTAAGGATTTTCACAAGATGTTTACTCAATTATGACCAAGACATGTTTCTCAGGAAAACAGAAAAACCGACAAGGAAGTGTAAAGCATAGCGAAGGTATCCGATGTTATATTGCAGCAAACCAGGGTATATGATGCGAGATTGTCGACAATGGAACCTTGGGGAAGTAAACGCTACAAGGAAAGAGGAAATCAGTTCCGAAAGGACGAAAGTGATGGGCTATTCTAAAGGACACACAGAAAATGGTCGCACAAATACTGAACGAATTGAGTCCGCGGCTGGAGCCGAAACTGGACTAGGAACTTGGTTTGGCTGTACAACCCATAAACAGACAGGCAATACTATTGAAAACATACATTTATATAGTATAGGATGTACGCCATTTGTTTGATATTCTCAGGAAGATGGTTGAATACAATAAGACCTTTATAAAACAACGTTTCGTTTAATTCCTTTGATTGAAAGGCAATTTGTTTTTTATTTTGAAAATCATATCTAGTGTTCTAAAAAAATTTGCTGTTTAAGGTTCATGAAATGGAGTAGGTACTTCAAATAAGATCTCAAAATTAACATATATTTAGGCTAAACTTAAACTATTGTTATGTGCTGCCATCTGACGGAGAGAGATTTAATTAGTTCCTGGTACACAGTGATGTGAGACCTGTTTAGTTGACGGCTGATAGAGTGGCGCCATCCCTGGGCCAACTGGGGAAATTCCTTACCATGGAATATACGAGAATGGACAGAAACGCAGCCAACAACGCTGGACGATTCTAGAGAATTCGAGTACCATTGTCACAGTACCTATATAAGAGGTGAATCTGGCGCACGCGGACAGTTCAGTTCTGATATGGGAGACCAGATAAGATAAAGAACAGAAACAAGTTGTGAATTATTGTAGTAGTCAGACTATAGTAGGTGAATCTTGTAGTTAGTGTGTACTATTATCACACAGCCATTTAGTTATTACAGATATCTTATAATTCATCGAATTAAACTTTGTGGGTGTGCCATTACTAGTAATATACAGGGCGGGGAAATAGTGCGTCGGACCTCGATATCTCGAGTTCTACGATAACTAGAAACTTGTTAAAACATTGCAAATAAACTAGATAAATATAAGTTATTTTAGAACATACAGGGAAAGCCAAGATGAAATTACAGGACCAATTGCCTTTTTTTAAATGGAATGCTATGTATATCAGTACATTTTTTTGAAGCCTCTTTCTAGGCTCTATTCATTCCTATATTAGCATTGAATATCTCTCTACCACTTGGATGTAATGAATTTTTTTAATGTCAAATTCAAGAATAAACTTAAAAAGAGAGGTTCCCTCAAATAATTCATTAGAAAAATTTATAACAGGTGTCTGACGTGTTGCCCATTTTGATTGACACACGTCTTTATGTAATTTTGAAATGAGGCCATTTAGTGGGAACATTTCTTCCAATCCATTGAAATTAGTAATTAGTATTTAATCGGCCCTTTACTGTAATGTTTTTTTGTACACTTTTTTGCCATTTTCGTTATTCGACAAGCAATAAAACCTCAGCCAGCTATAAATTGTCGTATACAAAGGAGTATTTATCACACTTATCGGTCGTTACAATTTGTATTGAATTTAAAATATTTGGAAATTTACAATATGGATTTTAATAAAGAGGAACTTGTAGACATGACTTATGTTTTGGGTGAGTCAGACAGAAATTGTTTACTTGCCAATAGAATTTATCACCAACGTTATCCTGAAAGAAGGATTCCTGATGTTAGCAGCTTCCAAAACCTTCCCGATAGATTTCTGGAAACTGGAAATGCCGAATATAAAAAAATTGAAAGAATAAAATGTGTTTTCTGTGGTACTGGCAACGGTTGAGAATGTTAGTCAAAGAGAAGTGAGCTCATTAGTAGGAATAAGTAGACGGTCTGTGGGTCGAATCTTAAAAGCAAATAAATTGCGTGCATATCATATTTAAATGCACCAGAATTTATCTGATGACGGTTTTGAAAAGCGCCTACAATTTTGTAATTGGGCCAGAGGTGAAATGCAACATGATGTCAACTTCTTCAATACTGTTTTATTCAATGATGAGGCAACTTTCCATAAAAATTGATTTGTTAATAGGCACAATTTCCATTATTATGCTTCGGAAAATCCTCACTTTTTTTATGCAAGCTGATAACCAACACAGATGATCTATAAACGTTTGGGGAGGAATTATTGGAGAACATGTAATAGGGCCACATTTCTTTGATGGTACATTGACTGAAGCTATCTATTTATCTTCATTTTTTGGAAAACTATCTGCCACAATTATTGGTAAATCTCCCTGAAAGAATTCGAAATAGGATGTAGTTTCAGCAAGATGGTGCTCCATCACATTACTTAAATGCAGTTAGAGACCACTTAAATAATACCTACCCTAATCAATGGATTGGAAGAAATGGACCTATTAAATTGCCTGCTAGATCCCCAGATCTTACAAAAATGGATTTCTTTTTAAGGGGATACATGAAGGAAATTGTTTATAGAGACACACCAACAACAGTACAAAATATGAAGAAAAGAATAATAACTGTCTTTACATCTATCACACCGGCAGTTTTAGGAAAAATTCAAAAGCGTATAGAGATGTGTCAATCAAAATGGGCAACATGTGGAACATTTATTATAATTTTTTGTACTGAGTTATTTGAAGAAACCTCTTTTTTAAGTTTAATTTTGAATTTTGTAATTATTGCTCAATAAAACAAAATTGGTTGCAATTAGCCCTAGGGAAGTACTTACAAAAAATGTTCGTTTTTCATTTCTAAATCACGTCGTCGAAAAATAAAATTAAAAAAATGATAAAATCCAATTTAAAACGTTCTTAATTAAAAAATAATGTTTCGCCACCCTGTACATTTTTAGGAAATGAAAATTACTCAAAAACATTAATTAGATGTCTCGTAAGTGGTATTCACATAAAGTAAAATATTTAATTTTTTTCTAATTTCATGAGAAAATATCTGACTTTCTTTATTTCGAACTTTAGTTTCATTTTTATTCTACTACAACAGAATATTAATTCGTCAGAAGCTTACCTTTCCTTATCGTCCGTGATCTAGTGAATACTAATTATGTAAAAATGGAATGAATATAATTATTTATAGTCACTCCAGACCTGCAGGGTTAAAGTACACGTTACATTTTAAAATAAAGGCAACTCTCATTTACCTGCATCAACTATATTCTCTTTAAGGCAGGCGTAAGTTTTAACGAGCTTTCATTTTTAAATATTTTATATTCATGAAAGATCGTTATGACGGCAGCGACTTTTTTACGGGAAAATTACGTAGTAGTTTTAAACGCGACACCAACTTTTTCAATTTCCATTATCTTTGAAAGGTTGCAGAATTTGGTATTAACTTAATCGTGGTCATTTGCTCAGACAGAAGTTCATGACTGCAATTTACTAAATGATGATTTCTGTGTTATTGCCATGTTTTTACAAGATGGGTAATTTTGGAAGCATTGTCCTTCAGGGGAATGATCTTCCCCATCAACAGCCTCCTGTTATTCTCACGCTCATGCTGTTATACAGGAAATAGAGTAAAGTACCTTTTTTGTAAAGAAGTGCTTTTCGAAGGTTTTTATCCGATAATTATCATTCATTCAAATTAGAATATGAAACTCTCTACATATGCAGCTGACCTAATTCTGATCAACTAGTGCAGTAATAAGCCAAATCAATGAAAAGATTGTTTAATGATTGATAGGAGGGATGAAGGATTTACTATAATTTTTAAGACTGTTGTTGACTTCTGGTAAGGGGGCAGTTATAGTAAGAGTAATTTAAGAAATGAAAATTTTAAACCTCAGACTACACAGTAATTCCCAATTTAATTTTTTACACCCTGTAATAATAGGGTGGTACAGGGGTGGCTAATGCCGAAATTTTTTTAGAGGTCCTTGGTTCTCGTATACATACTAAATCCCAATTTACTTTTTACTCCCTTTAATAATAGGGTGGGGGTGGCAATGGGGGTGATAGAGGGGTAGCTAACGCCAAAAAAATATTTTGAGACGTTTCGTTCTTGTATACACACTAAATCACATTTTATTTTTTTAAATCTCTTTCATAATAGTGTGGGGGTGGTACTGGGGGTAATAGGGGGGGTGGCTGATGCCAAAAAAAATTGGGACCTTGACTTTTCGTAGATGCCCTAAATTGCAATTTTATGGACTCTTACCTGTTTGCTTTGCCTATTTACCCTTATTTGCTCCATTTATTCTCGCCTTCAACGGAATTAGATCAAAATATAATCTAGTTCCAGATCTTATTACAATACATAAGTGTACCAAATTTCAAATCAATATCATAAACGGTTCCAAAGTAAACGTGCGCATAAAAAAGTTACCGACCGACGGACCGACAGACAGACAATTTTTTTCGCTCAAATTTTAAGTTTATTTCAGCAAAAAAAAAAATTGTTTGCGTTACTATACTTCCACTAGACGTAGAAGTAAAAGAATTAGTTGATACTCTATCATTCTATAGCATCACAAATTTTGTAAACGAATCCATAAGAATATCAAAAAATTCATTTAACATGTATAGATTAAATGTGTACAAATTTTCATTCATTTAATATGACATGGACAGTTGCGGAAAATACAATATCAGATCATACTGCTCAAGTGTTGTCATTGAGTTTAAATTCGCAAGATCATGGGAGTGATTATGTATTCACGAGATTGCTTTGTATCACAAATTATAATATATTTGTATCATATGTTAGCAGGGAAACATGGTTAGAAGTCTATAATCGTAGTGATGTAAACAATAGTTCTTTTCCCATTAAAAAGGTTAAATACAAACACAAATTAAAACACAAATTAGACTAAACGTAAAAAACTGAGTAACTAAAGGAATACAGATTTTCTCTAAAAACTTAAAATACCTATATTCTAGAATGAAAATAACGAATACTGAAAACGACATAGCTTTTTACAAACGTTACAAACAAGTATATCGGAGAGTGATAAAAGCGGCAAAAAAACACTAAAATAACTCTTATTATAACAGGGAACAAAACAAAACAAAAGCTGTATGGAATATTATTAACAATAGTATATAAAATAAAAGTACCAGAAGAAACCAAAAGTACCAAAGTACCAAGTACCAAAAGACTGTGTATAATAGAATTAATTTGTTTGCGGAAAAAAATAATATATTAACTGTAGCCCAACATGGTTTTCGTGAGAATAGATCCACGAAAACAGCAACTTGTCATTTGCTAGACTATGTATACATGAACTTAGATAAAGGCAAATACCTTGTTTCATTACAATTTGATTTATCGAAAGCCTTCGATACTATAAATAGGGACCTACTAAAGCAGAACCTTTACAGCGTTGGGATTAGGGGTAGTATATTGAACTGGATAATATCGTATATGGAAGGCAGAACTTTGAGGGTAAAACTTGGGAATGACTTGTCAAAAGTACAAGATTTAGTACTTGGAGTGCCTCAGGGTTCTGTCCTGGGACCTCTATTATTCATGTTATATATTAACAATTTGCCTGAACATATGGCCACCTTACAATGTTTGCAGATGACTTCACAGTCACTATAGCTTCCGACACACTTGAGGAACTCGAAATAAAAGTAAAAACAACCCTAGAGGAAGTCAGTACCTGGTCTCAAAGAGACAAATTAATATTGAATGACTTGAAGACGGTTTTTATAAGTTTTTGTATATAAAAACCACTACCAGACAATATCACACTTTGCAGTGACATAACTTCAACTCAGTGCACTGAACTTCTTGGAACACATATTGACTCTAAGTTGTCATTTGATACACATGTAGAGCAGGTTTGTAAGAATTTAAATAAGGCGTATTTTGCTATTTTGCATATGAAAAATTCGTTAAACGAGGAATGCCTATTAAATATGTATTATGCTCTTGCATATTCACATATAGCACACAATATTCTTTGCTGGGGAAGTACCATTCAACTTGAAAGAGTTTTTCTAAGCCAGAAAAGAATTATTAGGTTAATTTTTAAACTGAGCTATGGAGAAAGCTGTAAAAATACTTTCAGAAATAAAAAAAGTACTAACTGTGTGCCCTGTATATATATATATATATATATATATATATATATATATATATATATATATTAAAATGTCTAATGCATGTGAAAAAAAATATGAACTTATTTGAGATGCTAAATAGAAATCACGATTATGACACTAGACATGGTGACTACTTAAGTATACCTAGACATCTGGCGGCTTTTTTTAAAAGATCACCAAAGTACAATTGTATTACCTTTTACAATAACTTACCTGGAGAAATACGGAATATTCAAAACTGTGATAAATATAAAAAAGCAATTAAACAGATGTTACTCGAAGGAGAATATTATACTTTAAAAGAGTTTTTACGAAGATAAATACTTTTATTCTGTTGTTATGTAGCAAACGAGTTATTTTAATATGTATCTTGTACTAATTACTATGTTTTATCGGTATGTTTGTCTTTATTATTGTAAATGACGTTATATATAAATTATCTTTGTTTCTGACTTACCATATGTACTTTTGTATCGACATGGTCAATGAAACAAAAAAAAAAAAAAATGAAATATATCTGAAATACATAAATATTAATATTGTAACAGATGCTAGAGAAGTAACTGCTTTTTTAATGATTATTTTTTTCATGTGTCAAATCAAATTTTTTAACCAGTCACAATATTTGAAATTCCTTAGAAACGAGGAATATCAGTCGCTATTTCCCGTTGCCATGGCAATGGCTGAAAATAGTCGCCGATTTAATTTATTAACTTATAACAAGTAGGTATACTGCTGTCGTACAAATATTTTCAAACGTCACATTAGTTCATTAGTGTGTAACTCATTCAAGAAATAATCTAATAAAATATAACTCAACCTTCATAAATTAGCGGCTATTATATTTTCACAATTTTTCTCGAGTGCTCTCCAATTTGCCTCGACCACATTTGGCGTTACTAATCAAGGACTAGATCCCTCGAGCTAAATCTCTCGGGTTTTAGTCAGATTATTAACGTCAAATATGGTCTCATCAAATTGATAACCAGTTGACTCTCGAAAAATTTATGACAATATAATAGTCGACTATTATTTATCAAGGTCTTGTGATATTACCCTTGATTATTTTATAGACGTACCAGAGCAATTAAATAATGAACTAGGCAACAATAACGTCCATAATTTAAATTAAATAAATAATAAAAAAATTTAATGTGGGTGTGGATGATATAAGCTCAAATATTTTAAAATCTGTAGCTCATTTTGTTGTGCTGTTCTCGTATGTCTTCTCGCGTATCCGGAACTACTTCGGAGAAGGATATGAGTATGGTACTTATGGGAGCGGTTACTGAAGATGAGTGGGAATCGCAATTGACAATAGCAGCGAGAGTGTTCCTTGTTTGTGTGAGAAGAGTAACAGCCTGCTGTAGGGACTGGATTGCGGTCACAGTAGATGATTCCGTCGTTTTGATTGTGCATGTCAAATCTGCCGAAACAATCTTACACTTTGTCAATAACATACTTCTTTAGACAATAAAGTGTACATCTATCTATCTATCTATCAAACTTTTGGGCACAGGCTTGGTTCCACATCAGCGTGATAAGAAAAGGTACTCACCGTATCGTTTGCTATATGGACATGTTTGGTCGTGGCAGACACAAGGAGTTTGTCTGTAATGGATTCTTCTTGTCTGTAATGGTACCTTCTAAATCATAAGTTGCAGTTCCTAAAACAGCGCCGTTGATGGTGAATGGTATAACGTCGTCAAGGTGGTGTGGCAGACTACTCGACTAGCTTGTAGATGATGGAAGAATTTAGGGTTGCAACGGCAGGTCAAGCTGGCTAGACTCGCGATGATGAGTAGCACTTCCCATTTCTAATAATGATCCTCCTGGCATTGTCGGACGAAAGCTTTAGTCGGTCCGGAGCGGGTGTAGAAAGAAGTAGCTAATCTGCTCTAGATACGTGTCTGCATAATCGCTCTTTGGCACGTCTGATACCGGCTGATATCAAGCAGTCGACAATGTGTACCTCTCAGTTCACCGTGATGTTTTTTGAAAGAGAAAGTGACCTCGATAGAGGACCACTAAACGGGCAAGACAAATGACAGTCTCTGGGACTGAACCAGTGAACAAGGTTACACAACTGTGAAAAAGAGAAGCGCCAAAACACAGAATTCTAAATAAAGTACGTAGGGAAAGTATAGCAGACAACATATATTAATCATAAACTGTCAATACCGTGACACTTACGCTAGTACTCAGCGGTCAAGTTAGTGGCAGGCGATGACAGTGATTTACTTATCTAATAAATCTTTCATTTGAAAAGGGTACATTTCCAGAAATTTTAAAAATAGCTAAAGTTGCTATTGCATGAACAAGGTGAGTTACATTTGGTTGAAAATTACAGATCTTATATAATAAAATTATTTATTTTGATATTTTAAACCCCGCACAGTATTGTTTCAGAAAGGGAAAATCAACCACATCAGCCATTTTTTTATTTTTTGAATATTGTATATGAAAATGTAGATGGCAATAAAAAACCGTTGGCTTATCTATGGACGGTTTCGATGCTTTCGATTGGTAGATCGCACCCTCCTTTTACAAAAACTGAAAGCATTTGGTTTAAGGAGTAAAGTCAGTGAATTATCAGTCATATCTAGTGGGTCGCAGACAATTAGTTGAAAATGATAATATAATATCGCATAATACGAAAATTAAATATGGTGTCCCACAAGGATCAGTTCTGGCGCCATTATTATTTCTTCTTCTTGTAAGCGACTTACCAGATAAAAGCATTAATCAATCTGACATAATTATGTATGCGGATGATAATAGTTGCATACGTAGTGATGTTGACATTTTACATGTAGTAAAAAATACACAATGCTTAATAAGTTTATTTGTTTAATTTTTTAATTCAAACAAGTTATTTTTAAATACTAATAAGACGGTATTCACTCATTTTACGCCCAGATTAAAACAAATCAGTGAGAGTTACCTTTTAAAATGCAATGGAAAAAGCATAGAACAAGCAAGTGAAACAAAATTCCTAGATTTATATATTGATAACAGTCTTATATCGATATATTGTCATGCAGGCATATATTTAGAGAGTTAAAAATGCTTATTTTGCCGTGTATCTATATCATTGAAATTTTATTAAATGTAAAACTTAATTATGGTAAATTTATGAAAAATAATCATTATCATACCTACCAGGGGAGGTCAAGATTTGTGTTTACCAATTCATAATTTGGCTATTTTTCAAAATAACGCTGCTTATCTTGTTCTTCTTCTCGCAGTGCCGTATCCGTTCAACGAATGTTGGCGATCATGTTCGCTATTTTGACTTTATTAATCGCCGCTCTGAAAAGCGCGGTCGTTCACTTCCCAAACCACTGTCTCAAGTTCTTCAACCAGGACGTTCTTCTTCTACCTGGGCCTCGTTTTACATTGATTTTACCTTGGATTATCAGATGTAGTGTATTATATGTTTCTGGATGTCTCATTACGTGGCCAAAGTATGATAGTTTCCTCTTTTTCACAGTATTAATTACTTCCTTATCTTTACCCATTCTACGCATTACTTCTATGTTTGTAACCTGGTCTATCCAACTTATCCGTAGCATACGTCGGTATACCCACATCTCAAAAGCGTCAAATCTCTTAAGGGTGTTTTCTGTAAGAGTCCAAGACTTCACTCCACACAAGAGGATAGAGAATACATAATAACGCTGCATATATTGGTATACAACTATTTAATAAGTTACCTCATAACATAAAATGTATTGAAAATATACATTTGTTTAGGAAAAAAGTTCGAATATTGCTGATAGATAAAGTGTTTTGTAGTGTATCAGTATGAGAGTGATATATGGTGATTTAGTAGTATTTATTATTATTGTAAGATGTACTATGTATCTTTTCATATATTGTCTGCTTTTAAATATTTTCTGTTGTGCGTGTACATGGTCGCAATTTTGACTGTTTAATATCTCTTGTAAGGTCTCTTAAATTAATAAAAAATAATGATAATGATAATTATAAAAACTTCTGCAAATTCTAACATTTTCCTTTTCACAACTGTACGTGTTAAATTGTCCCTTTAATATATTTCCGTATATTTCCCCAGCCACTAAATGAAATTAATGCTGCCAAATGAAACCATTTATTATTGAATATCAGTAATTAGATAAACAAATCATAGAGAATTAAACAGACTAATTTTAATTCTATGCTTGATATATTGAATCACATTAACAAACATATTAATTTACATTTTACTAAATCTGTTTTCACAACTAAATACATATTATTTAATAAAAGAATTAATATTACGGCAGAAATATAGTAAAAGATAGACAAATATATAGTTTAAAAAACAACAGTTCTCTTAGACCAGATGGAATTAGCTCAGGGATTTTAAAAAACATACACTTATGCATTACCTCTCCATTGAAGCGCATAATAAACTTAATTTTTAAAACCGGCATAGTTCCTAATAATAATAATAATAATAATACTTTATTTCCATAAAGACTTTTACAAGTATTTGGATAATGTTAATGTTTAAATATTTAAAAAATAAGTAGCTTTACAACAGTTTAAAAGTTTATAAAATTCAAAAATATTGCATCAAACAAATAGGTACATAAGTATATACACACAATCCAAGAACGTGATGCTAAACTCATTGCATCGGGTATCAGATCGAGTAGTTCTATGTTCACTTATCAAAGAGACAGTGCCAAACAGTACCAAAAACGATAAAAATAAACAACGAAAAGGAAAAAATAAACCTGAATTAGTGCCACATTAAAAAAAAAGTTTTAAGTATGCAATATTGAAAAAGAGTGCAAACCAACACCGAAACGTTTGTAAAAAAAATAAATGCATAAATCATAGTAAGTTTTAATTTAATGAACCATTACCTAAATTCTAAAAATATAATTAAACAAGGTTCAAGAACAACTAAAGAAATCAACATTTCTTACCAACTATATACAGGGTGATTTTTTTTTGGGTGTCTATTAGAAGTATATCAGGAAAGAAAAATGATATCGATCTGAAAATTTGGCTATAGGCCTAACTGGGTATGATCTATTTAACGAAAATATTTTCAAAACGGTGGCATTTCCGGTTATACCGGAAGTTGACCCCAACGTTGTTATTTTAAATGGAATCCCCATTTTCAATTTTTTTTAGATTTTGCAGTTAATTTAAAGAACATTTCGTTAAAGTTTCCTATAGCTAAAATTAATATTTCCGGAGATATTAATTTGTTTCCTAAAATTTTGACAGAAAAGTTGTATAACATCAAAATTAATATCTCAGCAACAATAATTGATAACATGTTGATCTTTCTATGAGGGTAAGACAAGCTATTAGAGTTACTCATCATGTAAGAAAATGATCGAAATATCCACTAAAAAGCTTCTAAAATTATTGACATATGTCGACCACACAAAAACAATTGAGGGTCTTCTTGTATTCGGATTAATATCATTTCGCAAAATTCTGTTCTTCGCTGTGGATCTTCAGGATAAGGTTCTTGCACAGTAGTAAATTTAAAATTATGGAATTTATGATTCACTAAAATCTTCCGAATGGAACTGTAGGAAATGTCCAAATCAGCTGCCGCTGAACGAATCGAATGATTGGGATTTGCATAGAAATAGGTCAAGACGTTAATTTCATTATCTTCATTTGATGTTATAGATCTGGCTAGTGTTCTTTCTGCATGTCGACTTCCAAATCTAACAAAATTGCTTTGCAATCTTCTAAACTTTTGTGGATTCATTGATGGTAAATCAGAATACGTTTCATTAAATTGTCTGCATGTTCTGCTAATTATTTTGTCACACTGTCCATGAATGTTAAATAAATTCAAAATATCCGAGTGTGAGTAATTGTTTGCCATTTTCCCCACAGTAAATACGTACAACACAAACTACGTGTAATGAAATACAATAACATAAATTACCTATCTGTCACATTTTTTGTATTTTGTTTTGTCAACACTCAAAGCCTACTCTTTAGAAGACTTCACTATTCGAGATACTCTTCAATTTTCATTAATAACACCGAAAATCACAAATATCTAAAGAACCATACATTTTGGGTATAGGAACATGATACATGGTTAGATGCGCATTTTTCTCTCTATCGAATGGTGCATTTGGTATATTTGGGAGAGATGTTGGTGGCCAGATCTATCTATAGTCGAATGCAGCCTCCAAAACTTTAAAATCCTGTTGCTGCGCCACTGGGATCGTGTGCAGTAATTCTAATGCTTGGCCCCTTAATGTTAAAACTAATGCCATAGCCTTTTCTTCATCGTTCCAGTTGTTGGCACATGCAGCAGCCTCAAATAGCCTCTTATAGGTCGTCCATGAAGTTTGACCATCAAAGAAGGGAGGTTGTAATCGAGGACCTGACAATGATAATACTAGCTGGCCTCCTTTGTCCCTCTTTCGTGCTGTTGAAGGAGTAGCAGAGCGACTTAAACTGCCTTTTAACTCGCTCTAATTCTTCAGCTGCATGAAATTTTCCTTCAATATCAATCATTTTTCCTTCGACGTCAGTAACTGTTGCTTCGACTTTGCCAACTTTTTCTTCCACCGTATCTACTTTTTCTTCAACGTCATTAACTTCAGCACTTACAACCCCTATATCCTCCTTAATTCATTTTGCACTTTCTAGTGGATATTTCGATAATTTTCTTACATGATAAGTAACTCGAATATTTTGTCTTACCCTCATAGAAAAATCAACATGTTATCAATTCTTGTTACTGAGATATTAATTTTTATGTTATATAACTTTTCTGTCAAGATTTTAGGAAAAAAATTAATATCTCCGGAAATATTAATTTTAGCTATATACAACCTTTAACGAAATGTTCTTTAAATTAACTACAGAATCTAAAAAAAAAAATTGAAAATGGGGGCATTCCATTTAAAATAACAAAGTTGAGGTCAACTTCCGGTATAACCAGAAATGTTACCATTTTCAAAATATTTTCGTTAAATAGATCCTACCCAGTTAGTAGTCAAATTTTCAGATCGATATCATTTTTCTTTCTCGATATACTTCTAATAGACGCCCAAAAAAATCACCCTGTATATATAACAGTTAGTTCTTGAGATTATATATGTCTCGACGCGACGTTTCGGCTCTAATTTTGGAGCCATTTTCAAGAGAAAAAATGGTTCAAGAAAAAATGGGTAAGAAAAAGCAAACTATCAGGACAGGTTTGAGTTCGTAGAACTGGTTCGATTCCGAGGCCTCAATCTGCCTGCTCCTTAGAGATATATACAGCGTGTCCCATTTTGCTTGGTACAACCCCTATAAAAAGTTTATTTAATGTCCGATTTAGATTTAGATATAGTTTTTTAATGTAGATCTTTGAAAAGTGCATGATATTATATTAAATTTTACGACATAATAGCGTGGCCTATTATGAATTTTTTTCGAATCAGAAAGTGGTAAAATCTTATTAGCGACTTTTTAATTTCAAATCTGATTGCGCCATTGGTTTCAGCAATCGCCCAAATGTGTTTGTACCAAATTTCGTTGAAAAACTTAATTTTTCCCGAGAGAAATAAAAATTCAGAAATTACTGAAGAAATTTATCTGTTGCATGGGATTGTGTATTTATGAAAAGTGTGCCTTGACTGAAATAACTGTCAATTGAATGATTCAAAAAACAGTAATACTCAATTTAGAAATTTATAATTATCAACAAATTTTATCCTTTCACACTATAATGACTAACAAACAAATAATTAAAAAGAAGTGACACAAAAAATTTACCTAAAAATATTACAAAATAAATAATAAAAGTTCTTCCCTCGAGATTTCTTGAAACGATCGTGTAATTCTGTCACATAATTCCTGCCTATTCTGTGGTCGAGATTTGTAAACTTTGCTTTTAATAGTCCCCACAAATAAAAATCAAGGGGTGTTAAATCCGGCGATATTAGCGGTCAGTCTATCAATGGACTACTACGTCCAATCTACCTACCGGGAAAATTTTGGTTGAGCCACGTCCTGACAATTACTGCATGGTGTAGGGTACATCCATCTAGTTTTAAATATAACTGTTGTCTTCCCCGCAGGTTTTCAATCTCGTTCCAAAACTGATTTCTTAAGAAATTCAGAAAATTTAAACTGTTTAAATTTTCATTAAAAATAGGGACCAATAGGGTTTTCCCACTAATTTTATTTTAACAATTTGTGTCGTGAAAATGATATAATAAAACATTTTATTAATTTACAACGATTTACTTTTCTAATAAGAATTATTTCTAAAAAAATATCGTTAAAACAACTTGCTGATAATTTCACTGCTTTTTAAAACGGGCATTTTTACGCGCCAGAATTACGTATCTACCCGGAAAACCAATGAGATTATGGATATAATTAGTTGGTAATAGATTCTGTGTGTTAAAGAAAGCTTTCCTCTAAAACTTCTCAGAATTTCAATTTGTAATGCTTGTACTGTGATTGGTCTAAAGCAGAGGACGTGTAAATATTGGCCAATCAGAATCCAGATAAATGCCGCATAAGTTTTTCGTGAAAGCGTCGGACGTTAATATTTTATGCTGTAGTTTAGGTTTAACCTTCACCGACATTACACATCAGATGACTAACCTAAAACGTTAAATTTATATTTTTATGTTTATATTATTTGAAGAGAAAATATTATTTTATCAGTTTCTGGTTTATGTTTTATTAATTCTACAATCAAAATGGAATCAAGTGGAAGAGGGATATGTTAAAGGTGCCGCTGATAATTTACCTAAAGTAGAAAAGTGCTGTGCTGTCATATAATAAATAGAGATTATGTTATGTTAACAGAGACCAAGATTAATAAACAATCTTGAACACAGACAACCTCTGTGATTGGGTTTCAGGGTGTTGACGTCACAACGCGCCAATTTATGGCTGTTTAAAATGAACCCAATATTTTTCAAACTTCAAGTTTTTTTTTTGTTACTATTAGTAAAATTAATAAGATAATAAATATGCCATAAATCATTTTCTTACGTGAGTTAAGTATTTCAGCAATAATTTTTTTTTCTGGGAAAACCCTATTAAACGCTCGTTCAAAATACCACACTAGACATTTATTTTCTGTGAATATTGACTTCTGCAATTGATTACCCGATTGGGATTTTTCTCTTCCTAAAATCTACAAGTTTGTGAGGAACCACACCATTTATTGTGGTGAATGTAGCCTGCCTCATCGCTATAGATGATTATACTTTTAAATCTGGGTCATTAAAATACCCTCCTTGAGCCCACAAGCAATACTCAAACCTGCTTTCTTCGTCACCTTCTTGCAAAGTATGCAAACTTTTTCAATGAAATTGAATTTGGGGGTTGCTAATAAGATTTCACCATTTTCTGATCCGAAAAAAAATCCATAGGCCATAGGCCATGCTATTATGTTTTGTAAAATTTAATATAACGCAAAGATGCAGTTTTCAAAGATCCATATTTAGATAAAAAATTATCTAAATCGGACGTTAAATAAACTTTTTATCGGGATGGTTCCAAGCAAAATGGGACACCCTGTATAAGGCAAGATTTTCTAACATTGCAAGAAGATAATTTATATATTGAGAGCATAAGAGTTTGAGGAGGAGCTATGTTTATTACACTTAATGATGCATGGTAAAGACCTTCAAGAATAAAAGATTCATTCATAAGAATTATCTTAAAAAAAATAACTAGTTGTCGATAATGATTGATGGCAGTTACGTAAATGCAAGCTAAAAAATATAAATTAAAGCACACTATTAGAAACAACTACTCATCTAGCTGGTACTAAAAATTACTGAATCACATGTTATAATTCGCAGGTTTTTAAACCAAAATAAACATAAAACAAACCTAATGCCTCTTGTATCATCAGTCATTCAAAACAAATCAACTTCACTTTCTGTTATCATTATTGTATGCTGGAGCTACTCCAGCCTACACACTACAGACTGTTGTGATGAGACTCCATCAATTTTATATCCTCAACCCCAACGCGGCAGGCAAACCATGGTAGACCGTCGTCAGTTAATATTCAAGATGCCGGATGCGTTCATGATTCTAGTGCTTTTAGCGGCGGGTACACAATTTTGCACCGTTAAACGGAGGCAAGAACACCGTCATCGAATAAAATTAAATCGATTATTATAATTTACATATCCGTTTTTATGAATGCGCTCTTTCTAAGTGCGGTTTTTATTATGGTAAAAAATTCTCGAAGAAGCAATTTTAATTCGCGGTTAGTGTGTAAGCGCTTTATTTTAGACTGATAAAATAAATCGAATTAATCTTGTCCAGGCTGAACTGGGGGAGAAAATAACGCCTTCCGGTAGATTGAACATATTTAGCATAAAATTTCTTTGCAAATCTGTTAATTCGTAAAATATTGGTAAACGTTTTGTAAATAAATTAGCATTAATTAAGCGTTTGAAAGAACCAAATAAAATGGTGTTTCTGGGGGGACGTGATGAAATCAGACCAGAACTATCGTCACTTCTATAACTTTACGTGGTTTAATCTTAACAATGAATAAATGACTTGTTAAATCTATTAACATAATTTTTCTTCGTTATATGTCCGTGTTCTAATTTTTTTTCATAAAAAAACTATCCACTATTCAAAACTATTAAAAATTTTAATTATGACCCATTTTTGTTTGAACTTAAATCCGTTTCTTTTGATGATATGATATGATTAACAGTTTTAACAGTCATGCTCGGCTCAGAAAAATAAAAGTCACTAAAAATTATCAATCCATGGGTTACCGATATTTGCCTTCTCATTTCACTTAACAAAGCACAATCTATATGGGAAACAGTGAAATTCACCACAGCTACTACAAGATTTTACGAATTTGTACGGCATTAGCACTAGATGGTGAAAGAAAATCAGAACTGTCTGCAAGTAATTTGGTCAGTATTATGTATATAATAAAGCTCAATTTGGTATATTTTCAAAGTTTGCACGCATGCATGGTATGTAGGAAACGATATCCGGTTTGTATAAAAAACAATGTTGTTACACGCTTTATATTAGCTTCACCTGTTTGTTTGTTTGTTTGTTTGTTTGTTTGTATTATGATGTATGTAAACTTTGTGAATCTTTGAACGGGATTCTCACCCACTTCAAAACATCAGATTAAACCGAAACTTTGCACACTTATCAAGGACGACAATACAATAATTTGACTACTTTGTCTTAATGTCCTCACCAGGATCATCGGGGAAAAAAATGACTAATTTACTGATGACATTTTGCCGAAGGCGCCGGGGTTACCAATATGGGACCTCTGGGAGGGTTGACTGTTTAATTGTCCATTACTCGTAAATAAAGAAATAAATAATGCATTTACTTGCAACAGGTAAATACCCAATTACAGGAAACATAAAATTGTTACGGAGAATATGAGAATATAAATTACAAAAATATGAGAAAATATTCAAATACAAGAGTAATTAATTGGATGGAATCTGCGGTAGGTTCTTGATGAAACATATTCAATAGTATAATTATAAATATTCAAAAGAGTAGTTACAATACGCACTTGGTTTATTGTTTCATTAGTTTTGTTCAGATTTCTCTGATATATGTTTCGGCCTTGCGACCATTATCAAAGAGTCTTAAAAACTTTTTAAGATTCTTTGATACTGGTCCAAATGCCAGACAGGAATAAATCGTTTGCAAAAATGGCTTTCTTCATGCACTTCTATTAAGATTTAAAATATGTTTGGCCCACGCTTTTTGTCTGGGACTTGAAATATGGTTTATTTATTACTATATCTTTTTAAAATTCAAATGCCAGACAGGAATAAATCGTTTGAAAAAATGGCTATTTTCGTGCCATTCTTTTAAGATTTAAAATATGCTTGGCCCACTAAAAATGTCTGTGAATGATACAATACATTTTCGTTTTGGTTAATTTTTACAAATAAAGTCATTTCACATGAGAACCAATCGTTCGATTTTCGCGGAAAAGTAGACGACTTGAAAAATAGTTTTCTCACTGTTGGGCCCTCGGAATTTGTCTGGCGTTTGTTATATCAAAATTATAATTTATTTACCTATATATACAATTCCCGGATAAGAACCAAATCGTTTAATTCTGAACCATTTTTCTTACAGCTTCGGATTGAAATTTCGAGCCTTAGGGTCCACGGAATTTTGTCTGGCGATAGGCTTCCGTCGATGTTGTTCTTTAAAACGTAAGTCTAACTTGACGCCAGATAGGAACAAAACGTTTGAAATTGCTCATTTTCATGAAATTTTCTTTTTTGTTTTCCGCTGAGGAGACCTGGATAACCGTTTGAAAAACGCGAAAATGGTTAATACAAATCAGGCACAAAATCCTCCCAAAAGGCCTGATAGGAACCAAACGTTTCAAAAAATGTGTCACTGCCCCACGGTCTAATACGAGATACATGAAAATTCAGTTGCTCTAAAATGACAGGGCAATCAAACATGTTATGAATAATTTTATAAAGAAAAGTTATTGAATATACTATTCTTCTATTTTCCAAATTAGACATGTGAAATCTTTCCAATATAACATTTTGCGGATATCCAATTATTGGATAAATATTATCTTCAATAAAGCACAAATATTTAACAAAACGGCGCTGAATATTCTCAACACTATTTATGTAAATATTATATTCTGGGGACCATTCAACGAGCAGTATTTCACTTTTGAACGTAGAAATGAATAGTACAGCAGTTTCGTAATATTTGCGTTAATGAACCCTTTGCAGTTTCTAATTACAAAACCTAAACTCTTTAAAGCCGATGCGATGGTCGAATTAATATCTTCCTTAAAACTTAGACACTTATCAAATATAATTTCAAGATCCTTTACTATATCTGGTCTTTGCAAAATTTGATCGTTTATATGATAATCGTAATTGATAAGGTACGCACTTTAGAGAAGGTGAATGAGTTACATTTAGAAATGTTGAGAGGTAGGTTATTAGATAGGCACCAGTCATTTACCATGTTTAGGTTATTCTGCAGATTTTCACAATCTCAATCACATGATATATTTTCAAATCATCGGCATATAAGAGACTCTCTGTATTAGGATTATCTGCAATCTCATTTATAAAAACCACAAACATAAGCGGACCCAGTACAGAACCCTGGGGTACACCGGAGGTGGCTAGGATACTAAATGACTTAAAACCAACATATTCAACATACTGACGCCTAATCTCTAGATATGAAGAGAATAATTCTAACTGCATCCCTGACAATCCAAACTTAGTTTCAATAGATCTACCGGGAACAAATCCATGTTGGTTACAAATAGTTTGGCCATGTACGTGACCGGATAATGATATATGCAAAGTGATCTCAAAGACGAAGCGAAATTGCAGATAATTGTAATTTGCCTATAATTTTCGGCCACGCACCTGTTGTCTTTCTTAAAAACGGGACATAAGCGCGAATATCTTCACACATCAGGAAATATACGCGTTTTTAGTGACAAATTAAATATCGGTCCATTATCTGGAAATACCGATTCATATATTAAAAATAATAAACATTTTATAGAAAAAATTTATGAAAACGATATTCTTGAATCACACTTGATGGTTAGTTTTGATGTAGTTAGTCTTTTTACAAATGTTCCGGTAGATGAGACCTTAAAATAGTTAAAGACAGGTTGCTAAATGATAATAATTTGGCAACTAGAACTAAATTAAGTGTAAATAGCATAATGGAACTCTTAACAATGTGTATAAAAACAACCTATTTTCAATTGGACAATGAGTTCTATCGGCAGGATTTTGGTATGGCTATGGGGTTTGCATTATCACCAATTTTAAGCAACATATTTATGGAGAATTTTGAGAACACACATGTTCAAAATTGTATAAACAAACCGGTTGTCTGGTGGAGATATGTTGACGACATCTTTGCAATTTGGCCTCATGATGTCGATTTACTAGATAGTTTTTTGGAAAATAAAAATAGTAAGGAACCGTCTATTAAATTCACATTAGAAATAGATGTTTTAATTAGAAGGGTAAATAATACAATTGAAACAAGCGTTTATAGAAAACCAACACATACTAATAGATATCTAAATTTTAACTCAAATCAGTCAATAAATGTTAAAAGGGGTGTTGTAAAATGTTTATACGATAGGGCCAAAATAATTTCATCTAATAATGAAATATTAAATAACGAGAAAAAATGTATCAAAGAGGTTCTAGTACAAAATCAATACCATGAAGCCTTTGTTGATAGAGTTTTCATAAATGTTGAAAATAGGGACAATCAGGTACGACAAAAACCTGAACGTCATTATACAGCAATAATTCCTTATGTATACGGATTATCGGAAAAGCTACGCCGTATAGGTGACAAATTTGATGTTAGGACGATATTTCAAACGGGGAACACTTTAAGATCTATTTTAACAAAAACAAAACCGATAAACAGGGAGCAGAATTCAAAAAACTGTATTTACAATATCCCGTGCGAATATGATAAATGTTATGTGGGTGAGTCATCCAAACCTTTCAGTGTGAGGTTGGATGAGCACAAGAATTACATTAGAAGGAATAAAATTCAGAAATCAAAGCTTTGTGAACATGCTTGGGAAAACGGACATAGAATAAACTGGGACTCGGCAAAAATTTTAACAAAAGAAGCAGATACCAAAAATAGAAAAATTAAAGAATCAGCAATAATCTTATTAAATGAAGACAAGTGCGTATCGAGTTGTTCTGTATATATTTGTACAACCTGGCTACCAATGTTAAAAGAAAAACTTAACAAACTCAACATTATCTAAAAGAAAATATCATTAGTTCTATATTCTGTGTATGTAGTAAGTATCTATGGAAATAACATAAACCGAATCTTAAAGCTGTGTATTTGACATACACAGCAAAATAAGAGTTCTTCCAAAAAAGCTTTGAAAACGGAAAGAGACTACTTTCCGAAACGTCAGCAAAATACATTATTTCTGTGTTTATTCCGATTTATATTACTAGCAAAACATAACCTCTGACTACTCTTTTAGCGTGAACGTCACGGGCGCAGAGGCTTTTTTCCAATAATTCTATTATTTTGTAGATTCGGTGATTTATTTTTGAAGAGGACAATAATACATGTTGTAGAAAACCCAAATAATAGGAAAGAATATTGTTGTGAGAGGACCGGCGAAGATGGCTGCTCAGTCTTTGAGACGATAAATGCGGGAATGTTATCAGGTCCTTTAGTGAGCTCAGGCTTGATTTTCTTCAATAACTTAAATACTTGTTTCAGAAAATGACGTTAGAGACATATTGGTGCCATTACTACTGGCGTTTTCGTAGGAGTGATATTTATCTTCCATATTCTTAGGTTTTAAATTATAATATGCAGTTTGAAAAAAGGTAGCGAAGGCATTAACAATATCCTGGGGATTCGTACATGAGTATCATCATATGTAATATTATCGGGAATGGAACTGCTACTTCTTTTACCGTTAATGTAAGACCAGAATTTTTCCGGATGGCTTTTTATGTTTTCTTGTATTTTCAGCAGATAGTTTTCATGCGCCTGTCTTAACTCATCCTTTGTCTTTTTTCTTGTCACTAAACTCCCTGTAGATATTGGTATTCTTTGTTTGTTTAAATTTTTTTCAAAGAATACGTTTTTCTTTATGTAACAATAACAGGGGCGTAGGGGTGGCCATGCTCATGAAGGCCGATATCGCGCACACGCACGGAATACATCTGTAGAGAATACATGTGTGACGCTGGAGGGCGGCATGAGCATCATTGCCGTGTACAACAGACCAGCGAACGGCTTCACAGGCTTGTGTACCACGGTAGATATTTAGGTTGTCTGAGAATATATATGGAAACAGTTTTATCAAAAGTTTCAGTCAATTTTGAGTAAAATTCAGAACATGCGATGTTAACATCTTTTAGGTCATTTAAGAAGGACCCAGTCTGTTTTGAATAAAATCTCGTACAGTTGGGGAAAGTCTGCTTTTTAAAATTGTAGTTTTCTGTTGAGTTACATGGGAAATTTTCAGGCTGAGAAGTATTTATTGTTATAGTAGAGTTCACAATGCATAAATGTGCTCTAGAAATGATTTCTGTTGGCACCTTATTTGAAAATGTATTGACCATTAGAACTCATTTCCAACACCTCATAGATAACAAAAATTGAGGTTGTCAAAAAATCGTCCTGTGCAGGGGGTGGATAGGATGAAATTAATGAAAAACACCCCAAAAATTTTTATTGCACAGTTTGATCAGATAAAATGGATAAAAGCTTAGAAAAAAATTATTCATTAAAAAAACTAATTTCAGACACTTAAAATATTTTTTTCCGATGTGTCTAAATGGGAACGCCACCGAGAAAATTGCTGTTTACTCAAAGCTTATAATGTTGCAATTTCTAATTTTCATTCAACTCGCATTATCTCCGAAATTAGTAAATTTTTCAAAAAATACTCTGAAATAAAAATTATGGGCCGCTCTATTGGGATGCTGTCGGTTTTTCGTTTTCTCAAATCGAAGTAGCGGTTACTGAGAAAATGAATATTTTGAATGCCGATGCACGCAAGCGGAAAGCAAAACGCGCTGGCCACCTAGACCCACTCAATTCACTTCTCCAATAAGAAGCCTATATCGGGATCGCTATTATTGTTCTAAAATGCAGTTGGTATATTATTTGAATCAGCATGTTACATGTATAATAATTCGAATTTAGCTATTTCTTGCAATACAAGTTTAAAATGTGCGTATTTTTCAATATTTCACATTATTGACTATATTTTTTACTTCCACGTCCAGTACGAAAAGTCAAGATCTCAAAAGTTTTTTTGGCATTAGCCACCCCCCATTATCACCCCCAATACCACCCCACTCTATTATGAAAGAGAGTAAAAAAAATTAAAATGTGATTTAGTTTGTATACAAGAACGAAACGTCTCAAAAAATTTTTTTGTCGTTAGCTACCCCCTCTACCACCCTCACCCCATTATTAAAGGGAGTAAAAAATTAAATTGGGATTTAGTTTGTATACGAGAACCAAGGAATCAAATTATGCAATAGAAAAATTTAGGGTGTTTTTCATTAATTTCATCCCATCCACCCCTTGCACAGGACGATTTTTTGACAACCTCAATTTTTGTTGTCTATGAGGCATTAGAAATAAGTTATTATGGTCAGTACATTTTCAAATTAAGGTGAGAAACAGAATGACACATTCTGAGGGCCTGGGCACTCTACTATTATTGATATATCCAAAAGTGGCTGGTATAAATCTTAAGTCAGTAAACATTCTAGAGACATTAATAATTGTATACGCCTACGGAAATTAAAAAAGGGTTTATAATAAACAAGAGACATTCTCGTGGTAAGAAATTAAAAATAATAATTTGTGAATCATTATCTACCTAGGTTTAATTTTGGAGACATAATTTATGGGCTTACTGACATTCGTAGAATTCACACAGTTTAAAATATATTCCAAGGTTAATATTTGGAATAATTAAGCGACAATGTAAACGACATTCCAGGTTGAATAAAACTAAGAAAACAATGGCAAGTTATAGTTTGTGGATGCGAGTACATTTATCCACTTCTATGATCATAACTTACCCAGTTTTGGTCGAATAGAGAACATATAAACAAATTGTAGATTGTTTCAGGGGTCGCTGGGCTTTGAATAGCCTTACTTCACTTCGACCAAAAAGATTTTTTGTGAATTACACTACAACTATAATTGTTGCACATGATTCCAACAGTTTTTATAAACTTTGTGATTTTCCTGGGGGCTTGCTTCGGGCGTTAATTCCGCCTGCGCCAGGTACTTAAGCCTAAAGCTGATTAACGCCTTGCATTCACAAAGTATATGTTCCGCAGTTTCAGTTGCAACATCGCAATATCTGCATTTATCGTCTGCTGCCTTACCCATGTTCTTGAGATGGTATCTCAAGGGGCAGTGCCCCGTTAGAAGGCCTGTAATCAATCTTAATTCGGACTTTTCGAGTTCGAGAAGGCTTGTGGCATTCTTTGCCGAATAACTTATAAACTTTTTCGCTTGTCTTTGGCCTGGAGTATTCCTCCAAAACAAATTGTAAGTAATTATATTTCTCACCGAAAGGGTAAAGGGCAATTACGAGTTTCGAAAAAATGCCAAAATCTGTTATTTCGACTTTCAATTTGGAGATGAATCCCTAAAGATGTTTGCTCGATTTTCTTTTTTAAATTTGTAAATACCTAAAATGTAATTCACTGGACTACAATATATTTGAAAAATTCTTTTGGAAAGAAAAATCGTCAGTTAGAAATCCATCAGATAATTTCGCTTACAACGAAGCAGTCTGTCCATGGCATATCCTAGTAAATCCAAGAGTTTTATGAGATTTCCTCCATCAAATGCATTATCGGAATATTCAGTAATTGAGCGATTTACACAAAAGCTATAGATTGCATCCCTGACACTCGGCAAATGAACTTTGACAACGATCACTCAACCAGAGTGCGACCTGAGCTCACCCGGGCTTTGGTAAATTGCCCTTTTAGTTCCCTACTCCGAATGCATGCAGCAAAACGTAACACGCCAGTAAAATGCATTGTTTATACAATGTTTGTTATTTACAATCAGTAGACGATACATAAAGGCTTATATAGCCGTAGACACATGTTGCCGGTAGCGAAACTGTGGGGTTATCGGTGCTATGGGTCCTCTGCTGGACTTTCAATAAGAGTTTCCGATTTCTCCGTCTAAACAAGACAATAAACTCATTCAAGTATGATGACTGCATTTAGCTTTGTAAAGTAAGTGAAGCATATATAACCAAATATGCTTTAGTAAAATGTTGCTGTGAAAAAAAATACAGGGTGTCAAAATTCAAATTATTTTTTCGTTTTTTTGTAATAACTCAGCCTCTTGACTGATCTTCGCCACATTTGCTAGAGGAACTTTTTTTATTCTAGGGAACAATAATTTATGTATTACATCACTTTAGATCATAGAGGGCGCCGCAGGACCTGTATCTGATGATGACTTTTTAACATATTTTTTGTTGACGAAACTTTGTGGTACTTCTGACTAGAAAATCTGATGAGGGCGCCATTTCCACGTATAAAAGGTATACTTGGTAGAACCTGATAACTCCAACCGTTTTCGAGGAAAATGCAATTAAACATTTCAATAATTTCTTTGAAAGACAAATTCAAATTTAATGAAACAAAGTTAGTCGAGGAAATAAAGCACTGAACCTCCGAAATTTCCGCAGCAAGACGGATTTTAATGCGGTTTTTTGCATTCGATTCGTGAGAGCATCAGGAAATTTTGTGAACTAATCTGATGAACAGCAACTGAAAAATTGCGTATTTGCAAAAAAATGCATTGTTCAAAGTGCATTTAGAATAATTAATTTTCAACTCGGTAAAAATTGATTGAAATGAGTCCAAATTTGTTACTCGGGGGTTATCGGGTCGCTGAACACAAATATTACGGCGGCAACTACCTCCGAGGTACCTGGAGTCCAAGGTGGATCTCATCTCCTGGAACTTCTTGTGAATTTTTAATATACTTAGTTGAAATTAGTTACTTGGGGGTTTTCAGGGTCGCTGAACACGAATATCACGGCGGCAACGGCCTCCGATGTATCTGGAGACCTCATCTCCTGGAATTACCTTGAGTACTTTCTTTAAGTTCCCAACCACCCCAATCTGTTGGGTGAAGTCCATCTTTTCGATTTTCAGAAGAAATCTTACATACATTAGCAATTCCTCTCTTTTTAATAATACTTAATATACTGTCTGCGGGCTGAATCTCCCAATTTTCAACATATTTGCAAATCACGCAATAGTTCTCGGGTTCGGTATCAGCCATTCTAAAAAATTATAATCAAAATCAACAATAGAACAAGAATAATTATGGTAAATTGATTTATATTCATTTTTATAATAAAATAATTTAATAATAATTGGAAATATTACTGTGCATTAGAAAATAAATAAGAGCAAAAATGTTTGCAAGAAAGAAATCCAATAAGCATAAAATAAATTACTCATTTTGTACCAGGACGCTTTAACAAATGTAGAAGGTATATGTAGTCAGAGTAGCTTTTAATAACGGTTCTTTTGATCCTCTGTTACAATTGTGTAAACAATCACTTTAAGAGTATTAACTTAAACAACTCTGTAGCACTGTATAATTCGGCCAACTGACGCCACGTGTGGAACTAGAATGAGACGCTGACGCCTTACCTGAATTCTCATCGTATCGATCGAGGTATCGATGGTACCAACACTAAGCGCGCCAAACTCAAACAAAAATGTTCAGGCTCCAGTAGACAAAGTTGGTAGTATTATAACATTTAAATAAATAATTGAGAGTAACATATGCAAATTCGTTTAAAAATGTTGCTATACTCAAGATAATTCCAGAAGATGAGGTAGATAATTTCCATCCTGGGCTCCAGGCACCTCGGAGGTCGTTGCCGCCGTGATATTCGTATTCAGCGACCCCGAAAACCCCCGAGTAACGAATTTCAACTAAGTATATTACAAATTTACAAGAAGTTCCAGGAGATGAGGTCCACCCTGGGCTCCAGGTACCTCGGAGAACGTTGCCACCGTGATATTCGCGTTCAGCGACCCCGTAAACCCCCGAGTAACGAATTTCAACTAAGTATGTTACAAATTTACAAGAAGTTCCAGGAACTGAGGTCCACCCTGGGCTCCAGGTACCTCGGATGCCGTTGCCGCCGTAATATTCGTTTTCAGCGAACCCGAAAACCTCCCGAGTAACGAATTTGGACTCATTTCAATCAATTTTTACCGAGTTGCAAATTAATTATTCTAAATGCACTTTGAACAATGCATTTTTACAATGCAAATATGCAATTTTTCATGCTCTCACGAATCGAATGCAAAAAACCACATTAAAATCCGTCTTGCTACGAAAATTTCTTAGGTTGAGTGCTTTATTTCCTCGACTAAGTGCATTTATTGAAAAAGTACAAAACGTAAGGGAAAACAAAATCGTAATAACAGCATAAACTCTTTTTCACTTTCTTATGAATTAATAGATTATTTTCATGGTATTGAAATAAATACATAAATCAAAAGATTGTTTAAAATAAGGATCTAATCTTATTAGAAGACCTAAAAATAATGCAAAAGTTGACTTAATGACATTAGAAACTTTCCCCCCATGCAAAAACCCCATTGCTGCAACTTAGAGTAAATGTTCGATATGGGCTCCACCTAATTGTATGCCTTTTCTAATTATATTCATAAATGATTTTCTTACATTTAAAAATACATTTTCTTGTCCTCTAATAAAATTCTCTGAGTTTTGTATTTTGGCCTAGTTGATAGTATTTCCATAGACTAAGGACTTCATATGTCCTCACACATAATAATTCAAAGGATTATAATAAGGACTCCTTAGTGGCCAATCAAGCTCACTTCCTCGACCGATCCATCTGCGTGGGAAAGTCTCATCAAGATGATTCCTGACTTCAATGGAGAAGGAGGGGGAACTCCATCTTGCATGAAAAACATTCTCTTCCGTATGTCTAGCATGAAAGTATGTAATATATCAGCAAGAGTATTTTGAAGAAAAACAGATAAAACTGTCCATTTAGATTTGGAGGAAGGACAAATGGTCCCAATAATTGATCGCCGATGATACCCCACCAAACGTTAATCGTAAATTCTTACTGAAAATGCCTTTCTTTAACGGCATGAGGATTTTCTACTTCCCAGCAATGCGTATTTATCCAGTTAAATACACCTCGGCGAAAAAAGTATTCTTCCTTATTAAAAAACTATTGGCTTCAGAGACGAGATTTTAGTTATTAAATTGTCCCTGTATGTGTAGATGTTGGAAAAATAACTATTAAATTACGTATACGAACATTGACTTTAATATGAAATTTTCAATTTAACTCGAAATTGTCTCTTTCACGAATTCTTAGCATTACCTCAGACAACGAGGTTTCACTTATGTAATTCTGCAGTTCTGGAATATATTGAATTGTGCCGTAGAATACGGATTGCCGCTACCGCCTTATCCTTTTATAACATTGCTGATGAATTTCCAGCCGGGCATCGTTCTTAAGAGAAATTGGACCATTTTCATTTTCAGTAGCCATTCTCAACAAACTGCACAATAGGATTTAGGAGCGTACCTATATTGTAGACGTCTAGGAGACTGTATTGACCTAACCATTACAGGTTATAGTGGGGGCGATAAAGGATCCTTTTATTAAGTATTAAAAGCACCGAGACGCCGACAAAGGAACAAAGTGTAGCGTGTTAAATGTATAAAATAAAACAATTATCTTATATCTATTAACACATTAATTCTGTATTAATCAGGAATTTTTTAATGTTGATGAAGAGATTGCAGAGATGAAATTTTTATGACCAAAACAAGTAGAATTTTACCCAAGAACTGTCATAGTATGGGTATTGCCAATTAAGTTTATCTAAAAGTGCAGATCAATAATGTAAAATACAAGGAATTATTAAAAGTTATTTTTAAACATTCTGGCTATATTTTTAGAGTATTTGCATCTATAATGAGCTTCTATTACGCTGTCATTTCCAAATAGAGTATATAGGTGGATGACATTAATTGGACAAACTGTATAATTTAATTATCTGAATATTAACTCTAGCTTCCCGAAATAGCTCCATTGTGTTTTCATCCTTGCTAGATACTTAATTGCTTCGTAATCTGAACATAAATGGTCTACTTTACGTTAATGAACAACTTGCATAAACAAGATGTTTTTCCATTCAAATATTTCACAGACAGCTGCCTTTTGTAGCAATAAGTAGATACGGGGGCTTAAAATGTGACATCTAAGGAATAAAATACTTAAATTGCAAGGTTTAATTTAATGATGTAACACAATTCGAGTTGGGTTATATACGGTGGATTTACGTAATTATGGTATTATGGAATTACTTTCAGATTTTTCCGATGATTAGCGTCATTATCAACACCAACATATCAACATTATTGGCTCAATGGTTCAACACTTACGTGTTAAGCTTGCAACCAAGGAGCCCCGGGTTCAAATCCTGGCTAGCGTATGGGTGTTTAGTGATGTTTTGCATGTGTTACCGAGATGGTGGCAGTAGACTAGACGAGTTGTAATGACTCAGGCATGTACGATTAATAAAAAAACTATAAATATAATGACTATAACACATAACCTTATGAAAAACAGTAATTTTAAGAAATTTTATATTAGTTTACAGAAATTTTACATAAATACCTGTTATAACATATCACATGATATATCACAAGTTTGCTAGAACATTTATAATAAAAGAAGCTCAATTTAGCTCACATGCTGGTCAGGAATCCATGCTACAGTCACATTTGGCTGCAGGAGGTTGTAAGTCCATTTTGAGCTTTCGCAGTAGCGGGAGACCTAGAACATATAAGAAATTTAATAATTTATCCATCTGCAACAAGTATTGCAGCACATATTAATAAAGAATAATGATTACTGATCTGAATAAAGTAAATTGTGTCCATAGTAAACCTCTAATTAAACTTTTATATAATAAAATACAGTTAAAAATAGTGACATTTCAAGCGCCAGAATAAACTTTTGTTTAGAACTTTAATAACTGAATTCAAAATAAAACTTTCTCCATACAAGTACTTGGGTACTTACCTAGTGCAACATTTTCATGCAATAGCTCTGGGATTTAAGTTCCATAGAGGGCCCCAGTGACGATTTTTGCTTAGTTCCTCAAGGACTGGGTAAAATCACCAATAGTTTAAACCCAAGAGTTTGTTAAAGTGCATATGTGTTCGATGTCAATAGCCACAGCGCTAGGCAAGGTTTTAAAACAATTTACAAACATTATTCATGTGCGGGGACACAACAAGTGCATAATTTGAGGATAGCGTTTCCTGAAAAATTCAGACAGTGTTAATTTTAAGGAAAAGCCATTGTACGGCGTTTTATTATCATAAGTGTTTGCATTGGTAAGTAAGGGAGGTTTTTCAATGGTATTTGGGGTTCACAAGGTTTGATTTTAAGTAAAAAGTATAAACAGTTTAAAAATTTTCAAATTTCTTAATATTCACCCTAGAGGCAAGATAGGGATGTCAATAGAACCAACATGAAACCTATATCAATAAAATCAAAGAACAAGTAAGGAAATTTATTCAAAAAGGCATGAAAAGTCCACATTTAATTTTGACAATTAAATATTTTCAAATCCAGAAGGCCAAAAGGAGTAAAATTTTGATGGTATCCATGGAAATAATGTCAAGAAAGTGAAAATTTGCATTTGCTAAGGTGAGACGTTTTCCAAATTTGTACGTGGATAACCTCACTTTTACTATCGAATTTTGCCATTTTCATAAAACGTCAAAGTGACGTGAATAAAATTTAATAAAAATAACTCTAATCAAAATATAATACAAGCAAAAATATAAATTTTGAAACTTCTATACAAGTTGTTTATACAAATATTCTATAAAGGTATTGTGCGTTTCATATTAAATATCTGTACTCACCAAAAATTGTTTAAAATCCAAATTGTTATTAACCGTAAGCCACTTCACTTCGAAAATAAAACATAAAGTGCTTCGAGTATTAAATTAAAGTGTATCTTCGCTACGCTTCATTTCCCAGGCAGGTAAAACTTTCACCAGAAAAAGATCAGCTGATTTGGACGAGTGGCAAGGGATCACGCACTCCAATTTGTGTATAAGGTTAGCTAGCTTTACGATCGTAACAAACAATAAAGAGCTCTGATACCAAAAGTTATCCTTTTCATTTAATTTAAATCGATTTTTTCAAGTCGATATCACTGTTTCTTTCATGCATTTTAGTTTTAAGAATTACTTTACTACTGTCAATTATCATTTGTTTGTCCTCGACCAAATACCAGAATAAAAGGTTAATTGTTATAGGAATCTTTAATTTCAGTCTACAACCCTACAATAAATCTCTTGAATCTGCTCCTGTTAGATAGAAGTTCTCATCTCTGCTGGCTGAGTTCATTATTTCCTGTGTCTCAACACAAGTGGCGCCCAGGCAAACTTTACTACTTTTAACTTTATTTTGAACGAGCAATTTCATTTGTTATAATTTTATTTTATTCAAATTTGAAACTTATAAAAGTTTTAGAATCCTTAAATCGTTTTTGAATTCACTAAGTAGGCATATTATGATATTTTTATAAAAAATTTAGAATCATTTGCTGTCATTAACAGGGAAATTATTAGTGACATTATGCAAAAACAGAAACTATCGAAGCTTTACAAAAAATCTAATGACCCTGCAATTCACTTAACTTTTAGTGAACTGAGAACGAAATTAAAAGCTGATATTTTCAATGCACGCAAAAATTTTATAACATCCACCAAAGAGAATTTTAAGAACGAACCTAAAAGATTTTGGTCCTACATGTCTAATATACGGAAAAATAAATCGGTCCCAGCTAATATGACATTGAATGATGAAGAGTTAGATAATGACTACTCAGTCGTAGAGGGCTTTGCAAATTTTTTTAAACACGCATATACTTCAAATGCTGATGACATAGATGTCCTTGATGAGACAATATCAAATATAAATGCAAACACTATTCTAAATATTAACGCTCCCACTGAAGATGATATTTTAAAATGCATAAGAAGACTAAAGCTAAATGTGACCACGGGTCCGGACAATATTCCAGCTTTCTTAATTCGTGATTGCACTCCCCTATTAGTAGAACCTCTAAAAATAATTTTTAACCTTGCTGTGCATTCAAATACAATACCCGAAATTTGGAAAGTGTCACGTATATGTCCTGTTTTTAAAAAAAGGCAACTTAAATGATATAGGGAATTATCGCCCCATAACAATTATCTGTAATTTTATTAAAGTAAGTACTTGAATTTTTATATCCATGATATATTATATAGTCACGTAAAAAATAGTATTAGTATACGCCAGCATGGTTTTATGAAGGGTCGATCGACAACTACAAACTTAATGTGTATCACACAGTATATATCGGAGATTTTGAATGATCAAGGTCAAGTTGACGTAGTTTATACAGATTTCTCCAAGGCCTTTGATAGGCTCGCTCATAGTATATTGGTCCTTGAGTTAGATAAATGCGGTCTGTCACAGAATGCGCTGAGCCTTTTCAAATCCTATCTCTCTGATCGATTACAATATGTATGTTACAGGGGCTTTGCTTCAACTAAATTTGAAGTCCTATCTGGTGTTCCTCAAGGATCGATCTTAGGGCCGTTACTTTTCAACATCTTCATTAATAACGCTATTAGCTCTTTGAATGTTCCTCATCTACTGTATGCAGATAATATGAAAATTTATGTTAGGATAAACTGCGCTCAGAATTGCATCATCTTTCAGGAAAACCTCCATAGGCTTGATTTGTGGTGGAGGAAAAATAAGTTGCCACTTAATATAAACGAATGTAAAGTTATCACATACTCATGTAAAAAAGATATGTTAATGTTTCCATACAATATCGACGGTAGTTTCCTTGATAGACAGAATATATGAAAGATTTAGGGGTATTTTTTAATTCACAATTAAATTTTACCCATCACGTAGATGAAGTAAGTAAGTATTAGATAGAGTGCAACGCAGATTTTTAAAGCATTTGTCCTATAAAGAGAATAAAGTGTATCCTCCTATTGGCACACGATCTGTTACTTGACACACATAACTATAAATCCTTACTGGTTCGTCGTAATATGCACACCGTTATCTTTCTGTTTAACATAATAAACTCTGTTCATGATGCAACCGAAATACTGAGTAAAATCAATTTCCATGTACCAACATATACTAGGCGACTAGGAAACTTTTTATATAAAGACGGCTAATACTAATATATTGCATTACTCTCCTCTGTATATGACGTGTCGGAATTACTTTACCGTGCAAAACAGCATTAATATATGTAATTCTAGCAATGTACATATAAAAAATGTTTTTGTATCTTAAGTTCTGTCAATTTTGTTTAGTGCCTGTTTTGTTATTTAGTTTACTTGTTTGTCAGGAATGTTTGTCTTTTCTCGCATGTCACTATTATATACCTATGTGTCTGTATTACTATTTACACATTGTCACTGTACTTTTTTGAAAATTGTATTATTCTTAATTTCATATTGTTGTTTCCTATCCTGTAACTGGGATATTATCCCGTTGGATAGTTGTAGAAATAATTAAATAAATAAATAAATATGCAACTGTAATAACTGAGAATTTCCGTATGAAATAGTGTAAGTCCGCTTACGAAAAGAAAATGATCTCTTACAAGAAATAAATATGGAAATGATACAAAATATATTTTTAATACCATAAACGTGATTTTTAATTGAAATGAACATTCGATATCTATTTACCCCACCCGCTGTCAGGTTTCATGTTCTTAATCAGCGAATCAGGGTATACATTAACTCCTAGACAGACAGATAAAACCAGTTGTTTCAAACAATCTTAAAGTAATTTCAATAGATTAAGAAAGCCGTCTCATTACTGCAAGCATAAAAGTCAATTTCACAAAGAAAGTTTAATGGATTTTTATTCTCTTGATGTATAAAACGCAACAAAAGAAACTTGGTAAAAAATAATAAATCTCGTCTCGAACCTCAAGCTTCAGCTCTTTTACATACTTAAACGAATTATCATATCTATTTGAAAGACAAAATAAACTGACACAGGGATTTCGCGTCGACGGGATTTATTTAATTTTTTTGGTTATTTAATTCTGAAAATGACTACACTAACTAAATGGGAACGCAAACCGGTATAAAATTACTTGAATAAGTTTTCGAAACTGTAGGAATATAAGAAAACTAATAACTCAGTTAACCATCTCCTCCGCCGTTTTCCTTTTATATTACTTAAGTTTATGAATAGTTTATGGTAGATGAAAAAGCAAATTTTTAGTAAAAAAAATATATAGTAGGTGACAAATCGTTAAAATAATTACCTTTTTGGATTTTGATAATAATAATAAATAACAAATTTATTGAGTAACAAACGTCTTTTTACAACTATACAAGAATTATGTTCTATTAAAGTTAAATACATCACAATACATTAATACATAATCTTATGGTTTTACACGTAATTACCAAACTCAAAAGGTGTAATTCAGAAATGCTGATTTTCATAGTGGGGGAACTCAGAAAGAAACTGTTTCACTACTAAATTTTGTGCTTTGTTCATGTGAAGTATCTCTCTCTGCCTTCATACTACGTGAAGTTTACTAGTTTTTAATAGTTTAGGGAACGCAAAAGAGTGAACAAACTCACATCTTATGATATTGTTACATATATGACCTTTCTATCCATTTAATTATCGGAATTTGCAACCCGTAGTTGCAGCTAGTAACCTTTAACGATCATAACGATATAGTTCCTTCTATAGCATGTGTAAAATCGTCTTAATTTATGATGCAATATAAAGCTTTAGAATTATACAATTGCACTTAAGAATTAATAAGTGTCTGCTTAATTCACAGGTGTAATGCTAATTAAAAACGTATCCCTTAAGAGACATTATCTCTGTTACATCATAAATGAGTCTCCGCTGAAGTGTTACAGCAATCAGTATACATTGCAAAGTTATAACATGAGATAGCAGCGAGTTTGGATCTGCATTTAATAGGTAGGAGTATTTCACAACATAGCAATAATGTCTAGAATGATCACAACGCCTGTCAGTACGCTACTGTGGCGTTAATTACCAAAAGTTAATTAAGAAGTCGTATTTTTAATTTTAATTTAACTTGTAATCTGTAAAATTGGAAGTGACAGGAAATGTTTAATGAAGTTTAGGACTGACAAAACAATGTCTCTCAACACTAACAAAGAAAATGGCAGGGGAAGGTTTAAAGTTTCAAAATCTCATTCAATACCTCATTTTAAAATGGTTTTAGCTTAGAAAACCGTTATATTTGCGAAATAAATCTTGCGACAAAATTTCTCCAGCACTCGGCTTGATGGATATGTTCGTTTTAATCGAAAACGTCCGTATTATATCAATAAACTATGTAGATTATATAGGTGACGGCAACTAGATGTGCTGTCTCTTACTCAGCAGCGACCTAGTCCACTGACACCGTGTGAGTAACATGTTACAAACGTCAATAAACATCCATACTCTATTGGGGATTCGAACATTGGACCCCTTGATCTCTAGCCTAATACATATGCACTGGATCATTGTAGTTTTTGCGTAGGAAACAGTGAATGAATGATAACCTCCTGACAAGAGTAGAATAATATATATATATATTTTTTTTTTGATGAAAATGTTTTAATATTTTCAGGCCGCATATTCTATGTTTCTAGTATGTTATAGTAATTGCTAGATAATAACAAATAATTAGAGTTTTTTCACATATTAATCTTAAAACTGCAGTAAGAGTTATGGATCTTGAGGTCTTTCAGCACCTCTAGATTTTGATGTTGGCAAAGCTCATTGTACACGATTTTACCGTTTCTTTTCCAGATTTCTACTTTTCTGCCTATTCTCTTCTTCGATCACTGCCGTATTGTTTTTGTCGGCTAATTTTGTTGATTTATTTTGCTTTGTAGGCTAAATCAATAATAATATATATTTCATCATGTTGAATACAAATAATTTACATTCAATTATCTAATCTTTCTATGCAAGTTAACGCTGTCGTTTTTCCACCCTAGTCTCTCTATTTCCCTACATTTCTCGCTCAATCCTGCTTCTTCTATATTATTATGTTTTGGTGTATCCTGTAATATTAAGAATTCTTTTTGGATTTGACCTCTCCTCTATAACTTCCAATATTGGTCACCCATTCTTGACTATCCAAATTTTTTTGATAAATGCATTTTCATTCTCACTTCTGGTACTAAAAGGATTGCGGTCCGTAGAGTCAGCACCCCAGCAGATTCTGACACCAACGTTGTTTCAGTATCAAACGTCATTATTTAATTATAAATTTTATTTCATTTCCAACGATATTTTCAAGTTTGTTTCTTGGAGATTTCTAGGTGCATAACACTCCTGAGGAGGAGGGGCTGTGTCGAACCTTTGCCAAGTAATACTGAGAAGGTCAGTTGCCTCTGACATTAGTAGTTTGGAAATGACAGAACCTCGGAGCAGGAGCCTGAGCAGTGTTCAGTTTAGGGGTGAGAGTAATTAGAGTGGTGGGAGGTAATTAGGGGGCGGAACGTAAGAGGGCGTTGCTTAGGAGTAATAGTGGGGGGCAATTGTAGTGGTGGGGGCGATTAGAGAGTACTTAAGGGTTGTTTAGATGCAAATAAGGGTAACTACAGATAATTTAGGTCAAAGTAACAGTAAATATAGTGACAAGGATAATTAAGGGTAACTGAGTGTAATTAAGTTGAAAGTAAGAATAATTTAGGTAAAGATAAGGGTAATTATGGGTAAGTCGATTATTGTATTGTCCTATTAGTGTTTTCTATATTGCTAAAAATAAAACAATAATTAACATAATACATTAATTTTATTACCTATTCTTGGTTAAATAACTAAAGACATTTATATTTAAATCCACAATACATTTGTATAGAAAATGAACATTTGCAAGAGCATAACGACAATTATTATACTGGTAATGCTCCAAACATTCTGGTATAGTCAGTGATTTAAGGCTAGGTAGAAGCGATGAACAGTCATCGAGATCTATACTTTTATCCCACTGTAGATATTGTAGTGGGAAATTCTTCTTCACCAGGTCTTTGCATTGTATTATAACATCGTTTAATGGTAAATTGTGTTGATAGTTGTTGTGATGGGGGTAAATTTATAACCCGTCCACATGTTCGTCTATACCCCATCTGTTCGTCTATCCATCCGTCTGTCAATCGGTATGTCTACCTGTTCATCTATCAGTCCGTACACAGGCAGTTGTACAATAATAGTATCTTTCTATTTTTTATTATGATGAGATAACAAATATTCATTTTATTACCTATCCTTGATTATATACGTAAAGTTGCATCTGCCTGCCGGGTTATTTTACCAGCCTTATTCTTGTGCTGATGAATAATTGCGATAAAAATTATTTTACCTGCCTTATCTTTGTGCTGATTTATGTGATGAACATTTACGATCCAAATTATTTTACCTGCGTGTCTTTCTACCGAGATTTTTATCACTGAATATATGGTCTTTAGTTTATTTCCTATATCATGAAAGGGATTTATGTGAATTCTCTTATTGCAACTTGCAATTTTTAGTCAAATATTGAAGAATTTTAACTGCATTTAAGTACCCTTTTTATTATTCGTCTTGTCTTTTGTCTGTTTTCAAGCTTAGTATTTCCCTTTTTAAATTTTTACATATGTGCGATTTTCGAAAACCTATATCGCACGGTGTCCAGATATGTTTCATATATCTGCGGAGTTATTTGCATCAAGATCAATTTTTGGGACGTGCCTCGCGCATACAATTTTTTTTTTAATTTGAGGTAGTACAGACATATACATGTAACATTCTAACTTGTTCGGAAAGGTTAGACTTCTAATTCTACTTTGTGCACTGGGCCGTAATTATTTACTAAAAACGTCAGAACGTGGTTTAATTTTCCTATTTGTATCTTAATCTCCTGTACTAACTCATTCATCCATCTCAGTTTCCGCAAATCTCGCATTCTTCCTGATGGATCTATAGCAATTCAACACAGAAATGTATACAATAAATCAAGCAAACAGAATTAAATTTATTCCGTATACACACGGATGCCATACATTTCTATTGTGCCAAAACCCGGCATATGTAAGGAATTTTGAAATGAGGTACACCATCGAGTGGTATAAAGAATATCGTCGGTGTTTATTACATGCCTCGCCCAGATTTATACATATCTAGCTAGCTGTTACTCTAACTCTTTATTGTTTATGATGAGAAATATATTTAGAAGGGATAAATTGTTGTCGGATGAACACAGATTGAACTTACGGTTTATTGTTTTGAAATGGGAAAATTTATATGTGGTTAGATCCGTCTATTTTCTGCTTAATAGTTCAAAGTTCGTTTCAACGTAAGGCGATCAAGGGCTTAGAATTCAACAGTTCGTTTACGAGATAATGTGACTGCCACCTTATAGATAATCAAACAGAAAATGACGATGGGTTCTGATGAAATAGTTGCCTTTAATAATATCGCAAACATTGATAACTTAAGAGATCATTTATTATAATAATAATAATAATAATAAAGGCCTTTTATTAACCAAAGTTATGAATTACAAAAAACCTAAAAAATAAACAATTAATTTGGGCGAGATTCAGCGGGCAGCCTAACAAGTAGAATACCCCTGTTCTTCCACCTAACCCCAAACAGCCCATAGAAAGCGCAAAAAATATTACCACAAAATATAACATTATCCTATAAATGAGATATTACACAGGTAAAAAGTTCACTAGCTATTATTAAGCGCATATACAATAATGAATCGTTACAATGCATACAATTACTTTATTGTTGCTTAGCCTTAATGACCTCAAGAATATGATTCTTAAACCTCTTAAGCGACATTTTAGTTTTCAAATCTAAGGGTAATTCATTAATACATTTGCCTATATTGTAAGAAAATGACCGTTTGAAAAGCTGGGTTGAGTGAATTGGAGGTGTTATAGTATGTTTGTGCCTTATGTTAATATTATGTACATCAGTTCGAAATGTTATCTTATTGTATAGGTAAGGCGAAGATTTATATTGCAGAATTTTATTAAAGAAACATACAGAGTCAAAATATCTTCGGTTGCGCATATTTATCCAGTTATTTACTTTGAAAGTATGACTAATATGTTCAAATTTTCTTATGCCAAATATCAATCGTAAGCAGCAATTTTGGAGTTTTTGAATACGATTAATATCATAGCTACTTAAACAAGGGTTATACAAAACATCACAATAATTCATTTGTGATAAGACCAAAGAATCACACAACAACGATTTAATGCCTATATCTAAGATATGCCTGTTTTGATATATACATTTCAGACTAGCGTATGCCTTCTGAAGACAGACGCTAACATGACTAGAAAATCTCAAATCTGTATCCAAATAGAGACCTAAATTCTTTACCTTATCTTGAAATTTAATTATATTATCATCAACTCGAATGCACTGTGAGTAACTTTGCAAGAAATTGTATCTATCTCTCTTTCTACCAAATAACATGGCCATTGTCTTTCCAGCATTTAATTTTAAACAGTGATTTTTAGAAAAGATGTTTAGATTATAGAGATCGTAATTTAATGCAGTTATTGCATTCACACTTTCATTCAAATTGAATGACATATATAGTTGTGTATCATCAGCATAATAATGTTATGAACAAGATACAAAAATAGATGGAAAATTTGAGGTATATATGCTGAATAGCAGTGGGCCCAAGATCGATCTTTGTGGAACCCCCTTGGAGATATTTAAGAAATTAGAGATATTACCGTTATAAACCACTGCTTGAGACCTTGCTGTTAAATAATGTGATAGCAGGTTTGATGCTGATTCAGTAAGACCTATATAATTGAAAATTGACAGCAACATTTGATGATTTAAAGTATCGAAGGCCTTCGAGTAATCAAGTAACACGAGTATAGTTAATTTACCTTTATCCGTAGCCTCGAAAATATCGTTTGTGACTTTTAAAAGAGCCGTTGTACAGCTGTGACCTGATCTGAAGCCTGATTGAGTAGTCTGGATGATATTATTTTTATACACATGTTTTTGTAATTGCATTTCAATGGCTTTTTCTAAAATTTTGGACAATGCAGGAAGTATACTGATTAACCTTATATAATTTAGACTCGAAGGATTGGAGACCTTAGGTAGAGGCAACACTTGAGCTTTTTTCCAGCTGGTAGGGACTACACTACGGCTTAAACAAAAATTAATTAAATGTGTGATATGCGGTAATAGAAACGGAATACAAAGTCGTATAGTTAAAATACTAATCTCATCAGTACCAACTGCTTTACTCCTAATATTTAATATGATATTCATTATATCCATCTCCGTGATGGGCTGAAAACTAAGTAGATTCTGTACGGAATTTTTTAAATTATTTTTATAAAAAGAAATTTCAGTGTCATTAGGTGTAAAGTCAGGTATTGAATTAATAAAATGATTATTAATAGCATTAACGTCGGAGAGATTATTTGGTAAATCAATTTTATTTTTGTCAAGATTTAATAAAGGTTTCATAATAGCCCAAATATCTTTTGAAGTTTTATTATTCAGCTTATTAGCATAATATGCTTTTTTTTCTCTTCTAACTGCCAGAGTTACCATATTACGAATTTGCTTGTAGGTAAGCCAATCAGCAGGATTTTTAGTTCTAGTGTATTTTTTTAAGGCCTTCTCCCTATCACTCATCATTGCTTTAAGTGTATCTGTAAGCCAAGGCGCATACGATTTTGTAATTCTATACGTGCGTAAAGGTGCATGAATATTTAATAAGGATTTAATGTTATCAGTTAAAAAAGTTACTTTACTATCAATATCATCGAGTTCAGATATTATATTCCAAGGTAGTGATTTGAGATCTGAGTCGAATTGATTGAAATTTAAATGTTTAAAGTCTCTCACCGTTTTATATTTAGTTTTTGAAGTTTTAGTTTTATAGTTAATCTTACAAAAAATTAATTCATGATCGCTTACTTCTGGTACATGTTGAGTACCAGTGTCCAATATGAACTCCTCTCCCACATTTGTTAAGATGTAATCGATGAGACTAGCGGATTTATTAGTTATTCTCGTTGGTTGATTAATAATTTGTTTTAATCCAAGGCCTTCGAATAAATTAAATGCGTAATTGGTGGACTTACTATTGTAATCAAGAAGGTCTATATTAAAATCACCTAGACAAAAAATAACATATCCTTTGGGGATAATATTTGTAACCGTAGTTTCAAATATGTCAAAAAAATTTGAAATATTTTATCACACGCTGAACAACACAGCACTGATTTTTGTTGATGACTCATGGGAATCTGTCTACAAGATGGCAGAAAATGGTTCTATCTAAAATATATACTTGGTTAAACTATAGTCTATTCAGTTTAAATACAGAAAAAAGTACATTCCTATCGTTTTCGGATCAATGGGAAAATCAAGGACTACAAGTTCATAAAAACGATTGTGATTACCAAAATTGTGATTGCCCTATAATTGGAAAGTGTCAATCAATCAAATACCTTGGTTTAACGATTGACCATCACCTGAGATGGACCGAACATGTTAATTCTGTTACAAAAAAGTGAGGTATATAACCTCCAAATTTTACTAATTACGATATATTCTCACAAGAAAATATTTGCTTGCTGAGTATAATGCATTGGTAGAATCTGTTATAAGATACTGTACTATTATTTGGGGTGGACTCAATACTAAAAAAAAAGATTTATAAATCATCCAAAATACAGTTTTAAAAGTAATGTTTGAGAAATCTATACTACACTCAGCTAATCCATTGCACACAGAAAGTAGACTACTTAACATAAGGAATCTATACTCATGCAATTGCCTATTATGGAAAAATGCCTATAACACCAGGAGAATGGTAAATCGATATGTTGCGATTACGTTATTTAAAAAAACTCACCTCCATGTCCTATTTTGTACCGAAACTCTGTAATATTCTTCCACAGGGATTAAAAAGCATAAATAATAAAAATAAGTATAAAGAAGAATTGGAAAACTATATACAAAATAACTCTACAAAATTTGTACACTTCTTCTGAAATATTCGAATTAGTATTTGAAAAAAAATTACCATTTTATTGCAAGTGGATTTGTATCAGCTCACAATATTACGAGGTTAAGTGTAAGAATAGCCACCAGGCTAAACTTCGCCTCTTGTTAATTGTATGTACAAATTAACTCAATAAAAATCTTTATCATTATGTAAATAAATAAACACCACAGAAATTAGACAACCCCCAATTCCAGAAGCCAGGGGCTTGTGCGGAAGGGAGTTACACATTGAAAAAACGCGGACATACAACCATTTCCTTCGACAGTACCAGTACCGGAGCCAGGATTCGAACCCGGTTTTGCGATGCCTGTATGATTAATTGCGATTGCCACCTCGCGCTTAACCCACGCGGCTATCGACCATCGATTATTATTATATACTAATTTACCTGTTGAAAAACAACAACGAAACATTTTCAATAGTCTGCAACTTCATTCAGTCATACACCCTCCCAAAATTTGACATCCATATCTTTTTATAAGAAAGTTATAGGATCCACCGACGTACCGAATAAATTAAACCAACACTTTGGCTCTAACTTGTATCTACCGTGTACCATTTCGTCTTACGAGGAGCACTCAATATATTTTGCACCCATTACCTCAGAGGAAATAAATGATGCAATAAATAAATTAAAAAATAACTACCGGGATCGATGGCATAACAGCGACTATGTTAAAACACGTCAAGGATAACCTCATACAGCATTTACTATATCTTTTTAATACCTCAGTAAATCAAACCTGTTTTCCTGACATACTTAAGGAAGCGAAGGCGGTGCCAGTATTAAAGAAAGGATCACCTGAGGAAATCGAGAACTATCGACAAATTAGTATATTAAGCCTAATTTCGAAATTATTTGAGAGAATTATTTATAATAGAATTATAACTTTTAGCCTAAAATATAATATTCTTACGTCTTTCCAACATGTTTTACTGCTGGCAAGTCAACGGAAACAGCGATGTGTCACTTATTAAATTATGTTTACAGCTTTCTAGATAGTGGCAAGTATGTTGTCTCAATAATATTTGACTTATCAAAAGCTTTCGACACTGTTAACAGTCCCTTCTTAGAACAGAAGCTTTACAGTCTCGGAATAAGAGGTGATCTGCTATATTGGATAAATAGCTATATGAAAGGGAGGACACTGAAAGTTCAACTTCACGATGTCCAGTCAAACACGCATGACATTATCTTTGGAGTTCCTCAAGGCTCTGTCATAGGACCTCTTTTATTTACGTTATACATAAATAATCTTCCAGGTTACCTAACAGCGGTCATCTGACAATGTTTGCAGATGACATTACAATAACTCTCGCAGCAAATACATTAAATGAACTTCAGTCACTTGTTACTCAGACTTTTCAAGAGGTTAGAGCCTGGGCTCAGAGATACAAACTAATCTTAAATGTCAACAAAACAGTCATTATAAACTTTGGACTCCAAAGTCTATTGCCAGACAATATAATGTTGCAGGACAATATTGCTTTATCCAAAAATATAAAGTTGTTTGGGACTCACTTACACAACAAATTGATGTGGAGTAGCCATATTGAACATGTATGTGCACAATTAAATAAGACCTACTTTGCCGTACTACAAATGAAAAGTACGCTGGATGAAGCCGGCTTACTAAGCATATATTACGGTCTTGCCTATTCTCATATGTCATTTAATATTGTCACCTGGAGAAGTTCAAGGGATAGGAATAGAGGCTTTATTATCCAAAAAAGACTTATTAGACTCTTATTTCAAATGCAATACAGAGAGAGTTGCAAGGATATGTTTAAAAACAAAAAAATACTGACTATGGCATGTATTTCTATATTAGTGTGTCACTTATACTAAGAAAAATATGGAATTATTTAAATCCAGAAATGATTACCACATGTTCAGTACAAGACATGGAGATCTCCTCAGTATACCCACCCACTATACTCAGAATTACAAACACTCTCCACAATACAACTGCACTGTACTTTTTAATAGTCTACCCCTTGAAATTAGAAATATTAATTGTTATAAAACATACAAAAATAACACCAAAAATTTGTTACTTACAGGGGGTTACTACAGTGTACAGGAGTATTTAAATAGATGAACTAAATAAATGATCTTGTAAAATAGGTATATCGTGTATCTGTTTGTTATTTATACTTGACTTGATAGTAGAATGACTGTTTATATATGTATTACTTATATCTGTATAAATCTACAAAACTGTGTTTTATATATGTGACTTTTATGCTTTGTTTATACAATTATTTTATATTTACATTCTTATATTTTATACTTATATTTTATATTTTTACACGTATATTGTATTCTGTTCTGTATGTATAATTACAAAAATCCTTATCTGACTTACCATATGTACGTTTAAATATATCGAAAATGGTCAATAAACATTATCTTATCTTATCTTATCATATTAATATGCCATCACCTAGCCTGCGGCACATAGGGAATTCATTGGCTAATAAAATTGAATCCGTGGTAATTTTATCACGTTCGTCAGATGCAGTTTCTATAATTGGTTAATACAATTAAGAAATTAGTTATTCATTTATCTATAGCTGCTAATGCACACCGACTGGAAGACCGGTAATTTTGTTTTTAAGTTTTCCACGGTGCCTGATCCATTCGTAAAGTGGAAGCGTTGAAATCAGACAGCTGTGCTCTCCGAGCAACGAGGCATACTCACCAGTAAATCACACGCTTGTCACACACTAATTGAAATCCTTTCACATATCTTTAAAAAACTATAAGGAAACTCTTTTTGTGTTGTTTGAATCTCGCACCATCCACTTAAACGTCTGCATTGTTCTTAGTACAGGGTATATCCAACGTTAGTTTATTTTTTATCGCAACAAATAACTGATATTTCGGTAAAGCATTTTGTACGTAGCGTAATGATTATTTACCTACTTCTAGTGCACAGGGTGATTCGCATAAAACTCCCCAGGCAGTTTCCGTATTAACGGAAAGAGGTATTCAATTTCTGTAGAGGCCAGTCGTTACATATTTTTGGTGGCTTTATTTTGTCGTTCAAATGTTGTCAATGACAGTGGCGTCCGCGACGTCGCGACGCCGGAAAGAAAATTTTCCATGACTGGAATTTTGAAAGTATTATAGTAATAAAGTAGTAAAGAGATAGTAATATTTACGTAAGTACTTTTTTCAGTATACACTTTTCTATTAAAACTAGTAGTTTTCGAGATAAATCGAAAAAAATATTCAGTCATATACTTGGAACTAGCAAAAAAATTAAAATTTTATCAAAGGTAGTCACTACATACAATAGGTACTTGGTTTAAAGTGATTCGCAATCTTTCAAATTGTTGTACAAAGATGGCGTTGAAGTGCAAAATTATTTTTCGATAGCTGGAACATTGAAACATAGCATACACGATAAGGAACCAAATAATATACATATAATTGTGTAATGACACATTTTTTGAAAAGACCAATGTCTTTCAAATATCTAATATTTCCTATTTTTAAATTTTTTAAAGTATATTTTTCATTATCCTCTGTATTATATTGTTAATTATATAAACTAGTGATCCTAAGTTTAATTTAATAATATAAAGTCAAGTATGTATGTATACAATCAATTTTTAAGTTTTTGAATGCGAAAATGTAGAAAAAATTCCCATGAAGCCGAAAGGTTATTCCATTTACGTTTTCCCAACTTGCCTAAACCAGATCATAAGACATAAGATTTCTTTAACCAATAATTTGAAAAATTACGGAAGTTTTAAAAAGTTAAAGCATAATAAACAGTTAACGGCTACAAATGATGCAAATACTGCTTTAGTAATTAACAATATTGTAAATAATCCAAATATTTCTTTACGGAAATTATCGTCTGAAACAAATATTTCCTACTTTCCCTGTCAAAGGATTTAAAAAAAAATAAGTACCATCCATGTAAAGTACATTATGTTCATCATTTAAGACCTGGTGATTTTCAGCTCCGCATAAATTTTATTGCCGAATGGTCAGTATTACATGAAGGGAATCAGAATTATTTGAAAAATGTGTTCTGGAGCGATGAGAGCTGCTTCCATAGTAAAGGACTTGTGATAACATAGAACGCTCGGTATTGGTCTCAAAATAATCCGAGGTGGGACGAAGAACCAGAAATCAAATAGTAAATTTATGGTGTGGAATATTAAACGGATACATAGTTGGACCTTATCTATTTCATGGAACATAAACGGTGATAGATATCGGAGGTTCCTGCGAGAGGAGCTGCCAAATTTATTACGAAACATTCCTCATGATGGGTACATAATCTGGTTTCATCAAGTCGAGGTACCGGCACATAATTCAAGAATAGCAGTTAGACACTTGCAACGAACATATCCTGGAAGTTGGACAGGAACTAATGGAGCAATCAGGTGGTCAGCACCTGACCTGACTTAACTCCATTGGATTTCTTCTTATGGGGACATCTAAAAAATTTGTTTACACTTAACCAATCGATAATATGGCAGACCTACACAACAAAATATATGCGAGTGTTGCCACACTAGATAGAAATACCTTATTGAAAGTAAATGGAGAAGAAATAATTTAACGGTTTAAATGTGTATCCATGAAGGAGGAAACAATTTTGAACATTTACTTTAAAAATAAATACATACATATGTACATATTTTATTTAAAAGTCAAAACAAATTATTAAAAAAAACTTCTTTGACTTTATATTATTTCGATTTATCTCGAATACTACTGATTTTAGTACAAAAGTGTATACTACAAAAAGTATTTAAAATTAAACAAACTTTAATAATATTATACCCCGAAAATTTTAATATACTTTTAATTTATTACCATGTTACATAACCGATTCTTATTGTATGGTTCTAAAGACTATACGTCCTATATATACACTAGTATCCATTTTTTTCACAAATTTTTAAATATTTTAGCCATTGCGTTAAAAAATACGATGAGGAAGAATATTTCCACATGAAATTCAAACTTCGTTCGCGAATCGCAGCAGCTGCAAAAACTTCGTAGGCTCATTTCCTCGGCAATCAAAACAAAAAATAAACGATCGGTTGGTTGTTACGCGAGCTTTTAACTGCGGAAGTACATCATTGTCGTTCTGTTCATAAATATTAAATAATTCTGGATAATAAAGGAGAGGCTTGTTTTATTTCGGTTACTATTTTTCCGCTGTGGGTTTGCTGATCGATGGAAGAGATACGTTTTGATTGCGTCAATTCGATATTACAATTAGAGTTTCTGATATCTAACTTAGACTAGCTAGTCTATAATAATATAATTAATTTACATATAAACGGAATAATAAGAACTTAATCTGAGATTTAAATTAAAATTTCTCGCTTAAACCTATTTATTTACGTTTTATAAAGCACTTATTTAAACACAGAAGCCACACTAGTCTAGGCGGCGCACAGGACCTTACACTGAGGGAAGATTCTTACAGTGACAGCTAAAAATTTGGCTACAGCAGCAAAAAACTCTATTTGAATAGGCGCCAGCCAAGAATTTTACTAGAACAGTAGAATTCGTTTTGCTAAAGTTACCTTTGCTGCAATAGCAAAGTTACTTAATAAAATATTCATGATATAGCCACCGAAAATAAACTTTACTATTTTTGTCAAGTATAAATATATTGTTGTAGTAAAAAGTGCACATGGTTAAACACTTCTAATCATACTAGCAGACATAGGTTGACAAACATGATGCGCATAGAAATGGCAGTATTTCATAATAATGCATATGTTCCGTGTTTATGCATCTTTGGAGACTCAAATTATATTGCAAGGGCAGTTTTACTGTAAACATGTATTAGATAGTCATGAAAAATAAATGGGCTCCTGTAATATTGAAACTTTATTACTTAAAGTTATAATATTTCAACGAGAACGAACGAACCGATTGTACAAGATTATCAGGATAGCAGGAACGCGTTGCATTTAAAGTTAACCGATTGCGAGTCCGAATGGCGGTGTTGTGCAGTGGTGCCAACCCTACCGATTTTTCGGTATTTCTACCGAATTATGATAAAATCTACCGATCTACCGAATAATTTTGATTTCTACCAAAATTTTGGAATTTTTAAAAAATTTAACAAAAAAAAAATTCATTATTTTCTCACTTAGTGGAAGATTTTCACTTCCGCTATATATTATTATGGGATTGATATCGAGAGAGGAAAGATACCAGCAGAATATTTACAATAGCTATGCTTGTTTGTGAACGTCTCAAATGGCTTGCGCCGCATTACTTAGATAAATAATTACCTATATATTCAGATGTTCAGGTCGAATGCATGGCATAGGCACTCGGCTTGTAGCTCGAACTCGAGTTCGAGCAACGAAGAGCAGCAGTAGACAGCTTTCAGCGAGAACCTGAAGATGCCAGATGAAATTCTGTCGAAACGTCGTTTAGTCAACCATGGCTCCGGGAGGAACCGATCATCGACATCGACCCGGGTGAGGACCCGGAAATACAACAACACTGCATGTGTATATTTAAGTATATTTTATTGTTATTTATGTTCATCAAGATAAATAAAGTTTGTTATTTTGAACAATCTTTAATTATTACTATTTCACATGTGTTCTGCAAATGATTAATTGCTTTGAATTTCCATTGAAAAGGAAATCTACCGATTTTTCGTGATATCTACCGATTTTTCGTTGTAATTCTACCGAATTCTGTAAGACAAGGGTTGGCAACACTGGTGTTGTGATGACGTAACTCAACACAAAACTTTGTAATTGTAGGAGCATTTTTATTTACCACAGTTAAATTTTTTTGTATTCTTGTCTTTCTAATGGTAGCTAAATGTTTTAGTGCTCTAGTAAAGTAATTAATAAAAGTAGTAAAGTACTTTTTAAAAACTAATACAAACACACAGCAAAGTGATTTCTTCTGATAGAGTGAATAGACATTTCTAACCTAAGTAAAATTATGACTACTCTAGTTAAGAAAGTCGCAGCAAAGAATTTATTGCTGGAGATTTTCTCAGCGTACGAACTGTAATCGCGACGACGCGATTTTATGTTTATATGTAGCAGTTACAACAAATTTTTGCAAAACAAAGCAGAACATCTTGAAGTATTGTGGGTTGCGCCTATTTAGTTCGCATAAAACGCGGAATATTAGTCCATCACCGAATTTAGCTTTCGCCAGTTCTGTGGTATAATTTGATATAAGTAGTTTGAATAATAAATACGTAGGTATTTAGAATACCAGGAAATGTACAGACTTTATTCTTGTTTGCGTGTAATCTTAAATGTTCATAGTTATTTAATAAAGAGAAAATTAGTGAGCCATGTAGAAATTTTTCTGTATACCCTTAATGAGAGTCTGTACCACAATGGAAAATAAAAAAATTACCTTTGAGCATTTCCCATCTCAAAAACAAAGTTTTAGTATTCTGCGATCTGAGAGTGCTATTTTAATTGCCATTTTCGAGGACTAAAGTGTTGAAAGTGAGTTCTGTCCCTCAAGGAGTAAAAGAGGTATGTACATTACTCCTTGAAAATGTTGGAAACTTAATTTTACCTAGGATTACAATATAAAATATAAAAGGTCCTTGTATGCTAGTTTACATGAAATCAATTCTGAATTCTGTTGGTTCGTTTTTAAGAAAAGCGTAAAATAAGAATGAGGATACTCAACGCACTATTTGACCTTGGGAACGCACTTTTAAAATAGTAGATATTGTTTTATATGGAGTAAAAGTAGCATATTGCTATGCGCACGCCCACGCCCTCTTACGAAAAGAGGTTTAATCCGTAGTAGCAAAGTAAAAGGAAGCCTGCCTAATTAGAGCTACCATAGGATAATAGTTCACCAGTCGGCCCTGGGGTGGCGTTGCCTCATAGAGCATACTAGTAGGGAGGAGAAGTGGTTTGAAATGGCCTGGATTGAAATGGAAGAGTCGAGAATACACGGGTATATAAATAGCAGAGTCAACGCGCTGGAGTCAGTTCGGTACAGTTCTGAGATGAGCCAAGTGATTAGATAAGATAAAGAACAGTAACAAGTTGTGAACTATAGTCTATAGTAGATAAAAGTTATAATTAGTGTGTTATTGTAAGGACTGATTATCGTAATTTGAATGATAAATAAATCAGTGGTTAATGACAATTCGCGTTGCAATTATTGGACGTACGTTCGGAGTATTTACTACAGGGTGTAAATACGTAACAATTTTTTATGTCGAGGATGTACTTGATAAGGTAAGAACAACTGAGACCAATAACTTTACTCTACATACAACACGTTTCATAAGTTGAATATTGTTCTACATGTAGACCTCCTAATAGTACACATCTTTCTAATTTTGTTAATATTAGAAAACTGTGTACTAATAAGAGGTTTACGTGTAGAATAATGTTGAACTTGTTAGTTTTCTTAAAAATAGGTTTTCCACATTTTGCAAGTAATTTCCGTAGTCAATTAGTCAATTTTAAATTTTGTAAATTTAGAGTACCTTTTATGATATATCTTAAATTTGGCAACTGTTTATGACTTCCTAGGCAAGCAAAACTTTTTATGAACAGAGTCTTGCGGTACCCCATCCGGACACACTGTGTTCAAGTCAAAGAAAAACAATAATTTAAGCTAATATAGTTGCATACAAATATTTTTTTCTACTCATATATATGAAAATAGCAATTTCCACAACAAACAAGTAATTGACATTGTGACAGTTCATTTATAATTTAATCGCATTTTATATGATAATTATGGACTCAGAAGTGAAAACAATGAATCATGCACACCCCCAAATATAGCTGAAGTAGGAAACTTTGCTTCCGACAACATTTTGCCGGAAAAATCCCGACAAAGGTATGAATTCGTGTACAAAAAGTTAATGGATTGGAGAAATGAGAACCAAATAAACTCTTTCTTGGAAACTGTTCTTCTGGCTTATATTAGTAAAATATCCAACAATTTAAAATCATTTCCTGTACGGAATATGCATTCCGTGTTACGCAATACAATTAATATAAAATATAACGTGGATGAAATATCCACGTATTTCAAAATGAAATATGCTGAACTGAAAACATTGCTAAAGCGAAGATCGACAGGGTTCAAAAGCAAAAAAGTTAGAGTTTTAACAACGCAACATCTCTAAAAATGATAGACCTGACGATAAATTAAAATAAAATAAATCACTTAATTAAAACGACAAAAAATAAATATTTTCAGGAAAAAATAGAACAAAACAGCAAATCATCAAAACATATTTGGAATACGGTTAATGAATGCTCAAATCTAAATTACAATAAAAAAGACTCTACTATAAATATCGTTTTGAATAATTCTAAAGAAATTTATGATAAACTAGAAGTTGCCAGTCATTTTAATGAATACTTTACAGAGATCGGAGAAACTCTTTCTAGAAATATACAACCTGTAAATAATAACAGCGGGCCAGACTCAAATAAAAAATGCGTTTTGTAGAAATCCATGTTTTTAATGCCAACTTTTCATAAAGAGATATGTGACATTATTATTAATTTAAAAAATGGGAAATCTCCCGGTTTGGATCAAATTCGCAACGAAATCTGCGTCAATTATATTACGCAACCTCTTACATATACAGGGTGTCCGGAAACAAAGTAGAAAAAAATTAACTGTAGATTTCTTAGCCCTAATTAATTGCAGGATTTTTCAAAATATCGCTTCGTTTTCAAGTTATAGCCCCTTTAAAGGGGTACGTTAAAAATTATTTTCATTTTTTTACTCAAAAAATAAAATTCCAAAAAACAAAATATTTAGCATATCTACTACACTTATTGAAAGTCATTTTACATTTCAAAATAAAATATTTTTTGATTCCCTTGTCGATTCTAAAACTTTTTCTTTTCTTTAAAAAATGCCGTGTTACCAACCATTTTCGTGATAAAAAAATAAAATTTACGTTCATGCATTTCAACAGTTACTGATACCGATAATGTTTTTAAAGTTTTAGTAGGCTGCTATAATCGAATAATCTAAATATTCATTAACAACTTCTATGCAATAATAAACGTACACATTTTTTAAATCAAATTGACAAATATTATATTTATTAATGGAATAATATATTAAATACGAATAAGAAGTGAAACAATTAAGAAATGTATTAGGGCTTGCCCATTCCACCTCTTGGTGAAACACTCAAGGGGATGAAAAAAACTCACAAGATGCCTTTCAATAATTGTAGTAGATATGCTAAACATTTTGTTTTTTGGAGTTCTATTTTTTGAGTAAATAAATTAAAATAGTTCTTAACGTACCCCTTTAAGGGGGTTATAACTTGAAAACGAAGGGGTATTTTGAAAAATGTTATATGAAGAACCCCAATTAATTTGGGCTAAGGAGTCTACAGTTTTTTTCTACTTTGTTTTTGGACACCCTGTATAATAAATCAGTGTATCCAAACAGGACAGGTACCATCTCACTTGAAAACAGCAGTCATTAAACCGATTTTTAAAAATGGCGACATAACAAAAATGTCGAACTACAGACCCATATCGCTGGTTTCAGCCCTGGCTAAAATATTTGAGAAAGTAATGAAGCCGAGGTTATGTAATTATATGAATGCAAATAAATTAATTCATGATACGCAATTCGGTTTTCGTATAAATAAATCTACACAAGATGCACTGACCTCGAATTTATATAATGCACTTGACCGAAGTAAACCATCCATATGTGTCTTCGTGGATCTAGTCAAAGCTCTTGACACGCTGAGTCATAAGATTTTGTTAGAAAAATTGGAAAATATTGGAATTCGCGGAAATACACTAAAGCTATTCCATAGTTATCTAACTGATAGGAAATAAAAAGTTCTAATTGATGATGTAACTAGTGAGGAAAGGACCGTGACCTGTGGAGTACCACAGAGTACAGTTCTAGGACCTGTCCTTTTTACAATATACATTAATGATTTACTTACCTTATCCACAAAAGGAAATATAATCTCTTATGCAGATGATACTGCGATATATTTCGAAGGCGATAATCGGCAGGATTTAAGACATTTAATACCGACAGACCTGAAAAAAACTGTGGTTTGATTAAAATTTGTTAACTTTAAATTTGGATAAGACTAAATATTTGGCCTTCACATCATATAAGAAATATTTACCTGACTTTAGCACTATATCTAGAGATGATCGAGAAATCGCTTCCGCAATAAGTATTAAATACTTAGGGATAATGATTGATAGTTATTTAAGGTGGGATGCCCAAGTCAGTAATGTTACTAAAAAACTTAGATATTTGATATACAAATTTAAAATGCTAAAGGACTTCCTGACTCTCAAACAATCAAAAATAATTGATTATGCTCTTGTAGAATCGATAATTCAATATAGGATAATAGCATGGGGAGGCGTAAAAAAGACTTATCTGCTACCATTAGAAATACTGCAAAAGAAAATTATATAAATAATGCTAAATAAGAATATTAGATACAGCTCAGAGCAATTATTCCGTGAATCAGAAATATTGTATCCAAGACAAGTATACTTTATACGAGGACAATTGAAACTGGTCAATGTTAAAGCATAGGACCGTGCGCACTGAACTTGATATTTTGTCCTATATATTTGGCAATGGTATCGAGATTCGAATGGTAGTTGAAATTGTGCAGGCGAGTCCGAGACTGGCAATGTAATCAGTCTGAATGAACCATCTACGACTGCACTGGTTTAAAGATAATAAAACGGACAGGCCTACTAGTATAAAAAAAATCGTAAATCGTTTCTTAGTAGTCAACGGTGGACTTATGAAATGTGCTGTCAATGTGCCAGTGCAGTGCATAAATACCTGTTATAATATCAAGCGTAGGAGTTTAGTTAGTTATTGTTCATATTTATAAATATTTACCACTATATATAAAAGGTAAAATATTTTAATTATTTACTAATTTACCATGGCTTTCTGGAGACCATTTGAAACAGAGGATAATATAATAACGCCCAAAAATCTTATCATTTTCTTATGACAAGCATTTCTATTTACCTCCGCCCATGTACAATAAAGAGATGCCGACTGTTTTTGTCGGCTTTTAGTTTTTATACGGTTTCAATTAAATTCGTATACACTTTATACGCTAAAATAATATTAATATTTTATAAAAACAAAAACTACTTGCACTCAGTAGACCATGCCTACTGTACTCGAAAAAAAGAACATGAATTTATCAAAACAGATGTAGCAAGAAAGGATATAGGTAAGAAACTTTGTCTATTTAGGACAAAGGTTGTATAATCAACTGCCTTTGAACATTAGGAATATAAGACTGTGTTTATTTTTAAGAAATTTGTTAATATGTGGATAAGAGAAAATGATGGTTTTCATTTAAGTTCATTAATATAGTCTAGTATACTTTGACTTGGCGTGTGTATGTATGAGTTAATATTTCCGTACGATTTAATTTTCTCTTGTACACAAAGATCCAGAAAAATTGTCCACGTAGACAATGTTTCTGAACTATTGCTCTAACTTTGTGTAAAATATGGGAGAAAATGAAATCGTACGGAAATATTAACTCATGCATACACACGCCAAGTTAAAGTATACTAGACTATAGATACATAATTTAATCTCTATCAGTTTTTCTTTTATGTGTTAAATTTCTTTTTTCTCTGCTACATTATATTATCTTGAGCTAATTAATTTAACCAAATATATTGTCATTTATCCATACGCAAGTTCTCAAATTTAATATGGACGCAAATCTATATTTATTTACTTTTTTTGTAATATTATATGTATTATTTTTTGTAAGTGAGTAAATAAATATTATTATTATATTATTATATACATAATATGTATTTTCTGTTAAACTGTTAAAAATAAATAAAGTTTTGTAAATTCTAATCCAATATTTTATTGCAATGTCGTAGAAAAAATATCATTACCTACTCGAGATGAAATACGTTTTTTTCCCCATTTTCCCATTTACTTTCATTGAATTAAATAACCCTAAAGTGAAAATATGTCACATAATAAATTTTAAATAATGTGGCTTTTCATATACTTCTATTGACACGTTTACCATATACCACAGAAATGTAAAACAAAACATCGGTAACACTGCGGAATCAACTCCATCAATATTATCATCAAAATTTAATCCTTCAATAATTCCTCGTTTAATATTTTAGATATATACGTTAAGAACACTTCCACATCCCACAACCCGTCAATTAACAGCGTTATGTGTTATATATGTGACAGAGTAATTCCATCTAATCGCAGTTAATTGGTTTGTAATTTCTAAAATAAAACGTCATCATGGCTACAGTGTGTCAGCAACAATAATAAGTGAACGTCAATGCAGAAACAGTTAACCCTTTCCAATAATATTTCTGTCTAACTTTGAGAAAGATAAAGGCAACCCGCGTCGCATTCCCATTTTAGGCATATACGCTTTATTGCTTATTTTATCTGCTTAGCGATATTGCTCATGAATGAAATGAAAACACACCGATGCTTTGGCGTTGTGTACCTTTGTGTTGTTTTATTATGATATCTCTTCATGATGTTTATATTACTGCATAATACTTGATTATGTTCGTGTATACACAGGTGGGTTTCGTAGATCGTAAAAGTAAATCAAGAAAGTTTGTTATAGTTATTTATAGCGTCAGACGCCATCTCCGCTCAAGTTACCACGGTTCAAATTTGGAAATCGATATGTTGCCCTTGGATCCTGAAACTTTCGGTACATATAATCAACAGTATTCTTCTTGAATGCAAAGGATTATTTCTACTCGTGACGAGCCCTCATAATATTTTCATTTTCGACTGCACTTATCTTGAAAGTGTGGACACACTATACAATAGTTTTGTAAATACTATTACGGCTACAGTAAATAAAGCAGGGTACACTGGAAACAAGTAGTGGTATAATAACTATAAAATTAAATATGCCCAGAAGGAATGTGACAAAGCATACGAAAAATACCAATTTACACAGTTCCAGGAAAAATACTGACTGAACTAAAAATAAGCATTATAGTACCAGTTCCAAAAGTTCAAAACCCGAAGTAAGCAAGTAAATATAGACCAATAAATTTAATTCCGATAGTGGATAAAATATTAGAAATCATAGTGGCCGAACAATTGAGGAAGTACTTTGAAGAAAATACACTTTTATGCAGTGGTCAATCGGGATTTAGACAGTCATTAATGTGAAACAAGTTTACAATTAGTGTGTACGGATTGGTGAAACGAGATAAATGACGGTAATGTAGTTTTGGGTGTGTTCGAGATCTAAAACGAGCATTTGAAACTATTGATAGATGTAGGTTAGTTAAAAAGTTAAGTGAGTATGGTGTGACAGAAACAGGCTTAACATTGATTTAAAATTATTTAGAGGATAGGTACCATAAGACCAAAGTGAACAATAGGACATCTACTAAGGCCCTAGCTCATATGAGGTGCCGCAGGATAGTGTGATGGGGCCCCTTCTATTCATTATATATATGAATGATATAGGTCGTGTCTTAAAAAATTCATATCTAACGGGATTAATTTCTGTATCTGGAAAAAAACATTTTGTAATCACGGATGTTACGAATAGTGGGCTTTGTGTATTATATAGATGGTCATTACCTGTGGTGTATTTATTTATTTATTATTATGTGCAGATAAATTAAAACTCAATAATGAAAAAAATTAAATGTATGGTTCTCGGAACTAAAGCTAATTACCAGAAATATATAAATGATCAACAATTTCTCCACATTAATAATAAAAAAATTTAATTTGTAAATGAAATTAAATGGTTAGGAATTATTTTTGATCAACAAGATCAAAACATGTTGATAATTTATATAATAAAATTGGCAAAAAGATATCTTTTTTCTAAAGAATAACTGCAGATTTAACGCAATTGTCAAAATTAATTACGAAATTAGCAAATGTTTTGCCTGGGACTAGACAATGTCTCCCCGCGTTTTCGATGGCACTGAATCGATTTCCGGGACCAAACCAATTTTTCCATCTCGGCAACTCTCTCAAATTGGCCAAAAATCATCCCCAAAGTCCCTTTTCCGTGAACCCATTTATTTTCCCCAGTTTTTCGACTAATCGTTCTTCCCTCGAGTAGAACGGAAGGTCCCTCGAGGGATTTGACCTCAGCCACCCCTAACCCAGGTTTCCACCCCTGTAGGGAGTAAGAAAATTGATTTTTTTTTGAGAAAAAAAATTGATGTTTTACAGGAGTTATTTCTTTGACTAAAGTTGTAGATGACCTGGATTGTGCAACCACCACCGAAAGTTGTTTTCACCCTTTAAAGGGGTGGAAGGAATTTTTTTTGGAGGGGAAAAATCAATATTTTGTAGGAGGCATCTCTTGGAGGAAGGTGGTAGGTGACCAGGAGTGCGTAACCAACACCGTGGATTGTTTTCACCCTCCAAGGGGGTGGAAATTTTTTCCATGTACAATTTTTTTTTATATACATTTATTTAACGTCGGCCTATTTCCGCTACTGAGGCCTAACACCGACGCCTGTAGATGAGCTACCCCCAACCAGGAATTTTGCCGAACCTCTTCCCTTAAGAAGAGTAGGGATCTTTTACTTGCCTAACATTTAATAGACAAGGGACCGACGGCTTTACATCCCCCCCGAAGGATGGTATATCTCCTATACAACCCTCGCCTAAGGTTGTATAGCTTCCGCGCATACACTGATATACAAGACGCTGGAAGATGTGTGAGGCGAGAACGCGGTTTCCGTTGGAATGGTCACCAATCCAAGTACTAACTGCGCCTGTCGTTGCTTTACATCGCATACCGAAGTATGTACATAGTAAAGACGCACCTACGCTCGCCCCCGCCCATGTACAATTGAAAAATAGTATAAAGAAATATGTTTATTAAATGGTTTTTATAAATTTGGTACGTAGAGGCATAGGGTGTATGAATACATGTGTGAACACATATGTGTATAGATACTTATATCTTTTTTTTTTATTTGTGACAGTGGATCAACAAAATCGTAGGCGTTTAAAAGAAGGGTTCCATTCTTCAATTTCTTCCCAATTTTCGTGACATTCAGTGCTGTCATCCTCTTGCATATCGCATGCACCCCGTTCTCGGGGAATGAACATTAATACTGATATCGGGAATAATCTGTGGGAAATTTATGTAACTAATGTCTAAACCGTCAGGTTCATTCTCTGTCGTACAATTTTGACACTCGATACCTTTACAGTTTTTACATAAAACATTACATGCTACACAGTTGTAATTCTTGAAAAACAAGTCCGGTACCAACGTCTTTTCCTCGACCTTTTCTAAAAATTTCTGTTCAAAACACCTGCCCGTTTCGTAGTATCCATCCCCATTCAGTAAGGTTAAGTTCATTTCCTAGTCACGCTTGGCATTGAAAATACACTCTTAAAGCGTGTTCTCGAATCGCCTCTTCAGTTGGGGGTAGCATGTTGACATTCGAATTTTTCTTTCATGCCTGTAAATACTGCCATCGGATGGGGTTAAAATCATCGATGGGTGGATTTTTCTTTAGATATACTCTACTTACTAATTTTAAAGCTAATTCACATAGGTCACATGGGAAAGCTCGGTATTGATTCAATAATAGATGGAAGAGAATTCCACCCCCTTTAAAGGTGAAACCAACCCCCATGGTCGATAACACAATCCTGGTCACCTACCACCTCCCCCAAAGAGACTCCTGCTGCAAAATATTAACTCCCCCCAAAATATCAATTTTCACCCCTTTGAAGGGTGAAAACAACCCCCGGGCGTGGTTACACAACCCTAATTGCCTACCACCTTATTAAAAAAACGCCTCCTGGAAAATATCTATTTTTTTCTCGCAAAAAAATATCACTTTTCGAACCCCTTTACAGAGGTGAAAGTCTGGGGTGAGAGGTGGCTGAGGTCAACTCCCTCGAGGGACCTTCCGTTCTATTCGAGGGAACAACAATTAGTCGAAAAACTGGGGAAAGTAAACTAGTTCACGGAAAAGGGGACTTTGGGGGAAAATGAGGAGGGACATTGTCTAGTCCCAGGCGTAAACATTTGCTAATTCGTCCGTCTCCTTCTAAGAGATTACTGTTACATAATAAAGGAATGCAGAGAATATAAAATTCGAATATGTTAAATCAACTGGGGTGGATTTCAGTGGAGGAAAGCATTGAAAGAACAAATTTAATTTTAATGTATAAAGTAGACAGAAATCTTGTACCTACCTATCTTAAACCTTTCTTAGTTAAAAGAGCTAAATTGCACAATAATTATCCAATATTATCTGCGGAAAACTACAACATAGATTATACAATATTATCATTTTTTTTTTTAAATTAACTTTTAGTGCTGGTTTACGCGCGTACAATGTTTTACCCGTTGAAATTAAATCCTACTGTAGTTTAAAACTGTTTACTAAGAACGTTACAAAACTATATGCATATGTTAAAGCACAATAATGACTATGTACAGTAGTAGTATTTCAAATAGCTTATGCTATATGATTGGACGGTAGCTCAGTGTGCTAAAGCGTTTCGCTGGTGCAGCATACCGGCCACGACAATGAGAAAACTAAAAGTGCTAGAATATAAATTCATGCACCTCATCTCAAATTCTGGAAGGTACATCTCCCTCCAACGACATAGACCCGATAGCGGACTACGTCCAGCATATCTCTCAAAACTTCTATTCGTTCAAGTTGGGCGACAGTCCTTTAACAAGACACACAACGTAAACCAGACAACATAGTACCCCATTTCGGATCAAACACCCCTTACCATACCAGATGTTATCAATTTTCCGGCAACCTCTGTAGCCAAGTTTTTCACCAACTATAACTTTCTCTAATCCTGTCCCCCTTTCGCTAGTATTTCATACCTTTTGACCATCTTTAAATCTTTCCTGTCCCCCTCTTCCTTTCTGTTTGTATATTTTTGTCTCGTTTGTTTTTTCTTCGGTTCTTTTTATACATGTCTTTAAATTCACTTCGCACCATTAACATATTTGGAATTGAAACCTTTTCAAAATCGAAATTTTTTAAATCAAAGTTTAGGTAGCCCTGAGCAGCCCTGCATAGATGTATCTCGCCCGATCCTGCAATCCGCCACCGCGTTACCGCGGTGGTTGCACGGTCGGCCCCGGGGCAGGCTCTGGTTAGGAAACTATTATGTATGTTTCATTTTAATGTTGAGTTGAGTTGAGCTGAGCCTGGCTAGCAAACTGAGTATGCCTAGCGAAGTAGGTTCGAGACCCGCACGGCGAAACAATTTTTCATTATAAAAAATTGCTCCAAGAGTGATTCGGACTCCACAACAAAGTGTAGGGCCTCGTCTCTCTTTACCTAGCACAAGATCCTTGAGGCCTCCCAGGGGGTTACTTCGGTTACTTAAGAGGCGGTTAAGAAAACATTTTTTTAAAGAATATCTATCTATTCTATTCCCTTCCCTTCCCTTCCCTTCCCTTCCCTTCCCTTCCCTTCCCTTCCCTTCCCTTCCCTTCTCTTCTCCTCTCCTCTGCTTTGCTCTGGTCTGCTCTGCTCTACCCTACCCTACTCTACCCTACCCTACCCTACTCTACTCTACTCTACTCTACTCTACTCTACTCTACACTACTCTACTCTCCTTACTCTATTCTATTCTATTAATTAGAACTTTTTAAAACTCGTACCTATGCAATGTGTAGGTATATAAAGTATGGAATAAAATTATTATTTCTGAATACGAGAATATTTTGGAAAAATCATCAGACAGATGAATTTTTATTTTGAATTGCGCATCTTCCGCTTTAATTTTTTTTAGTTATGACGTCATTTACTTTTTTTAATGGAACACAGTATGTTTTCTTATTTCTAGAATCTCTATGGATACTGATTTCAAAGGCTTATACTACTTAGGGTCTAGAATTCGTAAGCTAGGAGCTACGGACATTTGAAAATATTATTTTCTAAAGTTAAATAATTCTTATTTTATTGTAAATTTGTACAATAAAATAGTAAATGAAGAGTGAATAATAATATCGTATCTTATCTTATCAGCTCTCAAAGAAACCTTGACAATCTGACTAACTCTGTATAAGTAAGGGAGGTTTCCCTTCATATCGTTTTTGCACTATGTACATATTTCCCAAGGGACATCTTCATTTCTAAGGCTTCCCTGAACTTTTAAATACAGGGATTAATTAATAGATCCGGAGTAAATGGAGGAGGATTAGATTAACGATTAACTGTGAGGAACTTACACATTTCCGACGCACAAGCCAGATGGTTCCGCACCAGCATTATTAAGCCCCTAAATTATGCAAGCAGGTATTGTTTGCTTCATATCATCTTGTGCACTTGAACATGTACGTGTATGTAATATGGCAGATCTGTGGATAGCGAGGAGTCACAGACGCTTACAGCATGTGCCTAATCGAATTTGGGCGGCGGCGGGGTTGGAATCAGCTCGAAATAATAATAATAATAATAAATCTTTATTGCCGAAAATTCGAGGCGAACATTGGCATTGTCAATAAAAGGCAGTAAAATTCGTGACGATTAACAGCATACGTAAAAAAGTATAGAATACGTGTCACAGTAAAAAAGAAACAAAATAGAATAAACACTTACATACATTTAATATACAGGGTGTCCCACGACGAACTGCGGCGATCGATATCTCGAAAAGCAGACATTGGAAATTTTTTAAAATTTGGTAGTAAACTAATGTCGATGGGGGCAACTCGGCTAAAATACTTTCAAGATAGTGGCACTTCCGGTCATACCGGAAGTAGATGTCAACTTGCTTATTTTAAATGGGACACACTATACAGGTTGGGGCAATAGTGCATCGGATCTCGATATCTCGAGTTCTACAATAGTTGGAAGTTTTTTAAAAAAGTGCAAGTAAATTAGATAAAATGGTTGCAATTAGCCCCACCCTATAAATTTTTGGATTGTACGTAAAATTTTAGGCCGATTTTGTGTATCATGTCTTATACCTAAATCTTTCCGTTTTTGACATATTTCAATTTTTATGTTAATGTTTGCAGCCCCTAAAAGAATGATCATTTCTTTCTATAAGGAAGCCTTTATTATCCCATTTTGGGTTAGATTCTTTGTTAAAAAAGGTCTACGTTAATATAGTTTTTATAATATTTAAGTATTAATACAGAGTGTTAAAAAAGTAAGAATAAAAATGAAATTGAGAAAACTGTCAAAAATCAATTTTTTCAAATGGAAACCCCCAATTTTTATATTGTTTTTTATTTACCATTAAAAATAAGGGTAAGTTTGTATTTGGATGTCTGTTCCGAAAATTTTTAGTTTTCGAAATATGGCCAATGATTTTGCTATGGATTTTAAGTTTAATTACTCTTAGTTGGCTATGACGGCGTTGAGTTATACGCACGAGGATTATTTAAAGTTTTATCAAGAACATGTGAAATATTTGCTAACAGATATCCAAAGAATTATTTCGTTAAATAAATGTTACTTATCAAACATAATAGTCGTCATTTTCATAGCTCACTTTAATAATGTTAAATTTTCCATATTTGCAGTAACTAGTTTATCTAAGATGTTCGACGTTTAATAGCTCAAAAAAGTTATATGGTAGGTAGGTGACATATGGTATATTTTTGAAATCAGGAAAAAATGATCACTCCAAAAATTTAATAATATACAGGGTATCCCATTTAAAAAAATATTATTTTTTTGTATCCCCTGAAATATGTACGCTACTGTACTTTTGATACAATTTTAATAAAATTCAGCCAAAACCACACAACTTTTATTTAAAACTTTTTTTTTTATAATAAATAACCCTGTATATTATAATAGTATATTTATAAAATTAATATTGACATTCTCACTGAGAACAATTAACGGTAAGTGATTTCGTTTAGTACAGAAATGTGTATTGTTAACAAGGATAAATCAAGATTTCCGTCACTCCGATTCTCATTAATTTACTAAATATATTAAGAAATTTCACAAGGAAATTAGGGATATGCGACGAAATAAAACACTAAATAAAATATCTCTCGTTACGAAGGAATTCTAATGGTAATCATCTAGGATGGAAAATTCAATGAAAGTCAATTTATTGGAAACGTCCCTAAGGAAAATCGCAGGGAAACAAAAGTACGATGATGATTGGCAGCCTTTAATACTTACTTTATATATCCCATAAAAATCTCTGCAATGCACTTTAATGCACTGGTTTATTGCTTTGTTTAAAGCTGTAAATAATTATACCGGCACCAGGAATTTAAGCCTAAGCGAAAAGACACATGATAATAAACCAAAAAAAGACAATCACAAAATAATTGTTTTTATTTTTAGTAAACATGGCCTTTAGATGTTTGCAAATAATAGTATGTTTTCGTTCTCGACTTTATCAAGAGCATGAGTACCGAGTAGAAATGATTATTCAGTTTGTAAGATTCTTGATAAATAAAAATATTTATTTTCAAGATGTTCCAGAAGAAATCAACCACAAATTCAATATAATGTATCACAAATTATCCTACTGTCACGTGTTTACACTCTTTAGGAACCACCCCCAAACATAGGATCAATAATTGCAGCACGGATTGTCACTAACCACTGGTTTATTAAACTGGCATTAATAGCTGTCGGCTTTCCAATTCCACGGAAAAAAGATAGAGTATCGCTTCGAGTAACTGCGCGAAATCCTATTATCGACTGAGATGTAACAAAATTAATACCTCTTACCAACCGTGTTCGAAAATGAGTAAAATGTAGAATCCTGGTAAGTTCGTGGGCAACTAAAAATTTGGCGTGCTTTCCCATGCCAAAGTGCATCCAAAGATTCTTGAGATTAGGCAATTGTTGCATACAAAAAACCGCAAGCGCCAGTACGTCTGAATCCGCATGTCCTTATCATAATTTGTTCACAGTCCGCACACCGCAAACACTTAGCAAATATGCGCTTGATAGGCTTTCACAGAAGTAATTTCTCGCAACTGGTTGCAACCTGCTTCTACGAGGGAAGCACCAGGCTCGCCAACACTAGGCTAGCCAGCATCTGCTAGAAAGTAGTCCATTAATGCCCAATGTTAAATTTACTAAAAATCCTAACAGCAAACAATAAATATGGTCGTATAGAATAAAAAATTCTAAGAAACATAGCGTCAAAAGCCCGTGGATCCTCGATGTCCTTCATAACCTAAAAAATCCGTAAAGTTGATAAAAAACGATTTTTCACGTAAAAAAACCTAAAGCTCGTAGAGAAAAAAGTTAAATGAGAAAATTGTAACTATTAAAAAGATCTATGGATTTACTTTTTGTCGATGTCGATCGGTGCATTAGATTTCGAGATAAATCGAGAAAAATCACAAAAAAATTGACGTTTTGAAAAGGCACATATTTGGCTTGCCACAGGCTACATTTTCACAGAGTAACAAGTTTAAAAACGTTAATTTGAAAAAGATACACGAAAAACAAGAAAAAGTAGATTTTTGACGGTTTTTTTCGATTTATCTCGAAATCTAATGCACCGATCGACATCGACAAAAAGTGAATCGATAGATCTTTTTAATTCCTACAACTTTCTTATTTAACTTTTTTCTCTACGAACTTTAATTTTTTTTTTACGTGAAAAACCATTTCAACGAATTTTTTTTAGGTTATGAAGGACATCGAGTATCCACGGGCTTTTGGCGCTATCTTTCTTAGAATTTTTTTTCTATAAGTACGTATTTTTTGTTCGCTATTAGAATTTTTGGTACACTCTCATACCTATTGATTGGACTAAAGGGGTACAACAGTCGCGCCGCGATACACATTGTTGCGTTCGAACTCGGCCAACCCGCCGGGCGGCGGGCGGATCCGAGGCCCGCGGAAAGACGATTAGCGGTCGCGGAAATCCGAATCGGGGTTATTAAATTACACGGTTAAATAGCCACAGTGAATTCATCGACTGCCCGTACCCAAAACATGAGCTTCCGAAACCAGTGACCATGAAAACATGAAACCAGACCTCACTCGAAAAAATGCGGAAAATAACGCTATTTTATGTATTTTCCCCGCCGTGATTTTGAAAAAAAAAGGGCCGTGGGTCCTGGGACACTTGCTTATGGCCTTAAACATCTCAAATGCCGCATGTATACCAAATATCAGCCCTATACGACACTTTTCAGCACCAAAACAAGCGAAAATAGTGATTGCCCCTGAAGGTAGCCATGCTATAACAGGCCCCCCGCGGGGGCCCCGACCATGGCAATATTTCTTATATCAAAGGATAGGGTCTAACGAACAAGTGTACTAAATTTCAACGCTTGAGCATAAAATGCAAAATGGGATCCATTCGTGCATGTTACCGTCCGGACTAATAGGTTAACCGTTAATTAATAAATTGTAGAAGTTAATATTAATTTTGCTAAATTTAAATGTTATCATTACCTTGGTCTTATCTATATTCAATTTTAATCTATTTATATTAATATAATTGTTCACTTTAGCCAAAACAAGATTCATGTTATCTACTGTATTGATCAAATGTTGACCTTTGAAAACTAATAATGTAACATCTGCGAATAAGTTAATAAAGCCACAATCGATAAATACGTCAATGTCATTAATATTCCGACCGATAGCCGCGTTGGTTAAGGCACGAGGTGGCAATCGCGATTAATCACACGTATATTGCACCACCGGGTTCGAATACCGACTCCGGCACTGGCACTGTCAGAGGAAATGGTTGTATCTCCGCGTTTTTCAATGTGTAACCCCCTTCCGCACAAGCCTCTGGCTTTTGGAATCGGGGGTTGTCTAATTTCTGTGGTGTTTTTTATTATTATATATAATGAACAAGAGTGGGCCCAAGATACTACCCTGGGGCATTCCATGTTCACTATACAATTGACCATGAAAATGAACATGTACTTTGTCTATTTGATTGTTGTTTAACAAATACTGTCAAATCCAGTTTAATACATTATACATTACCCTGAATGACATATGTTTTAACTTTTTTATGAGAATATCACCGTCGATAGTTTCAACCGCTCTACGTAAGTCTAGAAATACAACTGCTACATAATTATCAAGATCAATAAAGTTTTTAAATTTTGTTAATGTTCTAATGCTGTTTCTATCTAAATACTGATTGGTTACTTATTAATATTTGATTTTTTTCAAAATGCTTAAGAAATTGATAACATACGGCTATTAAACATAATATTTTAGTCGCAAACTGCTCTATAAATCCTTATTTTACTATAAGGAAAATAACCAGACTGCAACCAAAGTTACAAGTCTGGCGCGTTAAGTGTAATAATTGCATATTACCATCAAAACGCTAAAGCTTCGATTGCAACAAACACCAGCCGAAAGACTGATCCTACTTAAAGGAGCTCTCTTGCCAGTCGTCACACACCACTTGCAGATTGCAGTTTCGAGCTATTGGCTCTCGTTGCTTACCTTGCACTGACGAGAGCCAACAGCTCGAAACTGCAGTCTGCAAGTGTTGTGTGACGACTGGCAAGAGAGCTCCTTTAAGTAGGATCAGTCTTTCGGCTGGTGTTTGTTGCAATCGAAGCTTTAGCGTTTTGATGGTAATATGCAATTATTACACTTAACGCGCCAGACTTGTAACTTTGGTTGCAGTCTGGTTATTTTCCTTATAGTAAAATAAGGATTTATAGAGGAGTTTGCGACTAAAATATTATGTTTAATATTCCGCCCTCTAAAAGCATATTTGAAACATACGGCTAGTTCTAAAAAAATGTTTTCTTGTTACAAAACAAATGTACAACGGCACTCTTTGAACAGTAAATTAGTGTTAGCCTGAGGAAGAACCTTATTTTTTTGAGAAAATTTATTTATTTATTTATTACTATAAAATATCCAACGGGCAGTGCCCAATTACAGGATAAATATCCTAGTGTAGTACATACATTAAGTATTGTAAAGAAAATATAGTAAAATGAAAAAAATACATGAAAATAAAAACGGAGATATTATATAAATAACACGTTACATAAAACATTTTTTGACACCCTTAAGACTACAAGATAAAATATCCAAATTATATTCAATATTTGAGTAGTTATTTAATATTTGATATAAAGGCAACTTTAAGAGAAGGTTAGTGCGCGCCTGAGGGAGTAAAAATAAGCTGTTATGTCTACTATTGATTCAAGGGACTCGATGTATAATCTTTGCAATAATTGACTCACATTTTATCCTATAGTGAATTAATTAAAACAGAGAATGCAGTGTGCGTCTAGTAACAAGACTTTGCATGTCAAATCGCTCGAGGAACTGATTGTGAGGTGTCCCTCTGGCGGGATAGACACCATCTAGAAGAAAAATAGCTGATTTGAAGAATCTCTATCAATTAATGTTATGTACGTTGTGTATATTTGACACCATATTACATAAGCATACTCAAGCCTAGATCTTACGAAAGTAATAAATAAGGAATTATATTTTCTTTAAGCTTTTTCTTTTGCTTTCCACTGATCAATGAGCCACTTTGGAAATTACCTACTATACTTCATTTTATGGTTTACTGGTATATGTTTTTTAAATATGTTTCTTAGCATATTATAGAACACATCTACTGTACTGTTTGCATGTGTGAGAGAGGATAAACAGGACCAGTCCGTTGACGATAACTCTTGGTATACGGTTTGAAAATTAGCTTTTTTAAAATTAAAATCTGGTAGGTCATTAGCCGAGTTACCCAGAGGAAATTCCTCATTTTCTCTATTGAGTAGACCATCTATTTCGATAAACAAAGCTGGATGGTTATTATCCTCTTTCAATAACACTTCGGGGGAATTGCACACATTACAACGTTTATTGCACAACACAAGATCTAATATTCTATTGTTAGAATTAGAAACAAAATTGTACTGGCCTATACTAAAGTAATTAGCAAAGTTTTGAAGTGTGTTAACATTTGATCGATAAATATACAAATTATGCATCTTTATAAAAGGAAATGTATTTGAAGGGTTTTGTAATAAAAATAATACTGCATTGTAAACAAACGAGCGATTCGCCGATTATTAAAATTAGAAACATAGAAATTACAATTAATTATTAATTTATTTTTTAATGTAAAAAATGCTTTATATGATGTTTAACAATCATATGAAGATGAATAAACTGGAGAAGCGTATATAATATACAGTACAAAATCGTTTATTAAAATATATTCGCATTAATACACATAATTTACAAAGATTTCCATAAGGATGTTAAGAAAATGCGATGAAATAGGAGAAATAATAAAACATCATCCGTTACGAGGAAATTCTATTACTCCCGTGATTTTTATGGTAATCGCATAGGATGGAGAACTGAACCAAAGCCAATTTATCGGAAACTTCCCTGAGGAGAATCGCGGAGAACACAAGTACGATGATGATTGGCAATCCTTAATGCTCACTACATACGTCCAATAAGAATATCTACGATACATTTTTGTGTACAGTTTATTATTTTCTTTTCAATAAATTCCCCGCAATGACTGAACAAGTTATTTAAATAAACTTCGATCAGAAATATATGGGCCCTAATAATGTCTTTCTACTGTTTTAAGTTATAAAAGATTATCATACAGAAGTGTGATTCTGTGGAATGGTTTATACACTATTTTTAAACCACCATAAATAATAGTCGCTGATGTAATTACGAACTTCGACATCAGATAAGTCTAGAGATATAGTTAATTAGTTTTAAATATTCTAATACAAATGATATTGGACAAACAAACCGTCAAATTACAGCTAGATTTTAGGAGCAAATGACTTATTTTTAATGAAGAATTGAAAAGTTCAACGTTTTTCAGCATACGTCTGGAAAAATATAACATAATAGATTGGCCGAACCGAGACTTTAGACATTAGTATAGTACAAAAATATGCAACATTAAGGGTTCCAGCCCGTCTCCTCTTTAGTATTACTTGAAAACTTACAAGTGAATTAAACTTATAATTGCTTGCAATTTTCTACATTGAGCATTTGTATACGTGACATTGTTGTAATTCCGTCAGCGTAGATTACGACGTACTACATCTCTAAGGACCAATAAACTGGTCAGTGCTTAAATCAAACATCTAACAAGAAATTAGAACCGTTGTCAATGTGTTAAATAAAGGCGAATACATTGGATAGTCTTTGTGCAGTGCAGCAATGTAACTAAGTTCTCTATCTCAGAATTTTATAGCATGCCTTGGAAAACTAGTAAATAATTGGACCAAGCGTGATTTAGTTCGTACATAGAGGGTTCGTAGTTTCGGGGTTTTTGACAATAGGGTATCAAAATATTTCTTAGTGATAGTGCACCGTAAATTTCATGTATTAGACGTCGTTGAGAGCCCCAGCTTCTTTTAAAATATTTTAGTATAGTCACGGGAAACGGTATAGTAAAATGCAGTCGCGGTGAGATGGGAGGCCAAAAAGTTTGCTACGCCTCCGAATTACCTAATTTTCACGTTTTTATTCCTTTTGCAGTGTTATTAGTATTTTAAAAGCCATTTCTATACATATTACCCCGAAAGGCATATCTGATAAACCTCACATCGTAGAGGGAACTGAAGTGTACCTAATGCAGTACTTAAGAGGTTATGAAATTAATGAATGTACATTAAAATACCAGGGAAGATGTACGGTTTTGAGAATTAGGCCATCTTAACAGTAAAATGTGAAATGTTAGAATTTTTATAAAGTAATTCTTTCAAGTATTTTGACGTACCCAATAAGTGTTTAGTATATTTATTTCTTAATTACTAAAAAAACAAAACCTTTTTTATTTTGTACGCTAAATCAAATATAAGCTCACATATATTGGTATTAAAGGTGTACATGTAAATGACATTACCAGATTATACCAGTGCATATTAAATAATGAAACATTGATACATTTATATACCGACAAATATGTGATAATTCAATATAAAATATAGGTAGCTGCTTTTAATACACAAAGATACAATAAATTTGTGATGATATATTGTGAATATAAAACCGTATATTTACATCTCGCATGAATTGAATAATAATTCTATATCATCAGAGCCACAAATATTATGTAGGAAAAATGCTAGTTTACATGAATACCCATTTATATTTGAAATCCTATCAGTGGTATCGTTAAAATGTATTTCTACCTGTTAGTTTCATTTCGTTGAAGTCAAATCATAGTCAAAGAAACGTGATTCTTGTCTACATGCAAATAGAAATTTTATTTTTATTACCAATATTCCCATCATGGTTTAATTATTTTCCTCTCCTTAGTTCTGATTCATTAGAAAGTAGTCTCTTTCCGTTCTCAAAACTTTTTTTGGAAGAACTCTTATTTTGCTGAGTATGTATGTCAAATAGTAAGCCTCGTTATTTTTATGGCTTACCAAGGACACATAAACAAAATATTCCTTTGAGACCAATTGTTAGTTCTATAAATTCACCATGTCATAATTTGGCAAAATTTTTACTTAAAATTATTGATCCATTATCTGGAAATACCGATTCATATATTAAAAATAGTAAACATTTTATAGAAAAAATTTATGAAAATGATATTCATGAATCACACCTGATGGTTAGTTTTGATGTAGTTAGTCTTTTTACCAATGTTCCGGTAGATGAAACCTTAAAAATAGTTAAAGATAGGTTGCCAAATGATAATAATTTGGAACTAGAACTAAATTAAGTGTAAATAGCATAAGGGAACTCTTAACAATGTGTCTAAAAACAACCTATTTTCAATTAGACAATGAGTTAGTTCTATCAGCAGGATTTTGGTGTGGCTATGGGGTTTGCATTATCACCAATTCTAAGCAACATATTTATGGAGAACTTTGAGAACACACATGTTCAAAATTGTATAAACAAACCGGTTGTCTGGTGGAGATATGTTGACGACAACTTTGCAAGTTGGCCTCATGGTGTCGATTTGCTAGATAGTTTTTTGGAAAATATAAATAGTAAGGAACCGTCTATTAAATTCACATTAGAAGTAGAAAGTAGAGATGAACTAACATTTTTAAATGTTTTAAATAAAACGGTAAATAATACAATTGAAACAAGCGTTTATAGAAAACCAACACATATATAGATATCTATATGTTAACTCAAATCAGTCAATAAATGTTAAAATTGGTGTTGTAAAATGTTTATACGATAGGACCAAAATAATTTCATCTAATAATGAAATATTAAATAACGAGAAAAAATTTATCAAAGCGGTTCTAGTACAAAATCAATACCCTGAAGCCTTTGTTGATAGAGTTTTCATAAATGTTGAAAATAGGGACACTCAGGTACGACAAAAACCTGAACGTCATTATACAGCAATAATTCCTTATGTATACGGACTATCGGAAAAGCTACGCCGTATAGGTGACAAATTTGATGTTAGGACGATATTTCAAACGGGAAACACTTCAAGACCTATTTTAACAAAAACAAAACCTATAAACAGGGAACAGAATTCAAAAAACTGTATTTACAATATCCCGTGCGAATGTGATAAATTTTATATGGGTGAGTCATCCAGACTTTTCAGTGTGAGGTTGGATGAGCACAAGAATTACATTAGAAAGAATGAAATTCAGAAATCAAAGATTTGTGAACATGCTTGGCAAAACGGATATAGAATAAACTGGAACTCGGCAAAAATTTTAACAAAAGAAGCAGACACTAAAAGAAGAGAAATTAAAGAATCAGCAATAATCTTATTAAATGAAGATAAGTGCGTATCAAATTGTTCTGTAGATATTTGTACAACCTGGCTACCAATGTTAAAAGAAGAACTTAACAAACTCAACATTATCTAAAAGAAAATAACAGTTCTGTGGTCTGTGTAAGTAGTAAGTATCTATAGAAATAACATAAACAGAATCTTAAAACTGTGTATTTGATATACGCAGCAAAATAAGAGTTCTTCCATAAAAAGCTTTGAAAACGGAAAGAGACTATTTTCCGAGACGTCAGCAAAATACATTATTTCTGTGTTTCTTCCGATTTATATTATTTGCAAAACATAACCTCTGACTGTTCCTTTGACATAAACTTCACGGGCGCAGAGGTTTTTTTCCAATAATTCTATTATTTTGTAGATTCGGTGATTTGTTTTTGAAAAGTATAATAATACGTGTGGTAGAAAACCCAAATAACAGGAAAGAATATTCGTAGAATGCCACAAATAACTTTCAGAAAATAGCTTTATCTTATTTCACATTGTATCCAAAGAGCTAAGTATGTGACTGTTCAGTTCAGAGTCCTTATCAGCAAAGTACGGAAATCTCTTAAATCGTATTATTTATGGTTAAAGTGTCCTCTCAGACCAAATTCTTGTAGATGAAACTATTTATTTAAGTATTAGTAAAATAGGATGTTATATCTAAGCGAAAGAAAAAAAAATGCAAAATTAAATGGGACTTTTCCAATATACATATACATATAATGTTTTGACGAAGAGAACATGGCATGGCCATATTTTGTTACGTTGTTGTATCTAAGTAGAGTAGTACGGAAAATATCGTATTCACCTCAATCATCTGGTTTTCCTTGTATTATTACCCATTCTAAATTGTCTTGTTTCTTGATGTCAAAAAGTGATAGAATATTATAGAGTATTTTCATGAACGAACATTCTGAGTGTTGTCGTTACTACAAAAACTTCCTGTGGAGTTTTATTATATTCTTAATATGAAGTATGCAATACGTTGGCTGCATGGACCAAAAGCCATTACCCTATACCCAAGGAAATAATTTACGTCCTTTGTTATTTTTGCTCTTCACGATTTTATTATGACTTTTCTATCACGTAAATAGCAGTTAAATGGGGTGCTAATAATAGCCTGAAATTCAATATAAAAAGTGTGCAGTAACTTTTTCCGACAAGTTAATCCTTACTGAATTTGACTATCAAATTAGTGACCAATTCGTAACCAGAGTAAAAATAATTAGAAATTTTTATATTATATTTGACCAAAAGTTATCCTTTATTCCTCACACAGAACAAGTCTCTAGTCAAGCAATGAAAATGTTAGGTTATGTTAGTCAGGAGAACCAGACGATGTGTGCGTGCTTGTCTGTTCAGGCGCCTGGGTAGCCATTTATACAAATCGGTACACTACTCATTATTTCATCAGCAAATAAATTCACTATGGATATATAATATAATATTTTCATAAGAAATTATTCGGGCGCCCGCCTCGTTCATTCCAAGGTGCCGCATTGTTTTCAACCTTATCGTAACCTGCATCACTCCACGTTGGGGCAGAAAAATGTATCCCGTCATATTTACATGTTTATTTATTTAATTAAAATTACAACGCGCGCAGATGGAAATGTGTTCTCAGTTTTTTGTACGGTCGAGTACCCGCCATAAATCCTTACTAAAAGCAAACGTCGACCCGCTATCTACCGCTAATTAATTGCGAAATAATTCACTTTGCAAACAGAGTAAAACAACGAGTCAGCGCTTTAATGAACTTTTTTAAATTGTACGTGTAAGTTCAGGGTCCCATATGGTGAATAACAATGTTTGATTCCATTATTTGATGCTTTAGAATGGACGAAACTTAGTTGAATATGTACATATATGATAGAAGCGTATATGTGAGCCCTCCGGTTAGTTTCTGATCAGTATGTGCCACTCTTTCGGAATTAATTAGCCTACATATTTACTAAGAAAAATATAATATAGTAATAATAATAAAAGTAATATACATACTTATTTATGACAAAATGTGCCGCTAGGATTTAAATTTCGTGATTTTCTGTAATACGTCTTCCTAATATTTTCAATTATACAAAAAATACCACATTTTCCCACATTCACTGCTTTTTTAACGCCGCCTCATTTATTCCTTGTACATGCCAACTTAATATGAATTAAACTAATAATAACCTAATAATTTTAGCGACTTTGTCGCAAATGCATTTGATAGTAACAAAGAAATAATTATATTAAAGTAAGATGACAGCTCGGATACGATTGTTATTTGTTCTGAGACTCAGCCACCCAAGATATTAAAGGGAAATTTAAGCTTTGTTTCATAATGTCTATTACAGTCTTATTTGGGTGACTTAAGGTTGAGTGGAAGAGCAAACCTCCGTCACTCGAGCACCATGTTTGTACTTTGACTTTTGACAGGCAGTTTTAGACACTAAATATTACGAACTAATTTAGTGCGTATTATTGTAACACTAATTTTATTTTTTGTAAATTATCTTTAATATTTTTTTTGGAATGTAAAATCCAAATTTTCGACAGGGAATCTACAGTTACATATTTTTTGCACGTTACTACGGGACTCCCTGTATATGTACATAAACATGTGTATACCGTGTACATTATACACACATTTTATTTTTCTTTAGTAATATCAATATTGTTCTATTTCAGACACTGGCCATTATTCGCTCTGTGACCCGACTAGACGGAGATTGGAGTGTCGTGACCGCTGTAACCACCAGGTAAGTTAACCGTTGAGACATACAATGTTCTACATAGATTCTATTTCTTGTGCGACCAGTTGCCTTTTGGTAAAAACTTAGTAATTTATTAATGTTTACGATCAAGCTATAGTTAATTTAATTTGATTCTTTTTCTTAAGTTGTTGCTGAAATATTAAATAGTTAATTGATTAATTTATATGGTGTGATAAGGAATCACTGCAGGTGCTTTTGGCGTTTGCATCAAGGAATTGTCCTGTTTTTTGCCTTTCTGGAGATCTATTGAATATTAATTTTGCTATTACTTTTCCTCTCCGAAACTTTTTATTACTTACCTTTTGTTAGGTAAAGGAATGGAGAACCAGTGTTTGGCATTGTTATTTTACTTTGCGATTCTTAAGTGTATAAAAACTATTAAATAAATGAAAATTAAATCATTTTTGCAAAATTTCAAGATGTCAGGGTCATCAATAGTAATTCTTATATAATAAGTAATATATAAATTTAATGATTTAATAACTGAGACAGCTGCATTATATATGCACAATAAATATGCTATTTTAATAATTATCAATGTTACTATTATTATCAATGATAGATAAACATCATTTGCATCTCAACTATCTAATAAAAATCAAAAATGTAACTGGCAATATGTTGTCTAATTTCTGACGACTGCGCCGCTGTCAGATACACTGCACGACAATATTACTGCACGATATCATTTTTCTCGAAAAATTATTTTATAACGTATCCTGTAACATTGTATAATGATCTAAAGAATAAATAAAATATTATTACTGTCACTGTTATTATTAATGATAGATAAACATCATTCACATCTCAACTATCTAATAAATATCAGAAATGTAGCGTGTCTAGTTTATGGCGAATGCGCCGCTGTCAGATATACTGCACGACAATATTACTGCTCGATATCATTTTTCTCTAATAATTATTTTATAACGTATCCTGTAACATTGTATAATGATCTAAAGAATATATAAAATATTATCACTGCCACTATTATTATTAATGATAAATAAACATCATTCACATCTCAACTGTCTAATAAATATTAGAAATGTAACAATATGTCGTCTAGTTTATGGCGAATGCGCCGCTGTCACATACACTGCCCGACAATATTACTGCATATTATTGGATTCGGACGTAAAATAATATTAAATATTTTATATATCAATCTGATTTCTAGCTTGATTCCAAAAATAATAGTAGTAGTGGTATCAGTTATCTAGTTGAGGTTGGCGCCTGACAAACAGACTTATTTCCATAACCTTTTTGTGTAAGTGTGTTCGAAAGTGTATTAAATAAATAACACACCACAGGTAAATACGACACCCTCTAAGAGTCTTGTGTGGTAGGGGGCTATATATTTAGAGACAAGGGACACACCCAATATCCATGTATAGTGAACAAATCCCTCTCACAGTATTTTCCACTGCCGCGACCAGGAATCGAACCCAGAACTTTTGGGTGAGAGGCAATACAATTACAATTTAAAATTCTTTATTGAATAAGTATTTACATGTCAAATTCTATTTTATTTATGTCATTCATATATAGTGTACAATATCTATGTTATCCCGACGCGTTACAAGTAAGCATCAAGCTTAGAAACGAGACGGGGGGCCGATCTTATGCCAAATGATAAAAACAGAATTAAAAATTAATGAAATAAAAAATGTTCTCCAAAAAAAGGTTAAACTAAATATCAATATATATACAAAATGTTTAAGAAAATAAAAATTATTGAGATACTATCTGATATATTAAAATTATCTAATAAACTCGCAGGAAACTCATTGCCGAGAAAAACCTGCTTAAAAACAATATATATTTACAATTAAAAATGCACCGATGGTTTCAGTGATATGTACAAAATAAGAAAAATAAAACAACTATTAGAAATAAATTAAAATAATATTTTTATTTAAAGAGTATGTATACAATGTTCCAGGCAAGTGCGCTTACATCTCGACCATCAGTCATATATTATGAATGTGTATCTGTTTTTGGTTTGATGAATCGGGTAATATGGCAGATTTTTTACTTAATCGCTACTAAAAATCATAATGATAATTTCACTATGCGGTAGTTTGAAAACGTGGGCGTAATTTTTTATTAAGCAAAATGTGAAAAAATCCTAAAGATTCCGTTTTTTTCTTCCTATTTCATTCTTCTTATTTTTAACTATTGCTTTTAGAGAAAAAATTTAGAAATTAAAAAGTTTTGTAATTAAATTTTAAATAAGATGCAATTGGTTGTGTATCCAAAAATGTTTACAATTGCAAAAATAGTAAAAATTGCAAAAAAAAAATTTGAAATGGCAAGTTATTTGTGGAATTTTTTTCAAATGCTTATATTATATGTAGAAGCTTCATACTTGGCTAAAGAAAACTTTATAATATAATAAATCTACCCACCAAATTTCATCAAGATCGGACTTTTAGTTTTCGCATAATAATTTTGCAATCTCAACTTCGCAAAGAAATTTGCAAATTTTCAAAGTGTTGCTGAGGCTAAACTAAAGCATTTAGCAGAAATTTTTTGACATATAAAAGAGCCCTCAAATTTTCAAATCCATTTTGAGATATTAAAATCCGTTAATTAGGAGAGCCTAGGGAATTGTTTAAAAATTTTGCAAATGTTTCGCTTCTAAACAAATGCAATAACTTTGAAAATTTTCAACGGATTTTTATTTTTAAAATACGATGATTCGTTCATTAGAACCGGAGTTATGATAGGCCAAAGCTGAACTCAATTTACAATAAAACTATAAGGGTATAAGGGCTGTTTTTCGGTCAATAGCTTTATTTACCCAAGTACTTACCAGGTATAAAATGTCAATACTTACGCTCATGGGCAACCTTATTAAAATGTTAAATAGAACAACTCAATTCTGCGCGAAATCCATGAGAAATGTACGGGAGGCAGACCAAAATTTTTCCTTATTTTATTTAGAATTATTCTAAATTACACTAGAGTTTTTGTGAGCCGCGGGTACTATGTTTCTACTTCTTAAGAGCAAACCCTTGAAATATCGTAATCTTCATACGCTGGTGTTGCAAATTTGCACCATTTTAAAATAATGTTTACGTCGTGCAGCAGTTTCTGATCTGAAAGGCAGAAATACCTCTTTATATATCAAGAGTATGATAGAGGCACGGATAGCTTCAGTGAAGAAATGGGCAAAATATTGACTCGAAACAAGTGAGTTGTTATTTATTTATTTATTCATTCATTCATTCATTTATTTAATCTACAACCATTCAACACATTACAAGAATCCAAATACAGAATGGGGAAAAAAGAATACCTAAAGAGAAGGCGTACAAAAATATGCTGCAGTGAAAAATGTCTATAGCACCTTGCCTATTGTAAGATGTACACATTCCGTCTAATGGAGAAAACGTTTTTACATTAGTTCTGGCAGTATCTAGATGAAAAGTTGTCCATTCACCTGCCGATAATCTCGGTACATGAAAATTCGACATTGACAGAATTTGGGGACAGTCTACTGTTGTTTAATAATTTATACAAAAATATAATTTGAGATTTATCTTTCCTAATCCGCAGGCTATCTAGGGAAATTCTATTAAGAGTTAGGCACACCTATCGGTGGGTACATACTATCTTCTTTATAACAGCAAAATTTTAGAAATCTTCGCTGGACTCGTTCCAGATTTTGAATATAAATATTATAAGGAGAACACCAAATAATTGAGGCACACTCAAATCGTGATCTTATAAATACAAAGAATAGCAACTTTTAGGTACTAATATTGGTAAAATCAGCTGAGTTTCTAATAATAAACCTCAGAGCTTTAAAGCAATCTG